>CALYLW010000040.1:447817-1047817 GCA_944989445.1 Ampullaceana balthica
CACAAAGGAGGAACTTATACCACTGTTTTAACTAGGATACCACAGATTCTGGTTACAAAGTCAGATCCAAATTTTATATCATGCATTAAAGGTTATTGTACATAATTTTTTGACTGTTTTCTTGTCTTTCTATTTGGTAGAACAAAGATTCAGTGGCGTTATGAACCTCACCATAAAAATTTTTTTTTAAAATAAATAAATAAACGACTAGAAATTGGTGCTCGTGATGATTTGCGGTTCCTACACACAAACATTGAGTCAGGCATAATAAATACACTCATCAGAATCTCATCACGTTAATTCAATCAATTTTATGTTAAACAAAAGTGATAATTTTAATAAATACCGTACTTTTCATCAAAATGTTGCTTTTGTAATTTTTGTACTATGCATTTATAAAGTTGTGTTTTTTTTACTAGGGGGTCCGTGGGGAAATTTTGAGTATAAAAGGGGTCCGTGGGTCAAAAAAGTTTGGGAACCACTGGATTAGACTAATATACAGATAATCGGCTTTGGCTTAGCTGGCTGTGAAGGCAATTGTCTGTCTCTGGTGCCGAAAACAAAACTTTTATTTCCAGAGATAAGACGAGTCAATGTTCTAGTCTGAGTAAATACACTACTGTCCCTCCTGTTGATGGATGATATAATGTCCTAGTCAATTAGAAAGAGGACGGCGTGGTAGCCAATTATCATGATACAAAACCATGGACAGTTAGCAACCACCATAATGTACCCCTGGTCCGTCCTGTCTTGCCACCCACCATATACAGCAACAAAACAATAACATGATCCTTGATGTCACAGAGACGTTTAGGTGAAATATGTTACCGCCAAGTTACCACTATACAACTACCTCAATATTACCTCCAAGTTACCACTATACAACAACCTCAATATTACCTCCAAGTTACCACTATACAACTACCTCAATATTACCTCCAAGTTACCACTATACAACTAACTAAATATTACCTCCAAGTTACCACTATACAACTACCTCAATATTACCTCCAAGTTACCATTATACAACTACCTCAATATTACCTCCAAGTTACCGCTATACAACTACCTGAATATTACCTCCAAGTTACCGCTATACAACTACCTGAATATTACCGCCAAATTGCCATTATACCACTACCTCAATATTACCTCCAAGTTAACACTATACAACTACCTCAATATTACCTCCAAGTTACCATTATACAACTACCTCAATATTACCTCCAAGTTACCATTATACAACTACCTCAATATTACCTCCAAGTTACCTCTATACAACTACCTGAATATTACCTCCAAGTTACCGCTATACAACTACCTGAATATTACCGCCAAATTGCCACTATACAACTACCTCAATATTACCTCCAAGTTAACACTATACAACTACCTGAATATTACCTCCAAGTTAACACTATACAACTACCTGAATATTACCGCCAAGTTGCCATTATACAACTTCCTCAATATTACCTCCAAGTTACCGCTATACAACTACCTGAATATTACCGCCAAGTTGCCATTATACAACTTCCTCAATATTACCTCCAAGTTACCGCTATACAACTGCCTGAATATTACCGCCAAGTTACCACTATACAACTACCTGAATATTACCGCCAAGCTACCACTATACAACTACCTGAATATTACCTCCAAGCTACCACTATACAACTACCTCAATATTACCTCCAAGTTACCACTATACACCTATCTCAATATTACCTCCAAGTTACCACTATACACTACCTCAATATTACCTCCAAGTTACCATTATACAACTACCTCAATATTACCTCCAAGCTACCACTATACAACTACCTGAATATTACCTCCAAGCTACCACCATCCAACTATACTCGGTGTCAAACTCAACTATCGACATGTCTCACACTGATGGACGTATGTAATATGTGATAGACGGACGGTGTTACAAGTACACATTCATATAACGGCTTTCCCCATGCACTACAGAAGATTGATGGTGTCTTATTAACAACCATCTGTCACAAGAATGGTGTGTAGTGAAACGTTATTCCAAAAACGTTTTCATTAGAAATACAATCCACGTGAATCATTTGAGTCTCTTATGTCCAAATGCATACCCACCATGGCATTCCCTCTATACCCCACCAGGGCATTCCCTCTATACCCCACCAGGGCATTCCCTCTATACCCCACCAGGGCATTCCCTCTATACCCCACCAGGGCATTCCCTCTATACCCCACCAGGGCATTCCCTCTATACCCCACCAGGGCATTCCCTCTATACCCCACCAGGGCATTCCCTCTATACCCCACCAGGGCATTCCCTCTATACCCCACCAGGGCATTCCCTCTATACCCCACCAGGGCATTCCCTCTATAACCCCACCAGGACATTACTTCTATACCCACCAGGACATTACTCTTTACCCCACTAGGACATCCCTCTGTGCCCCACCAGGACATTACTTCTATACCCACCATGGCATTCCCTCTGTGCCCCACCAGGACATTACTTCTATACCCACCAGGACATTACTCTTTACCACACTAGGACATCCCTCTGTGCCCCACCAGGACATTCCCCTATACCCCACCAGGACATTCCCCTATACCCACCAGGACATTCCCTTATACGCCAGCAAGACATCCCTCTATACCCCCCAGGACATTCCTCTATACCCCACCAGGACATTCCCCTATAAACCAGCAAGACATCCCTCTATACCCCCCAGGACATTCCTCTATACCCCACCAGGACATTCCCCTATAAACCAGCAAGACATCCCTCTATACCCCCCAGGACATTCCTCTATACCCCACCAGGACATTCCCCTATAAACCAGCAAGACATCCCTCTATACCCCCCAGGACATTCCTTGTCCATGACATAACATATCTATTACTGACTTCAACAGAAGTATAAATATTAATAATACTTTTCCCATATCTGCTAAGCCCAGATATTACTTACCCAACATTGATATTAAAACCGGTATATTTATTACATGCACCTTGTTATGATTACTTGAGACTTGTATCACGAAGGTGAGAAACGACAAAGAATTATATTGATGTTATAGAATCATTTCTTTATGGAAATAATTGAATAAGATTGACATCAGTGATTTATAGCGTGCAAAAAAAAATTTAATACTTCCCGATTGAGATGTTTCCAAGTATTAAAAGGAAATTAACTTCTGCAAATGTGTAAGTGGAGTAAAAAATATCATGTTAGAGAATCGTTTTAATGGATGTCTAAAAGTTTGGAAAAATTGCAAATCAACAAATTTGTTTGAAGGGATTTAAACACTGCGCCAATTTTCAATATTTCATGACGGATGTCTTCAATTAAGTCATATTAAAGTATTTCAAATGTTGCTACCCCCTCATCCCACAGTTGCCGCCATTGAAGTTTTATCTAATCCAAGAACTTAATTCATATTTTAATGCAGAACGTTTGGACAATATTGAAATTTATGTAAAACAAAAGAGAGTACATGTATAATGAATCGGACGTGACGGTGTAGTTCATCATATTTGGCATCAAAGCGCTTGGATTCAAGGGGCGTTTCAGAGTTTGTGTGTCAATCATTAGACTGTTTTTGTCATATAAAAAGTCTGTGTGGGTTTGTTTGTATGCATGCTTGTATGAATATTTGTATGAATGTGTGTGAGTAGGTCATCACGACCAAAATTGACGTCACTGTTTCTTCTGATCTACATTTGGTTTTAGGAAAATTGTTGAAAAGTTTCCCTTGACACAAAAACTGCACATTAAAAATTTCGAAAACAAATTTTATTTTTAAATTGAAGAAGATGGTCTTACTTTCAATCACAATTATTATTGGTGATCTGGTGATTGTCTGGGAACCTGGTGATCGTTAATTAAAAAAAAACTTTTGATGCGCTGTCTAGCATCTGATTTGTTCATCCTCCCATCCTCGGTAATGCTAAAACGTAATCTTTTCTTCAAACCTACTGAGACTTCGTAGTGATGAGGAATATTTAAGAGAAAGAACAGTCGACATTTTGGATTTTTTTCTACGCAAATCCGATTCAGAGCCAATGGTAACAGCAGCGTCATGTCGTATGCCTGACTCTGTCACGCCTTTCACAGCAATACCCTGCCCATGGTGTTAACGAGGATAGTCATTTTAACACAAATCTTCTCCCCGTCTACCATATAGAATTACAATTTTTTTTAAAAATCCGTAGGATATTGTTTTTTAAAACTGAGTTTATTGAATGAATAAACATCTTTATTATTTGTAATGGATTGATGTTAACTGTTTTGATGACGATGCATAGCGACTCCTGTATAGCGACTCCTGTATAGCGACTCCTGTATAGCGACTCCTGTATAGCGACTCCTGTTGGGTTAAATGGTTTGTAACCTCGTGATTTCACTTTGATGAAGCAGCAACATGAAAAGTGACGCTAAGACGTCACAGCTGGGACATGATTTCGATATTAGCTTTGGCTAAAAAAATTATTTGATTTTACTCTGCACTGGGCTCTTCGAACGTTGATAAGATGGCTACCATGATGGCTACTATGATGGCTACCATGATGGCTACCATGATGGCTACCATGATGGCTACCATGATGGCTACCATGATGGCTACCATGATGGCTACCATGATGGCTACCATGATGGCTACCATGATGGCTACCATGATGGCTACCATGATGGCTACAATGATGGCTACTATGAAGGCTACTATGATGGCTACTAAGATAGCTACTATGATGGCTACTTTGATGGCTACTATGATGGCTACTATGATGGCTACTATGATGGGTGCTTTGATGGCTACTTCGATGGCTACTATGATGGCTACTATGATGGCTACTATGATGGCTACTATGATGGCTACTATGATGGCTACTATGATGGGTACTTTGATGGCTACTTCGATAGCTACTTCGATAGCTGCTATGATCGCTACTTCGATAGCTACTATGATCGCTACTGTGATAGCTACTATGATCGCTACTTCGATAGCTACTATGATCGCTACTTTGATAGCTACTATGATCGCTACTTCGATAGCTACTATGATCGCTACTATGATGGCTACCATGATGGCTACCATGATGGCTACCATGATGGCTACCATGATGGCTACCATGATGGCTACCATGATGGCTACCATGATGGCTACCATGATGGCTACAATGATGGCTACTATGAAGACTACTATGATGGCTACTAAGATAGCTACTATGATGGCTACTTTGATGGCTACTATGATGGCTACTATGATGGCTACTATGATGGGTACTTTGATGGCTACTTCAATGGCTACTATGATGGGTACTATGATGGCTACTATGATGGCTACTATGATGGCTACTTTGATGGCTACTTCGATAGCTACTTCGATAGCTGCTATGATCGCTACTTCGATAGCTACTATGATCGCTACTTTGATAGCTACTATGATAGCTACTTCGATAGCTACTATGATCGCTACTTTGATAGCTACTATGATCGCTACTTCGATAGCTACTATGATCGCTACTATGATGGCTACTATGATGGCTACTTTGATGGCTACTTCGATAGCTACTTCGATAGCTGCTATGATCGCTACTTCGATAGCTACTATGATCGCTACTTTGATAGCTACTATGATCGCTACTTCGATAGCTACTATGATCGCTACTATGATGGCTACTATGATAACTACTATGATCGCTACTTCGATAGCTACTATGATGGCTACTTCGATAGCTACTATGATGGCTACTATGATTGCTACTATGATGGCTACTATGATGGCTACTATGATCGCTACTTCGATAGCTACTATGATCGCTACTATGATGGCTTCTTTTATAGCTACTTTGATCGCTACTTTGATAGCTTCTATGATCGCTACTTTGATAGCTACTATGATCGCTACTTTGATAGCTACTATGATCGCTACTTCGATAGCTACTATGATCGCTACTTCGATAGCTACTATGATCGCTACTAGGATGGCTTCTTTTATAGCTACTTTGATCGCTACTTTGATAGCTACTTCGATAGCTACTTTGATCGCTACTATGATCGCTACTATGATCGCTACTTTGATAGCTACTATGATCGCTACTTTGATAGCTACTATGATCGCTACTTCGATAGCTACTATGATCGCTACTTCGATAGCTACTATGATCTCTACTTCGATAGCTACTATGATCGCTACTTCGATAGCTACTATGATCGCTACTTCGATAGCTACTATGATCGCTACTTCGATAGCTACTATGATCGCTACTTTGATAGCTACTATGATCGCTACTTTGATAGCTACTATGATCGCTACTTTGATAGCTACTATGATCGCTACTTTGATAGCTACTATGATCGCTACTTTGATAGCTACTACATTAGTCCAAAACTTTTGTGGCTTCAGAATTTCTTTGCTATCGACTTTAAAGCGATAACTACATCATATAATATTTTATCGCCTCTAAACTCCTAAGTCAAAAGCGGGCATTTAGCCATTTAAATGAATAAACTAATTACATGTTATACAGTTGTGCAAAAAGTGGGTTTCTAGTTGTCGTTAGAATAAATTTATCTGTATTACTATTGTAAAACAGCACGTAATCTTGTTAATTTATTCCAATGTCTTTGTGTGCACACCCTGGCCACATGGTGCGACATGTGCGGTTGTGTAGAAGGTAAGGGTCGGGGTAGGTTCACTCCCAGGTCGGAAGGAGGGTGGGTAGGTTCACTCCCATGTCGGATTGAGGGTGGGGAGGTTCACTCCCATGCCGGATTGATGGTATGGAGGTTCACTCCCATGTCGGATTGAGGGTGGGGAGGTTCACTCTCATGTCGGATTGAGGGTGGGGAGGTTTATTCCCATGTCGGATTGAGGGTGGGGAGGTTTATTCCCATGTCGGATTGAGGGTGGGGAGATTCACTCCCATGTCGGATTGAGGGTGGGGAGGTTCACTCTCATGTCGGATTGATGGTGGGGAGGTTCACTCCCATGTCGGATTGAGGGTGGGGAGGTTCACTCTCATGTCGGATTGATGGTGGGGAGGTTCACTCCCATGTCGGATTGAGGGTGGGGAGGTTCACTCCCATGTCGGATTGAGGGTGGGGAGGTTCACTCCCATGTCGGATTGAGGGTGGGGAGGTTCACTCTCATGTCGGATTGAGGGTGGGGAGGTTTATTCCCATGTCGGATTGAGGGTGGGGAGGTTTATTCCCATGTCGGATTGAGGGTGGGGAGATTCACTCCCATGTCGGATTGAGGGTGGGGAGGTTCACTCTCATGTCGGATTGAGGGTGGGGAGGTTTATTCCCATGTCGGATTGAGGGTGGGGAGATTCACTCCCATGTCGGATTGAGGGTGGGGACGTTCACTCCCATGTCGGATTGAGGGTGGGAAGGTTCACTCCCATGTCGGATTGAGGGTGGGGAGGTTCACTCCCATGTCGGATTGAGGGTGGGGAGGTTGACTCCCATGTCGGATTGAGGGTGGGGAGGTTCACTCCCATGTCGGATTGAGGGTGGGGAGGTTCAATCCCATGCCGGATTGAGGGTGGGGAGGTTCAATCCCTTGTCGGATTGAGGGTGGGGAGGTTCACTCTTAGGCCGGATTGAGGGTGGTAGGTTCACTCCCATTTCGGATTGATGATGGGGAGGTTCACTCCCATGTCGGATTGAGGGTGGGGAGGTTCAATCCCAGGCCGGATTGAGGGAGGGGAGGTTCACTCCCATGTCGGATTGAGGGTGGGGACTAGTGGGGAGGTTCACTCCCATGTCGGATTGTGGGTGGGGAGGTTCACTCCCATGTATGATTGAGGATGGGGAGGTTCACTCCCATGCCGGATTGAGGGTGGGGAGGTTCACTCCCATGTCGGATTGATGGTGGGGAGGTTCACTCCCATGCCGATTGAGGGTGGGCAGGTTCACTCTCATGTCGGATTGAGGGTGGGGAGGTTCAATCCCATGCCGGATTGAGGGTGGGGAGTAGAGACTTGATTTACCTTTATTTTGACGGGCATTTTCAATTGTATTATGAATTACAATTTGGTGAGTTTTTTTAGGGTTTCCAGTCAATTTCTTGCACACATTGACTCATTAAATTTACCAACATTGAAATTAGCCAGTTCATTGAACTTACCAGCGATACTACTTTGCATATGTTGCATCAGAGAGAGAGCTTGATGAAATTGTGGATACAAGCTTCACATGAGTATTGAGAACTGTATTAGAAAACTTTTAAAATAATTTAAACTGTCCTTGTGAATGTGGATTTTCTGCATTGGATACAATCGAAACAAAACGTCGCTCACCTAATTAAAGGTGAAGATGAACTCCGATAGAGTCATTGAAGTATTACACCTCGTTTGGATATGCTGTGCTCAAACTTCAAGCTTAAGGCTCGGACTAAATCAATGAATAATACTTGTAATACTAACTACCAACTATGACTGAACGAATTTTTATTTGGTGAGATTTGTGGAACTTTGACCTGACCCCCCTTCCCCTCTTTTCCCACCCGATTGCACAAACCATAGCTACGCCTCTGCTTACATGTACTTACTCTTGGGTCACGAAGTTTGTTTGTTTATTTTTTGTCTCATCATCATTCTGCATTTTTTATGTCATCCTTTAATATATTCAATGTCATCATATTTGATATATTAATTTTCATTATATCATCATTTTCATAACATCATTATGTTACATTATCTTTTACACCATAGTTTTATAAAATAAATTTCATACTATCATAATTTTATAATATCGTCATTTTTATAACATCACCATTTTCATCATATCATCGTCTTCAGTATATTTCTAAAAATATCATCTGCCCCTGATTTTATCCTGCTCACTTTACTTATATTTTTCATAGGAGGAATTTCATGAGTTATGCCCCTTCTCCCAGTTAAAATTTAATAGAATTGACGTACATGTATTTGTAACAGACGTTATTAGTGGATTTGTTTACCACAAACCACAATGAGAGTCTAACAAATCTTGACACACAACCCTCATACGTGGCAGTTAGGTAGCATCCTTAGGTAGCATACGTGGCAGTTAGGTAGCTACCTTAGGTAGCATACGTGGCAGTTAGGTAGCTACCTTAGGTAGGATACGTGGCAGTTAGGTAGCATCCTCAGTTGTACCCACGCTGACACATTTAAATGTCAGCCAATATTGTTGTTGAAATTTTCTCCAACTAACTACATGACACGATAATCTGGTCGTGGGATTGTTATTTCAAACCAAATTGTTGGCAGTAGACGTAGCAGTAGCAGTAGTAGCATTGGTAGCAAATATTGGAAGCAGTATTGGTAACAGTATGGGCAGCATCATTTTTAGCAGTTCTTTAAACATAAACATAATTGCTGGAGTAATGGCTAAATCGTATCTTATCTTATATTTTCTGTTACAGACGCTCCTTCTATACAGAAGATTATTGCATCGCTACGTGCTACGGGTACTGTAGCATTATTGGTGGCAGCAGTTTTAGCAGTATTTATAGGAGTATTTTTCAGGAATATTGGTAGCAGTATTTATAACCGTAGTGGTAAAACGCTAGAATTATTGGTAGCAGATTAGATAGGTGCGAGTACACAACCTTGTTTAACTCCGCTGCTGATTTGAAAGGCTTCTAACGTAGCTCCATGGAACTGCACTGTGCTCTGCATATTATCATTGAACTGCACTGTGCCCTGCATATTATCATGGAACTGAACTGTGCCCTGCATATTATCATGGAACTGCACTGTGCCCTGCATATTTAAAAAAAATCCTTATATTAACTTAACCGTCTTGTCGTGGTCCCGCCCGTCCGCGGAAAAAAAACAAAAGTAAAAAACGACCAATTTCCCATGATCCTATCGAGCTGAAATTTTGCACACAGACCTGTGTCACCTAACAATGCATTGTATCAAAATTTCAGATCGATCAAATGTACCGTAATTAAATTAATGAATTTTTAGTTAATCTCTATTTATCTCTATGCAGCATGTATAGCGTCTGCTGTAGTTAAACTTCACAGCCCTCGAAATGTCACAGGGGTCTGTCGCGCGGTGCTTGTTATATTGATAATATAATCAATACATTTAGTTATGTGTCTTATATAAGGGATTTATAGTCAAAAACTTTGTTTTTACGGGTTGTTTTTATCACGGAACTAACTGTCTGATAATGGCGAGTAGGTGTGGGGGACAGGCAATTTTTTCCAGGATTTTGAATAGCCCTCTGCGACTGACTAAATCAAATGCTTTCGTAAGATCCATAAAGGCGATGTATAGTGACATCGGCTGCTCTCTGCATTTTTGATGGAGCTGCTGTATGGAGAACACCATGTCTATGGTAGACCGACCAGCCCGGAAACCGCACTGAGATTCTGGAGAAACTCGGGATGCTAAACTCTGAAATCGTGTTAGTATGACACGTGCAAAAGCCTTTCCTACAATACTAAGGAGTGAGATGCCGCGATAGTTATTGCAGTCACTTCTATCACCCTTGTTCTTATATAGTGTCACTATATTTGCATCCTTTAGGTCCTGGGAGATGTAGCCGTTTTCCGAGCAGAGGGACAGAAGCTCGTGCAAAAATTGGAGTAAAGCTGTCTTGCCACTCTTTGGAGCTTCTGGTAGTATGCCATCATTCCCATCATGACCAAAGGCACACATTCACTTCCTAAAATCAATATCGACAATGAAAACTTGGAGGTTGTGGAAAGCTTCCCTTACAGCTGTCACAATGGCTAAATTAAATAAACGGGTCAGGCAAAACACCATGCTAACGGAAAAAACAAAACTGTGTGTCTATCAGTACTATACGGGAACGAGACATGGAACACTTATAGATCCAATGAGCACAAGCTTAATAGCTTACACTTGAGATGCCTGCGTCGTATCCTTGTCATTAAAATGGCAGGACAAAGTGCCAAATAGTGAGATCCTGATGCGTGCCAATACCCAAAGCATGTTCTCAATCCTTAGTGAAAGACGCCTGAGATGGCTAGGACATTTAAAAAGAATGAGCCCTGGCCGCATCCCAAAGGACCTCCTATATGGAGAACTCGATTCGGGAAAGAGGAAGACAGGTCGCCCTCGTCTGCGATTTAACGATGTCTGCCGAAGGGACATGAAAGCAGCCAGAATACGCACAAGCGACTGGGAGTTTAAGGCAGAACCGATCTAAGTGGCGCACAGTTGTCAAAGAGGGCGTCATAGTAACCAAGGAGCGAAGGATTGTGGAGGCTACAGACAGAAGAGCTAGGAGAAAGGCCAAAACATTGGGAAGCACAGAATTCGTGCGCAAAAGCTGTGGAAAAGACTGCCACTCAAGGATAGGACTGCACAGCCACACGAGGAAATGCAACCCATTCAAGCGGTGATGCACCATCGTCTTGCGAGACGGAATGATGCGGAAAAAAAAGTTTAGATAGGAGAAGTCGTAGTGATGGTAGCAGTATCTGTAGCAGTATTGTTAGCAGTAATTGTAGCAGTATAGTTAGCAGTAATTGTAGCAGTATTGTTAGCAGTAATTGTAGCAGTTTTGTTAGCAGTAATTGTAGCAGTATTGTTAGCAGTAATTGTAGCAGTATTGTTAGCAGTAATTGTAGCAGTATTGTTAGCAGTAATTGTAGCAGTATTGTTAGCAGTAATTGTAGCAGTATTGTTAGCAGTAATTGTAGCAGTATTGTTAGCAGTAATTGTAGCCGTATTGTTAGCAGTAATTGTAGCAGTATTGTTAGCAGTAATTGTAGCAGTATTGTTAGCAGTAATTGTAGCAGTATTGTTAGCAGTAATTGTAGCAGTATTGTTAGCAGTAATTGTAGCAGTATTGTTAGCAGTAATTGTAGCAGTGTTGTTAGCAGTAATTGTAGCAGTATTGTTAGCAGTAATTGTAGCAGTATTGTTAGCAGTAATTGTAGCAGTATTGTTAGCAGTAATTGTAGCAGTATTGTTAGCAGTAATTGTAGCAGTATTGTTAGCAGTAATTGTAGCAGTGTTGTTAGCAGTAATTGTAGCAGTATTGTTAGCAGTAATTGTAGCAGTATTGTTAGCAGTAATTGTAGCAGTATTGTTAGCAGTAATTGTAGCAGTATTGTTAGCAGTAATTGTAGCAGTATTGTTAGCAGTAATTGTAGCAGTAATGGTAAGAGTAGGGGTAGGAGTTAAGGTACCATCTTTTTTCTGACCCCATTACATGACGACCTTGCTAACAACTGTGAGAGAGTAATCCAATCCTCCCCTCCCTCCCCCACACACACTCATGGTTGTCGCATCTCGTAAGCTGAGACCCGTGACGTCAATACTTAACGTGAGGAGAATCCACTTGTTGGATCCATACACTACAGCTGATGTTGGGGTGTGGTGAGTGGAGGTTTCTGTGAGGTGGGGGTGATGTCAGGTCTGGGGTGCTGTGAGCTGGGGGTGCTATAAGGAGGGTTTAACAGGCCAGCTGTCTCATATTGACAGTAATAATTGATGTTATATACACGGCTGTTACTGCTATCACAGTAATAGTTGATGTTATACACACGGCCGTTCCTCCCATTTAAAAATCTCAATAAATCCCATGAGCGTCATAATCTATAAATCATCTGAGCATCAAGGGAGACAATATTTTGTGCCGTTATTATTGGCCTTAAGTGTCATGGCGTCTCACCAAAAGTCGTGACGTATTGATCTAGTCTATTCAAAGGGAGGAAATGCTGCGTTATAATGAGTCCACTTCTAACTAAATTAAATCAGTCAAATCTAAATCCTCATAGATTGTTTGTATTTCCATGTGCCTAACATAATTTTTGTCTCAATTATTATAATAGTTTTTTTAGAGAGTTGCACTCCCAAACTTTCTGTTATTTTTATTTTTTTCGTTTATGGGGAGGGCACTTCGGATGTTACTGTCATGTTGCTGGTCAGGGGGGCGGGGCTCTCCTTCTTTCAGCTTTTAGGATCTGACCTCTCGACAGTCTAGTTATTTTGGGTTATAGATTATATTTTCTCTGAATTACAACAAAGAACCAAGCTGTTTGAACATTGGTTTATAATAATAAACTTTATAAAGATGTACATTACATTCATTTACGTCGAATAAAATAGTGAGATTTGAGCGCAAAATATCTTTCATGGCACCTACAAACAGAACGTCATCTGGAAATGTTATAAGATCCATGCCTCTAGCGGTACCTACAAACAGAAGGTCATCTAAGGATGTCAAACGATCCATGCTCTCATTGACAACGGAACTATTAACTTGTCAGCAGCTCGTAGAGAGCCATGTTGACTTGTCAGCAGCTCGTAGAGAGCCATGTTGACTTGTCAGCAGCTCGTAGAGAGCCATGTTGACTTGTCAGCAGCTCGTAGAGAGCCAGGTTGACTTGTCAGCAGCTCGTAGAGAGCCATGTTGACTTGTCAGCAGCTCGTAGAGAGCCATGTTGACTTGTCAGCAGCTCGTAGAGAGCCATGTTGACTTGTCAGCAGCTCGTAGAGAGCCATGTTGACTTGTCAGCAACTCGTAGAGAGCCATGTTGTGAATGAAGTGTTTAAACACAATCCCGCTCTTTAAATCAAGACATTTCCCCACATGCTTGTGTCGAAGATGTACCTCCAGTTGTAAACAACTCATTGTTTGACGTGCCGCCTTCGTTCTCAACGAATTCTAATTAATAATCTAATTTTTAACGCTAGTGTTGATAATAGAGCTGTCAATATTGTTGTAAAAATCTGCCCGGGTACCCGTCCAAAATTTGAACGGGTACCCGGGTTACACTGTTAGAAATGCCAAAAAAATTTCACCGTCATGCCGGCTATTAGCCTTTTTCTTTCTTTTGAGAACGCGAACGCAAATTTAGATGTAATAACTCAGCGATGTGAAAATGATAACATCGAAATACTACTATAGTACAGTGGGGGAAAAACAATGAGCAGAGGGGCGCCAAAAGGAATTTGTTTTTATGGGTGGTGGGGGGGTAGGGGAAAACAAAGTCTTATAAAGATTAAGGTCGGTAATCGTATGATGACAAGGCGGTTATTTCTAGTTCATAACTGACAACTGTGGTAATTGACAAAACTTTTCAGGACCTTCACCTACTTAGTGGACACATCCCTCAGCATTTATGTTTGTTGTTTCAGTGTGAAGATCTTTCAACGATTGAAATATTATTGGGGGGGGGAGAAGAAAACAAAAGAATATAGGAGGTGTTTTTAAAAAAAAAGGATGGTGGGGATAGAAGTGGAGACGTGCGTGAGTGTGTGTGTGTGAGGGGGGATTAGATAAACAACATTAGCTCTTATTAATCGGTAGCAAAGATGTGCGGCGTATTTCAAAGAGAAAGCCAATGTCATTTCTAGCCCTTCCTAGTTATCGGTGTTGTGTTCTATTTTGTGTCTTACTGAGTGCACTCATCCCCCGAGCATTTGTTTTTTTTTATTATAGGGAAAATCGTTAAACGAATGAAATATTAATTAAAAAAAACACAAGAATATTGCAGGAGCCGCAGTTCGACCACTGTTGGTGAAGACATTGCAGTAGCCTTTTCGCGGGTACCCGGGCGCAATTTTACTACCCGGGTAATTGATCGGCAATGGGTACCCGGGTCCTGGGTACCCGTTGACAGACCTAAATGATAACGAACAAAATCAAGAAATGCTTCCCTCGTTGAACACGTAAAATAAGAACTCAACAAAGTTTTATTACATGTCTGGCTTCCTTTCTACGGTAGGAAACTAGTCTGCAATTAAATCTATACAAATGAAATGTATACCTGTGCTGTCTTACATATGAGGAGAGGGATTTATTTCCGTGTGTAATAGAGAAAAACAAGTGCAACGGAGCCTCAGTTTGAAACGAAAGCTTAAACAAGTGAAACGTCTCCATGGCAACCAAACACAACACAAACAACGACGTCATATTGTGTTCTCAGCTGCCGCACAATTAACATAACAATCCGTCTGACTCCTGGGTAGATTATGTTATTGACCTGACTCGGTGACGGTGGCCTCAAACTGCAAGTAATTAGGCACATACTGTCATACATAGACACATACTGACAAACATAGACACAGACTGATATACATATAGAAGCATAGAATACTGACAAGAAGCTTAAAAACATACTGACAAGAATCATAGAGTAATGACAAGAGACATAGACATACTGACAAGAAGCATACACATACTGACAAGAAGAATAGACATACTGACATAGACTTGCGTGATTTGAGCCCATACATTATCACCAATAACATCATACATCATCTCACAACAACTAGATACGTTCTTATGTTTGTGACATCCATGTCAGTGACATCATAAATGGCTATCTTCCACGTGATCTTGTATATCTTCGGGGAAATATCTCATGGCCTTGTGCGGCATATCCCCCATGATTCAATACCCCATACAAACCCGTCTTCCGCGTCATGGCTTTTACTTTCAGACATAGGTTTGTGTGTGTGTGTGTGTGTGTGTGTGATTTTGTGTTTTTATGTGTGTGAGTTATAGTGTCTGTGTGATTTCTAGTGTGGTTGGAAGGGAATGTTACGTTTAAGTGCTTTTAGTGTGTGCGATTGTTATAGCCGTTTTATTTTTTTTAAATAAAATGTGGATTGTTAACATAATCAGTATTTTTAATTTTTTAAACTGATATTTTAAAGATGAAGCGTTTTTTTTTAAAAAGGTGACAAATAATATTTCTTATACCTTTTATTTCATTGACATGACTTTTGATTAAACTAAATATCTAACAAACGTCTTTCTGACATTAATCACACGACATTTTATGTCTTGCGATTATAATTATACTGCGTTCCTTGTGGTTCTTTTCTATGTGACCAATGCTATAAACATGGCAAGAACACACACGGACTTAATGTTGAGTGGTGGCCATGTGTGGTCAAGTTTTCCATAAAGATAAGACGTTATTGTCTAGACCATACGGTGTTGCCGTCTGGCGATTTAGGTGTATTGTGATATAGACCACGGGTGGCCAGACCCGTAATAACAGAGATACATTTTAGCTATTTATAAAAGTGTCGAGACCCGCATTGAAAAATTCCTTTTGTGATTTATTACTTTCTATTTGAATTTAATGATTTAAACATTTCAATTGTTTTTTTTTAAACCCAAACCATATGTTGAAGAAATATATGCGTTACACTTACACAATTAACAAATATTTAAATATGTAAAATTTATGACTAGAAACACAACGCATATAGAACCATTATTATAGTCAACATTAATTGTTAAGATTCTGCTGAAGAGCCTTTGGACTAGCAAGCTTCTCTGCATCTGATTGGTAGCTGAAAGTTGTGGTGCGAAGAAGTTCTGTCATTTGCTTGTTACTAGTTACTGCTCGATCCATTGATTTTAAGAACTTCATTGTGCAGTACTAAGATTCGCAGCCATAGGTTGTACCGAAAATTGATATAAGTCGGCAACTACCTTTCTACTGTTGAAGATATTTTACTTGTGTCACGAGTAGGCTGTCAATATTGTTGAAAAATGCTGCCCGGGTACCCGTCCAAATTTTGAACGGGTACCCGGGTACGGGTAGCCAATAGTAGCCAACGGTATGCTTCCAATAACATACTATTGTGAACTTTAATGACGTAATGTTCAGTCAGGTCAAGCAGCATGAATGTTGTTGTCCGCTAGGCAGTAGTAACTATTTAATGTGCTATCTTTAAAAACTGACAACGTTGTAGTTTTGTAGTTCACCCAAATTATTTTCAACCTTTTGTTTTTCTCGAGATTAAAAAAAAACCCACACAACATCTTACTTTTATTTTAGTTATTAGAGTGAAAATCTTTGAACAAATGACATACATATTTAAAAAAATAAAAACATAAATGAGTTGCTTTTTAAGTATGTGGGGATATGAGTGGAGGGAGTGGGGGGGGAGGGGTTTAATTAAGATAAACAATATGTTACCGGTAACTCAAAGTTGTCGGTGTATTTCAAAGACAAGTTAGCTCCCTGTCATTCATTCATTCAAAGAAGCAAAATCTTTTGGTGTCAAACAATTTTTGTTACATGTTTAGAGAAAAAAGGTGTATCAAAATACTTTGTAGTTTGTCGGATCGTATTCTATTTCCCGTTGACGGATACTTCTTCGTAAGCGTTTTTCCTGTTAAGCGTATTGCACATCATATATTTCAAACGAAAACGTTTAATTTGATAAATTGTTCATGAGACGCAATGTGAACACAGAAGAGCAACAGTTTGGCCACCGTTTTTGTAGACATTGCATTCACATTTTCACGGGTACCCAGGAACAATTTTTCTACCCGAGTAATTACACGGCACCGGTACCCGGGTTCCCGGGTATCCCTTGACAGGCCTAGTCATGAGCGACTGGTGTCTTTCAGTGTCACTAAGTTTAATATCTCTTCTTTTTGATGCCCCTATCCTATTAACTCGTGCACGCTGGTGGATCTGTAATATGTAGTCAGGATTTCAACTTTTTCAAAACGCTCGAAAACACGTTTTCTGACTTGCTACAGTGCTGAAGTTTTCACTGTTGGTTTGGCTTGTGGGGAGGATTAAGCTATCAAATATTCAGATCGATCGAATGTAACATAATTAAATTAATGCATTTTTAGTTTATCTCGATATCTGTGATCTAGTATTTGGGTCAGCATGTGAAAAAACTTGGAAAATCCCCTAATAAAAATAGGCGTTTAACCTACATAAAAGTTATTGCAAATGGCTGCCCCCATGTTTCGAACTTTGTTTGTGTGTGTTTATGTGAATTTTTTTTTGAAAATTCAATGTAAGACGAGTGTCTGATGAACAAAGCACTTGACATGAAAGTGAAACTTTGTTAATGTGTTTTATTCTTTTATTTTTTTCAGTATATAAGTCATAATTTAATGAAGAATACGTTTCTAGGTCAAGTCATGTTATAGCTAATCATAGTCGTGTTGTGTGTCGGACATGTGTAGTGTGCATTTTGTATAGAAAAACATTCCAGATAGAACACGCGAAATCCTAGCATGTCTTATATAGACAATCTATGTGTAGTGAAAACATATTTTTTTGCTAAGTGGATCAGCGCACAAACAGCTTACAAAAGCAAAAGGAATCCTATATAATAAAAGGCAATGTTCTGTCCGTTCTGTCCGGTCATCTATAGCGATTGGTCCCTCAAACACATATGACTCCTACAGCCAATCATATTGAACACTTTTACGCGGACGTTCTAAACGAGTTATTTTTGTGCAGTATTTATTCCAAGGCTTTATTTTGAGTTATGCGCGTTGGAATTTATAGTCAAGAGCTCTGTTTTTACGAGTTATTTATTTTAACTATAATGAATAGTATTTTTGACGTCATGCGCATGTATGCCGGTCGAGACGGCTGTTTGGGGTTACAACAACATGCCACCGAACTGTGGCAGAACGTCCTTGGACGGGCTTGGTTGCTCGTATTACATAAAACAAGAAGAGAAATAAATAAATAAATAAATAAATAAATAAATAAGGTAAGGAAGGAGTTATGTGGGCGTTTATATCTAAAGAAAATTTCAAATTTTGCTCACAAATTTTGTTCTAGATGAACTTGGCTTACAGGACATTTAACAGGACACACAATCCCTTGCTCGTCAGTGGTGGCTAAATAAAACTTGTGAACGCTACTTCACTTGCCCCATAGTTAGGGGTCTACCGATATGCATTTTTGCCGATATTGCCGATACCGATATTACCAATATTTTTTTCCTATATGAAAGCCGATATGAGTATTTGTTGGGACAAAAACCAGCGGTCTTATTTGATGACGTCATTCTTAAATTTATCACTCGTAATTATTTATATTTTATATTAGGGGTCTACCGATATGCATTTTTGCTGATATTACCAATATTTTTTTCCTATATGAAAGCCGATATGAGTATTTGTTGGGACAAAAACCAGCGGTCATATTTGATGACGTCATTCTTAAATTTATCACTCGTAATTATTTATATTTTATATTAGGGGTCTACCGATATGCATTTTTGCTGTTATTACCGATATTTTTTACCGATATGAGTATTTGTTAAGACAACAAAAAAAAACAACAACAGCGGTCATATTTGATGACGTCATTCTTAAATTTATCACTCTTAATTATTTATATTTTGTATTTTAGGGGTCTACCGATATGCATTTTTGCCGATATTACCGATATTTTTTTCCGACATGAGTATTTGTTAGGACAAAAAAAAACAGCGGTCATATGTGATGACTTCATGTGTAATTATTTATATTTTATAATTTAGGGGTCTACACTCTACCGGTATCTAGTTATGCCGATATTACCGATTTATTATTTTTTTCCGAAACGAAGTTTCTGATGTGTTTACAAGTTCCAGATCATGACCTACATAGGACTCATGACAAAACGAACCGTCCTTTTATGAAAATGTGCAAGCAAAATTAGGTACTCCTTTTGAAACTTCAACTTTTGACTCATAATTATTAATTCTAACCAATAGTTTAATAGCTTTTGCACACGGCCACCTTTTATGAATGAAACAATGAGAACAAAGCAATAGTAAGAGTGAATGAGGTTGAAGGATGAATGGTTGCCCATGACAACAAGTCTGCACACGGTACATTTTGTTATTCCATACGAAACGAAATGTTTTAGGCTAGACATCTGCGATTCTGCGTGCATCTTTGTTGTTAGAGCAATTACGTGAACATAATGTTTACATGTTATCCATTTATTAGAGCAGTTACGGTATACTTGGCATCGGCAAGTATTTCACAGTATTTCCGAGCATACGAAAATCGGCCGATAACTAAAAAATATCATAGCACATGGCACACTGTATCGTGGCTTTAGATATTAATACTAGGACTCTTTTGACTATTTCAATACCGTAATCGGAATCGATATATTAATTTGTCGAGATATTGTAAATCTAAATGATATTTTTTGTTTGTTGTTGTTTTTAGGGTCAAAATATCACTTATTATGAAATATCGGTGACGTCAATATCGGGACCTTTACATGCTACCGATACCGATATTGCCGATACCCTGATATCGGTGCCGATATATCGGCGAGCCGATATATCGGTAGACCCCTACCCATAGTCCGTCATGGACTGGAAAGGGGGTTATTATACAGTCATGGTTAATGAAAAATTAGGAACGAACACAACCAAAGGAACCGTCCTTAAAGTACGTCACGCTATTTTTTTACCATTTTAACTCCCCCCTCCCCCTTGTCACAAACTGTCACAAATCTTGGACCGCCCCCCCCTAAAGTACGTCACACTTTCGAACAAAAATTGTTATTTTTATTAACAAAATAATTAAAACTTAATATAAAACACCGTGAGGTCACACATGGCTGGACCCCCCCTCCCCCCTGTCACAAACTGTCACACTTTCTTACACCCCCTCCCCCCCTCTAGAGTGTGACGTACTTTATTGACGGCCCCAAAGCCAAACTGTATACCACAAAGCTCTTTAAATCGTTCACCATATCGGCGTTAATGTCTGAGATATATATGTCTCTCAGTGATCTCACAGGATATTGGAATTTGTTTTATCAGGCGTCAAATTTGGGAACTATCTGCATCTAATTATGAAATTACTTCCTCGATATTCTTCTAAATAAAGTCCACATCAGAATAATTACGTTTAGTGCGAACAATATTTCGAGCGATGGGATAACTTGCCTCAGTTGTAGAGACATCTTCTGTGTTGAAAATAAAAAAAGTAGTGTCTGCTGCTGACATTCCAGACATTGATGTTCAGCTAGCTTGGTTTTTATCTTAATTCAGATTACAGTGGATACGGCGATGCAAACTCTTCATGACTTTTTTCAGTGCCGCTTCATAATGCTTCACAGAACTGGCTCTGTAATTTGCTAGCGTGGTTTCGCAGATGAGGCATATCAGATTAATTTATCTATCAATAATGCAAAGTCCCCATCCCATTTTGGTGGGGAAATTCTATTTTCTTGTTTATATTTTCGTTTACTGCAAATTGTTGTTATATTTATATTTAAACTTTTAAATAATAAGTTACCTACCTTTATATGTCAAACTAACCGTAAGGACTTAAAAACGTGGATTTTTACCGAAACTGGGAACAAATCAGAAACCAATCGTCCCCTTCAACTTATAAAGTTTAAATCCAGCCCATTAAAAAAATTGTTTTGATCAAGATTTTTTTTAAAGTTTCCTTTATAATTCAAACGACAAGTTTTAATTGCATCGCGAGCCGCAATGTGAACTAGGAACAACCGCATGGTGCTCGCGAGCCGCGGTTTGGCCACCGTTGATATAGACTATACGCCTCATACTGCAAACACCTCTAACTATTCCTACAAAGTTCATGAACACATTGGAAACTGCTTATTTTCTTCACCCCCACTCTCCACAGAGTTTCAGCTTTCATGTCAAGTCTCTCAGAAAAGAGCTTTAGGGTACTTGTAAAATTTACATTGACTTCACATTTTGCGTTTTACCGAGGACCTAATGTTGCTGTACGTGTGATGTTACTTTTGATGGTGTGCGTATGATGGCGGAGGTGATGGAGGGGACTCGGCAGTCTGATTAGTGATGGTAACTCAGGGAGAGCTGGCGTGTAAACCTAGAAATGAGCTTCTCAAAATAAAAAAAGAAAACAACATTATCTGAATGAAAGGTCAACCAAGTTCATGTTATTATTCACGGTATTTTTTAATTAGGTCTTGGACTAATTGCCATGGGCTCAGCTATACATCAGACACGAGAGTGAGTTAGACAAACTCAGCCTGCCTATTTGTAGATACTTTACCAGCTAACAGGCCGGGCCAGACCAAGTAAGTCTTAGTGGACATCTTGTCTCTGTGTGACCAGCTAACAGGCCGGGCCAGACCAAGTAAGTCTTAATGGACATCTTGTCTCTGTGTGACCAGCTAACAGGCCGGGCCAGACCAAGTAAATCTTAAAGGACATCTTGTCTCTGTGTGGTGCTGGCTTGAGTCGGTCAAGGATGCCATAAAAAGTCAGAACAGCTTCAACACAGGGAGACAACTTGCTGACTGATTTTGAACTTCCAACACAGGAATGATGGGGTTTCAGATTTATGTCAGTTACTACTGTTGTGACTAAAATCATTCAACTCTACAATGTCAGTTACTACTGTTGTGACTAAAATCATTCAACTCTACATATGTTAATTCTATTCTGGATTCAATCATTCAACTCTATGTATGTCACTACAGGTGTGACTACAATGGTTCAATGCTACATTTGTACTAATGGTCTGATCCAATCATTCAACTCTACACATGTCACTACTGATGTGATCCACCAATATCTAGAGATCCAATTATATAACTGCGAGGAGAGGCAGAGCAATAAAACAAAGATATTAAACGTGCAGCCGTGATGAGAAAGGTTTTATTTGATGTTCTCATTAATTTAATATCAACACATTTTGTTGGTCCACACCTGGGAATGATTAAATTGAGCAGTTATTGAAAGGTTATTGAAGTTATTGAAAGTTATTGAAATATTATTGGTATGTATTAGTTCATCTACCCCCCCCCCTTTTTTTTTCCTGTTTACCAAATCCCAAGATACGCGTACGAATTCTGTTAAAAATAAATTCTTGACGCTCATAGAAAATTGTAACCTTTAACGTTCAGATATTTAATGATATTATTGTATTATTGTATTATACAATTATTGTATGCTTAAATTAGTTAAAGCTATGTGCACTTAATGTCAACAATTCATTGCACTGAACAAAAAACCTTCTCCCACCTTATTTATGAGACTGGCCTGTGTCCCGTAGACATATATCTTGTGGACCTGTATGTGATGGCCAAAGGTCATCTCAAGACATATCTTGTGGACCTGTATGTGATGGCCAAAGGTCATCTCAAGACATATATCTTGTTGACCTGTATGTGATGGCCAAAGGTAATCTCAAGACATATATCTTGTGGACCTGTATGTGATGGCCCAAGGTCATCTCAAGACAGACAAATTGTGGACCTGTATGTGATGGCCAAAGGTCATCTCAAGACAGACAAATTGTGGACCTGTATGTGATGGCCAAAGGTCATCTCAAGACATATATCTTGTTGACCTGTATGTGATGGCCAAAGGTCATCTCAAGACAGACAAATTGTGGACCTGTATGTGATGGCCAAAGGTCATCTCAGAGATTACAATATAAATCTTCTCTAGCACAGATTAGTTGTGAAACACTAGAACTTATGTTATGTGTGCATCGATCCGTGATGTTATGTGTGCATTGATCCGTGACGCTATGTGTGCATTGATCCGTGACGTTATGTGTGTATTGATCCGTGACGTTATGTGTGTATTGATCCGTGACGTTATGTGTGCATTGATCCGTGACGTTATGTGTGCATTGATCCATGACGTTATGTGTGCATTGATCCATGACGTTATGTGTGCATTGATCCATGACGTTATGTGTGCATTGATCCATGACGTTATGTGTGCATTGATCCATGACGTTATGTGTGCATTGATCCATGACGTTATGTGTGCATTGATCCATGACGTTATGTGTGCATTGATCCATGACGTTATGTGTGCATTGATCCATGACGTTATGTATTCCTTGACTCGTGCCAGTTGGCTATTTAAAATGATTAAAGCTAAATGTTAGCCGCGACTATTTGACTACTCCATTGATGACGTCACACACCTGATAAAGTGACTAAGGCTCAAATTAGCCGCGACTATTTGACTACTCCATTGATGGCGTCACACACCTGATAAAGTGACTAAGGCTCAAATTAGCCGAGACTATTTGACTACTCCATTGATGGCGTCACACACCTGATAAAGTGACTAAGGCTCAAATTAGCCGCGACTATTTGACTACTCCATTGATGGCGTCACACACCTGATAAAGTGACTAAGGCTCAAATTAGCCGCGACTATTTGACTACTCCATTGATGGCGTCACACACCTGATAAAGTGACTAAGGCTCAAATTAGCCGCGACTATTTGACTACTCCATTGATGACGTCACACACCTGATAAAGTGACTAAGGCTCAAATTAGCCGCGACTATTTGACTACTCCATTGATGGCGTCACACACCTGATAAAGTGACTAAGGCTCAAATTAGCCGCGACTATTTGACTACTCCATTGATGGCGTCACACACCTGATAAAGTGACTAAGGCTCAAATTAGCCGCGACTATTTGACTACTCCATTGATGGCGTCACACACCTGATAAAGTGACTAAGGCTCAAATTAGCCGCGACTATTTGACTACTCCATTGATGACGTCACACACCTGATAAAGTGACTAAGGCTCAAATTAGCCGCGACTATTTGACTACTCCATTGATGGCGTCACACACCTGATAAAGTGACTAAGGCTCAAATTAGCCGCGACTATTTGACTACTCCATTGATGACGTCACACATATGATAAAGTGACTAAGGCTCAAATTAGCCGCGACTATTTGAGTACTCCATTGATGACGTCACACACCTGATAAAGTGACTAAGGCTCAAATTAGCCGCGACTATTTGACTACTCCATTGATGACGTCACACACCTGATAAAGTGACTAAGGCTCAAATTAGCCGCGACTATTTGACTACTCCATTGATGACGTCACACACCTGATAAAGTGACTAAGGCTCAAATTAGCCGCGACTATTTGACTACTCCATTGATGACGTCACACACCTGATAAAGTGACTAAGGCTCAAATTAGCCGCGACTATTTGACTACTCCATTGATGACGTCACACACCTGATAAAGTGACTAAGGCTCAAATTAGCCGCGACTATTTGACTACTCCATTGATGACGTCACACTTCTGATAAAGTGACTAAGGCTCATATTAGCCGCGACTATTTGACTACTCCATTGATGACGTCACACACCTGATAAAATGACTAAGGCTCAAATTAGCCGCGACTATTTGACTACTCCATTGATGACGTCACACACCTGATAAAGTGACTAAGGCTCAAATTAGCCGCGACTATTTGACTACTCCATTGATGGCGTCACACACCTGATAAAGTGACTAAGGCTCAAATTAGCCGCGACTATTTGACTACTCCATTGATGGCGTCACACACCTGATAAAGTGACTAAGGCTCAAATTAGCCGCGACTATTTGACTACTCCATTGATGACGTCACACACCTGATAAAGTGACTAAGGCTCAAATTAGCCGCGACTATTTGACTACTCCATTGATGACGTCACACACCTGATAAAGTGACTAAGGCTCAAATTAGCCGCGACTATTTGACTACTCCATTGATGACGTCACACACCTGATAAAGTGACTAAGGCTCAAATTAGCTGCGACTATTTGACTACTCCATTGATGACGTCACACACCTGATAAAGTGACTAAGGCTCAAATTAGCCCGACTATTTGACTACTCCATTGATGACGTCACACACCTGATAAAGTGACTAAGGCTCAAATTAGCCGCGACTATTTGACTACTCCATTGATGACATCACACACGTGTCATCCTAACTGACATTTGGAAGGCGGCAAAAATCCATGCATGTCTATAATATCAAACTATTGCTAAGCAGGTGGTCCTTAGGGTAACCAAACACTTAACAACTTGCGTCCATTCAATTAGCAGCACGGACCTCAAAGCGTGGATTGCATTATGGTATACATAATTAACACGAGGCTTTGAACTTGATAAAATCGATCTTCTTTTTAAAAGGGTGAACATAGAGACATTTTGTTTAATATAATGTGAGACCCACTGAGCCGTTCAGTAATTTAGTTATTGCTTATTTAACAATTGCTGTTGTGAGTAAGAGGGGTGGGATTCAGGCAGGGCGGGTGAAGGTAGGTGAGTGAGGAGGGTGGGATTCAGGCAGGGTGGGTGAGGGTAGGTGAATGAGGGGGGAGGGATTCAGGCAGGGCGCGTGAGGGTAGGTGAGTGAGGGGGGAGGGATTAAGGCAGGGCGGGTGAGGGTAGGTTAGATTTTTTATTTTTTATTTGAAAGCGCAGATAGCGAATATTTTAAATTGAGTGTTTTTAAAAGAAACTTTCCTTTAAAAGAAAAACGACAAAGCAAGGAATTTATTTCATGAAATTCGAAATTCTCCACAAAAAAACAAACAAAAAAAAACCCAATAAATCAATTCAAAATAAATTAATTTTTAAACCAGAGTTTTGATTTTTTAAAAATTAACTCATTAAATAATTTAAGTTATCTTTTACTAGCTGACCCGCTGCGTAGCATACGCCGCTAATGATTTAGTGACGGGTGAAGACTTCCTGAAAGACACTTGTCAAAATGGGGTGGGTTTGGGCAAACGACTGTGAGTGAATGAAAAGAAGGAACTCTAGAGAGACCCGCGGCGTATCACCCGTAAAAAATGACGGAAGTGTTCAGCTGAAATCTATTTATTTTGAAAAAATGCATTTTTTTAGGGCGCCTACGGCGCCCACCTTTTTCAAAATCCCAACTAACTTGTCCTTGTTTGATCAATACGAAATATTAAACTTTCTGAAATGTACACACTTTTGTGACGATGCGTGACGAGGGGGAGGGAGGGGGGTTGAAGAAATGTGACGTCACATCAAAAGGGTAACTTTAAATAAAACTTCCACTGAAATATTTGGTGGCTTACAATTTATTTAATGAATTTTTTTATTTATTTTTTTTAATCAGGGCTTCTCAATGTGCCGGTCGGTAGGCCATCAGATGCTGGTTGGCGTAAGCTATCAAGAGACGAAAATGAAATCTAATTATAATCCTTAAGTTTGAGAACTCACAAGATAACGAATAAAATTGTTACACTGTGTCGTTTGATGTTGACATCAAAGCATTTGTGATGTAACCGCAGCTCCGTCGGCGAACTTTTTTGCCCGTTATCCCAAATAATACAAGTTTATGTGTGCGTTACCCCCCCCCCACCCCCAGACTCTAGGTACTGCTCACATGACTCGGGGATATGGGGGATCGTTGTTAGCCAAAAAAAAATGCTATCGGTGAGTTTTACAAGCATGACAAGTGTCTAAAAATGATCTGAATAGGATTATGTGTAGATATTTTAAGTCAAAACGTCACGGAATATCCTTTTTCTTTAAAAAAATGGGGGGGGGTGGAATCTATTTGATAGAATTATAAACGTTTTAAGTTTGATATAATTGTTCGGTTGGTTTTTGGTCAAACACCCCTGGCCATTCTAGATATAATGATAAATGAGCCCATTTTAAAGTTGTCAAGTATTCATTAACTTTATTTAATGCATCAAATTCTTGACATTGCAATTCGAGATGAGCACAAAACAACTTTTCTTCTTAGCTCAGTTTTGAAGGCATTAATTTTAAATATCACAGAAAGGATACTTGATACAGTCAAGTCACGTGGATTAAGATTATTGTCACTCGTGTCAATATAAATGAAAGTAGGGTGGATTTAGGTGTCTTCCTATAGTACGTAGGTAAGAAATCTACATAGTTGTCATATTTTTTAAAAATGCATTTTCTGGAAGGAACCGGTTCAATAATGGGCATATGTTCCAAGCGTTCACGTACACATGACGTATTTTAATATATGTAGTGGATTGTAGTGGATGTTATGTGTCCCAAATGAGTCTGCATTACCCCCAAGAATTCCTTTTTGACCCCAGATGAGTTTATTTACCCCTGTTCGCCGACCTCTTTCTTACGGGATGCCCGTCAGTCAATTGAGGGATTTTAAAAAAATACATTTTAAAAATATTATTTTAAAATATTTTTTTTCTAAACAAAGACGTTAACCGTGATGATTAATAGTCAATGTTTAATTTGTATTCATTAAAATAAAATATAATCTAAGGATGTTAACACAGTTCGTTTTTTGAAGGCCGTTAAACGTTTTGAAAAAAATGCTTCACGCGGGTTACGATATTACAATGTAGATCTTCACTAAATAAATAATAAATACTTAAATGACAATAAAAGTGATTTGAAACATACTTATTTTCAAATAGAAAATAAGGTTGTTGTTTTTTTTGGAAAAGGGGGGGGGTCAAAGCTTTGTGACGTATTTTTAGAGGGGGGGGTCTAACTTTTTGTGACGACGCGTGACGAGGGGGAGGGAGGGGGTCAAAAATCGGCCAAAATCGCGTGACGTCATTTATGGATGGCCCCTTTTAAGTATTTTATAACTTTTTACATTGTTCCCTTTTTACAAAATTAAAATATCAGCTAAAACAATGACATCATATATTTTATTTTTTTACAGCGCATATTTAATTTGCACACCTTTTGAAACATTGGTGCAGTAATTTGGTGCGCTGCTTTCTAAAATTAGTATCTGTTGAACATACTTGCAGCTTGTCTCGCAGGGTCCGACCACGAAGAGAATTATATATATAGATTTTTGCCTGAATGAGGCTTTTTTAGCGGGCCTTATAATGACACAGTTTGGACGATAAGCTATCCATGAGCTACTGACTGAACTGACAAGTGTATTTCATGAGGTGTCCATGACCTAACTGAATGAACTGACCAGTGTATTTCATGAGGTGTCCATGTCCTAACTGACTGAACTGACCAGTGTATTTCAGCAACCAAATTATCATAGAGTTTTTTTCAAATGATGTAAAAAATATCTTCACTTCTTTTCCTTACCATGTACGAATGTATTTCCTCAAAGTTTTAAACCCTAGCCATCCAGCAAAGCCCGTGAGAGAGGGACATGGTCTAGCCACACACCACCCCAACTCCCAGCCCACACAGCACTCCCGCTCCCCGCACGCAAATCACCCCCGCTCCCAGCCCGCCCTCTTCTAATCTCGACCACTCAATGTTGACGAGTTGGCCTCACACTACGTTGTGTATCCATTGGACGACAATTTGCTTTTTATCCCCGACAACTGCTTAGAGGTAACTAACGAGGAGAGACGTGAGGCTATTGTGGATAATTAGCCATTCTATCCAGTCTGGATGTGACACTGTGTCAATGTAAGGGATAGTGACGCGTTGTTGCGCATCAATGTTCACTATGCATGATAGTAAATGATCCACTTAGTCTTATGATGTTATTGTTAAAGCTGAGCAGTGTAATTAGACTTATGAAAACAATATTAGGATAAGTATTTGAGGTCCCTCAGGAAATTAAGAAAACAAAGGATTTTCCAGAAAATCTTCGTTTTTAAATATAAAATTAAAGTATTAAACTGATTGTCGCTATTGTGGATGTATGTCACAAACAGTACATTATAGTTAACGGGGTTTAACAGCTAAACTGAAGTACACAGGTTCACAAACTTGTATAAAATTTAACCACATTCATATATCGGCTAACAATATTTCTATATGAGGTCGTTTGGAAACATTTAATACTTGCAAAAGAAGCACATTTAAAATAACTTTCCTGAAAAATGTCATCTGTGCTATATTTAATTTCTTGAGTTTCATTGTTACTCAAACTAGCAATAATTGTAACTTTTTGACGTCATATCCCGTGGGCTATAATTTGAGTGTCACAAGGACTTATGTAATAAAATAACTTGACTGTCACAAGGACTTATGTAATAAAATAACTTGACTGTCACAAGGGCTTATGTAATAAAATAACTTGACGATCACAAGGGCTTATGTAATAAAATAACTTGACGATCACAATGACTTATGTAATAAAATAACTTGACGATCACAAGGGCTTATGTAATAAAATAACTTGACGATCACAATGACTTATGTAATAAAATAACTTGACGATCACAAGGGCTTATGTAATAAAATAACTTGACGATCACAAGGACTTATGTAATAAAATAACTTGACTATTACAACAACTTATGTAATAAAATAACTTCACTATCACATGGACTTATGTAATAAAATAATTTGACTGTCACACGGACTTATGTAATAAAATAACTTGACTATCACATGGGCTTATGTAATAAAATAATTTGACTGTCACAAGGACTTATGTAATAAAATAACTTGACTATCACAAGGACTAATGTAATAAAATAACTTGACTATCACAAGGACTAATGTAATAAAATAACTTGACTATCACATGGGCTTATGTAATAAAATAATTTGACTGTCACAAGGACTTATGTAATAAAATAACTTGACTATCACATGGGCTTATGTAATAAAATAATTTGACTGTCACAAGGACTAATGTAATAAAATAACTTGACTATCACAAGGACTAATGTAATAAAATAACTTGACTATCATAAGGACTAATATAATAAAATAACTTGACTGTCACAAGGACTTATGTAATAAAATAACTTTACTATCACATGGGCTTATGTAATAAAATAACTTGACTGTCACAAGGACTTATGTAATAAAATAACTTGACTGTCACAAGGACTTATGTAATACAATAACTTGAATTAATTTAGTACTTTTATTTGTAACATCCGAAGTCGACCTAGTGACAGACATGTGTCACACCTACAGATACACACATTACCAATCATGTTAACAGTAATGTCAGCATGAACCACCTGGACTGATGTGTACCAATGTGCATCATTGTGTCCTGATGTGTACCAATGTGCACCATTGTGTACTGATGTGTACCAATTTGCACCATTGTGTACTGATGTGTACCAATGTGCACCATTGTGTACTGATGTGTACTTTTTATTGTTTACCAATGATTAATGGAGCGGTGGACCTAGGTGTCATCCACATATCCCAAATAATTCAGTAAATAGCTATTTATATTTTGGACGTACACAAGGCCACAGATGTGAGGTCATAAATAATGACCAAACTGACATGGCCGATTGGAAGTACCAGTAGTGCTGCAACAACTGCAATACTTCAACAAATTTAGCATTTTAAAAAATCCGTTTTCACCTTATAAGCACCTAGGGATTGTTTTTAAAATGATTTTAATTTTTTGTAAGAATTATATTTTTAAATTTTATTAACAAAATAATATTCCTTTCTTTTAAAATCAATGGTTAATTTTTGTTTTTTAAATCCAAGGAAATGAAGGTGCTGTGTAGAAGACAAACTATATGTTCCGACGTCTGTATCTGTGTCCTAAAAGTGTACCATTATTTAAAAGGTTGGTGTGTTCTAACACACCTCACTGACATAACACATCAACTCGTCATGTAGAAGACCAGGGGTCTCCAAAATTTTCTGCTAAAGGGCCGCATTAACTGTCAAACAGCAGTTTGGGGGCTGACTACTAACCCCCACTACTAAGTTTTGTGGTAAACTACAGGTAAAAAATGGAATCTTTTTTGGAGATTAAAAGGTTTCGAGGGGCTGGATGAGAGGGCCTTGCGGGCCGCATCTGGCTCGCGGGCCGTAGTTTGGAGACCCCTGTAGTAGACTAACACACACGGTTGTGTGTTCCTACACAACTCACAGCAGCTCGTCATGTATTAAGTAGACGTACACAAACGGGATTCTACGTGTGTTTACTCATGAGGTAGTGCTGCCCACCCTAGTTGCCGCCCCTTGTTGATTTGACTCATTTCCGGCTGTAAACAAAAACTGGTCACATCAGTGCAAACAATGACGGGGGTTTGTAAATTAGGCCTTCAATATAGTTGATACTACTCTTGAATGAAACATTTTATATAGATATAATTATGAAAATGATTTCGATTAAAAATAATAGGAGGAATTAAAGAAACTCTAAATAATTTGAGACATACCTTTACATCTGACGTATTGTTATTATTATTATTATTATTTTTAACTAGCGAAGTTGCCATTTCAACTTTATAACCCCAATTCGAACTGAAACACAAAAAAATGTTTTGAAAGAGTGTGTGTGGGGAGGGGGGCGGTAACTATTCGCGGTTCGCTTCTTTCAACGTGAGCATATCTTCAAGGGAAATAACTACAAGTATAGGTTGATGAACTTGAAAGCTCTTCAAGTCTCGTACCATTCTATGATCTTTGACCTTTGAACTGTGTCTGTGAATGGCTGTTTGATAGAATACGAAGACACAAAATGTGAAGACTTTTTGAAAATTACTTTTGTTTTGTTATTCTCTATATCTTGATCGTTTTTACAGACTGATTTATGGCGGTCACACATTTTTTGTGCGTCAGTTCCAATAGCAGGATCGCAACGTTGAGCGAATGACGTGCAATTGTTGATGTTACAGATTAAAAAACTAGAAAATACCCGCTCTTCGCTTGGCAAACCCCGGATAGCGCCATAAATTATTATTTAAAAAAACAACTAAAAGCACCGTTTAAAAAATTTTAAAAAAAAATGTTTCGACCCAAATAGAATAAAAACGCACTTTCAAAGTATTTCTCCGATCCTTTTTTTACATCATGATCCCTTACTCCAGTGTAGTCCCATAGCCCAATATGAGGTTCTACAAAAATGTCCGCATTCTTAGCCGAGTCCCGTTCCCAACGGAGCTTGTTTAAAGTATAGTAAAGTATAGTAAAGTATAGTAAAGTATAGTAAAGTATAGTAAAGTATAGTAAAGTATAGTAAAGTATAGTAAAGTATAGTAGGTAAATGAAAATATGAAACGTAGTGTCAATCTTCTTAAGGGATCGAGGATGAAATTTTGGGAGTTTTAAGATTAGGACGAAATGAAGATTTATACTTTTTTTATAACTTCTCAAATATTATTATTATATAGATAGCTTTTAAGTAACTTTAAAGATAAGAAATACATTTGATGTGTTATAAAACTACACCATCTGTCCATCCCGACTCAAAATTATAAATTAAGAGGTTTTTTGTTTTTGGAAATGTTGTTTCTGTAAACTCTCAAACTAAAATGTGTTTCCATCTTTAAATTTGTAACCATCAATTGAAGATTCAAAATCCCAAATAAATTTTTTATTAAAACTAGCAGATAAGAAAAAAAAAGATATGTAAAAAGACTTGCAAGTCTGGAAGACTTTGTATAAGAAAATGGTGAGCTTTATTTGATACTTAACTTTCAAAATGATTTTATTTCAAAGTCGGTCTGATCTCTTGTGTCAGAGCTACTCTCAGAACAGCCTTGCTTGACTAATGTTTCCGCTGGAGCAAACGTTCAATCAGAGTTATTGCCCATGATCCTCTTAGCAACCTTTGTATGCAGTCTGCCATGAAGGACGCTGTAACTAATCATTTGTTGGTCCAGGAAGCAGACTGAACGGTCAGTATGTTTAAATGGAAGGGATGACCTTTGCGTCAAGTTAGTTACGTCATCCTGGCGATAATAACGTGTTTGTTCTCCTCGCCTGCATGTCGTGTTTCTTGTGCAGCTCGTGTGAGATGTGAATCTTGGGGTAACAGGAATATTCTTGGACTGGTCTGTTACCCAGTGAGATGGTAGCCATCTCAACAAATGAAGTGTTACCCAGTGAGATGGTAGCCATCTCAACAAATGATTTGTTACTGAGATGGTAGCCATCTCATCAAATGATGTGTTTGTGAGATGGTAGCCATCTCATCAAGTGCTGTGTTAGTGAGATGGCGATGTCATCAACGATGTGTTATTAGATGTGTCGTAACGATATATAGGTATTATATCTCCATCACACTATATACAACTACTACATACTCCTTATACACTATATACAACTACTACATACTCCTTATACACTATATACAACTATTACATACTCCTTATACACTATATACAACTACTACATACTCCTTATACACTATATACAACTACTACATACTCCTTATACACTATATACAACTACTACATACTCCTTATACACTATATACAACTACTACATACTCCTTATACACTATATACAACTACTACATACTCCTTATACACTATATACAACTACTACATACTCCTTATACACTATATACAACTACTACATACTCCTTATACACTATATACAACTACTACATATTCCTTATACACTATATACAACTACTACATCCTCCTTATACACTATATACAACTACTACATACTCCTTATACACTATATACAACTACTACATAATCCTTATACACTATATACAACTACTACATACTCCTTATACACTATATACAACTACTACATAATCCTTATACACTATATACAACTACTACATACTCCTTATACACTATATACAACTACTACATACTCCTTATACACTATATACAACTACTACATAATCCTTATACACTATATACAACTACTACATAATCCTTATACACTATATACAACTACTACATAATCCTTATACACTATATACAACTACTACATACTCCTTATACACTATATACAACTACTACATACTCCTTATACACTATATACAACTACTACATACTCCTTATACACTATATACAACTACTACATACTCCTTTTACACTATATACAATTACTACATAATCCTTATACACTATATACAACTATTACATACTCCTTATACACTATATACAACTACTACATACTCCTTATACACTATATACAACTACTACATACTCCTTATACACTATATACAATTACTACATACTCCTTATACACTATATACAACTACTACATACTCCTTATACACTATATACAACTACTACATACTCCTTATACACTATATGCAACTACTACATACTCCTTATACACTATGCACAACTACTACATAATCCTTATACACTATACACAACTACTACATACTCCTTATACACTATATACAACTATTACATACTCCTTATACACTACATACAACTACTACATAATCCTTATACACTATACACAACTACTACATATTCCTTATACACTATATACAACTACTACATACTCTTTATACACTATATACAACTACTACATACTCCTTATACACTATATACAACTACTACATACTCTTTATACACTATATACAACTACTACATACTCCTTATACACTATATACAACTACTACATACTCCTTATACACTATATACAACTACTACATACTCCTTAAATCCCATTCGCGCTCTACTGCCCACATCTTGCACATACATCAAGTTTCCACTACTTATCAATTATATTGAGACTTTCATGTACGAACATGTATCTAATTAAGTTTAATAACTCTATTAACGAACCCTTACAGTATAGTTTAAGCTAATTAAAATTTTTACTCTGTGGTGATTAAATTAGCTACTTTTGCTAAATATTTGTACATTATTCGCAGTGTTTAACTTTATTTATAAATACGTTTAATAAAAAAACGGATTGTAATACGGACATCACGTTTTCACAACAGCATTTAATTTTATACCGCAACTCATGCCCGACAACAAGAATTAATGATGAAAAACTCTTAGTAACCCCGGCGCTGGTTTAAAAAGCAGCGACCGTCAAAACAGCGACCGTCAAAATAGCGATCGTCAAAATAGCGACCGTCAAAATAGCGACTGTATCAAAAGAGCGACCGTCAAAATAGCGACTTCAAAATAGCGACTGTGTCAAAAGAGCGACTGTCATAACAGCGACTTCACCACATAGCTATTCTTGTACAACAGTTCACCTAACACAGTGGTTCCAATCTTTTTTGACACATAGACCCCTTTTCATTGTCTAAACATACCCAAGGACCCCAAGTGAAAAAAACTGCATAAATGCGTAGTAACAAATAAAAACTATAAAAAAAAAGCAACATTATGATGAAGTATTTATTGAAATTAAAAAATGTGTCTAAAATAAAATTTAAAACAATTAACTTATGCTATATATACACGCATTCATTCAAATACAAACAACTGCTCAGTAAAAATAAAATTTGAATCATGGTTACCCGGGCAGCTTCTTTTTAACAATATTGACAGCCCCCTTGTCGAAACGTGCTGTAGTCGAACTGTCCGGGGGGTTACATAATGACATGTTACGAAGGCTAGACTAAGTGACGACCACGGACCCCGTGTTATGGAGAAGGTAAATAAAGGGATAGGGGCTGAGAGAATGTAGGTACCTTTATAAAGGAATAGCTGACCACATTATCTTAGGGTGGGGGTGGAGTTGGATAGGTTTGGAATGACTTGCTACCTCAGAGGCATGGTGCATTTAACACAATCATGAATTCGCCCTTAATGTTGATTGGTTTTCAGTGTGTATACTTTTAGTATTAAATTAAACCTTGAAAAAAAAGCGTGTAATAACTATTTCATGCCGTTTTTAAGTTTTAATAGATAATAATATTAAACTATATTATTTTTATTTATTTTTTTAAATTAGAAAAAAATACAACAATTTTACGAGGTAAAAACGAAAAGGGTCGAAACATCCGGGGATCAAAATGTATTGTAGTCGAACTGTCTCTAGCTTAAAAAAGCAACTACACGCCACCTCTGCCCCTACCACCGCAATCCCCCTCAATTAATCGACTGCATCTATGTTTGTTAATCTCTATCGAGCTTTCTGCAAAATATATTTGACTGAAGTAATAGCAGTTATAATTTTTTTTTAAAAACAGAATTTAAAAAAAAATGTGTCCCGAAAATGTGTATACACTCTTTGCAACACCAACATTTATTTATACACACCTCCAGTTGATTGTATTTAATTTTCTATTGTCCCTTCTGTACAAAAAAACCTACATGGCTTATCATGTCTTACTTTTCTTGATTTTATAAACTCCATGGTAGGCTAGGCACAGTAAGTTTTTCAAAAAGTTTTTTCAAACATTATCACAAACAAAAGAGAAAAGTCGCTATTTCGATACATTCGCTGTTTTGATACAGTCGCTATTTTGAAGTCGCTATTATGACGGTCGCTGTTTTGACAGCGACTATCCTGCCCGGATGCCGTAACAGATATGCCACTGTGACCTTTCATTTGTTTGTATTTCATTCGCGCTCCACGCTTTGTTAGTCCTTTGTGGCACCACCTATTCTCTATTATTGAAATACATCTTCTAAGAGAAAGAATTAAAAATACAAAAGATCCATATTCACTATTTATATATTTAATTTTTAAAAAATAAAATGTCCCAGGAAGCATCCAATTCAAACCATCAAAACCTACGATTTAAGTCTTAGGTTGAAAACATCCTCCAACGGTAAGAGTTGTTATAGTCAATTAGAAGACATGTATTGTTAAGTCAATTAGAAGATATGTATTGTTACTGTCAAATAGAAGATATGTATTGTTACAGTCAAGTAGAAGATATGTATTGTTACAGTCAAGTAGAAGATATGTATTGTTACAGTCAATTAGAAGATATGTATTGTTACAGTCAATTAGAAGATATGTATTGTTACTGTCAAGTAGAAGACATGTATTGTTACTGTCAAGTAGAAGATATGTATTGTTACTGTCAAGTAGAAGATATGTATTGTTACTGTCAAGTAGAAGATATGTATTGTTACAGTCAAGTAGAAGATATGTATTGTTACAGTCAAGTAGAAGATATGTATTGTTACAGTCAAGTAGAAGATATGTATTGTTACAGTCAAGTAGAAGCTATGTATTGTTACAGTCAAGTAGAAGATATGTATTGTTACAGTCAAGTAGAAGATATGTATTGTTACAGTCAAGTAGAAGATATGTATTGTTACAGTCAAGTAGAAGATATGTATTGTTACAGTCAAGTAGAAGATATGTATTGTTACAGTCAAGTAGAAGCTATGTATTGTTACAGTCAAGTAGAAGATATGTATTGTTACAGTCAAGTAGAAGATATGTATTGTTACAGTCAAGTAGAAGATATGTATTGTTACAGTCAAGTAGAAGATATGTATTGTTACAGTCCAGTAGAAGATATGTATTGTTACAGTCAATTAGAAGATATGTATTGTTACTGTCAAGTAGAAGATATGTATTTTTACAGTCAAGTAGAAGATATGTATTGTTACTGTCAAGTAGAAGATATGTATCTCATGTCCTGGTTGTAAAATTTTGCCTATGACTTGACCCATTCAGTGTCGGACGCTGGTCTATGTTTGGACAACTGCAAGTCTGTGTTATTGGACACACATGTCGTTAACGGCAGGCGCTATTGTTGAATGCTTCTATCGATCATTATCTGGACCAAATTAATGAAATTGGTGCACACTTCGTTCATGGACGCCTGGTGCACACTTCGTTCATGGACGCCTGGTGCACACTTCGTTCATGGACGCCTGGTGCACACTTCGTTCATGGACGCCTGGTGCACACTTCGTTCATGGACGCCTGGTGCACACTTCGTTCATGGACGCCTGGTGCACACTTCGTTCATGGACGCCTGGTGCACACTTCGTTCATGGACGCCTGGTGCACACTTCGTTCATGGACGCCTGGTGCACACTTCGTTCATGGACGCCTGGTGCACACTTCGTTCATGGACGCCTGGTGCACACTTCGTTCATGGACGCCTGGTGCACACTTCGTTCATGGACGCCTGGTGCACACTTCGTTCATGGACGCCTGGTGCACACTTCGTTCATGGACGCCTGGTGCACACTTCGTTCATGGACGCCTGGTGCACACTTCGTTCATGGACGCCTGGTGCACACTTCGTTCATGGACGCCTGGTGCACACTTCGTTCATGGACGCCTGGTGCACACTTCGTTCATGGACGCCTGGTGCACACTTCGTTCATGGACGCCTGGCACGTATTTTACTCACTCGATTGTAATGTCTTTGAATCTTGGGGTAACTTTTGTCTCATAGTCTCCTTTGGATGACTTTGATTCTGAGGTGAAATTAGCCAATCGCCTTGAGTCTTACTTTCTAATTTCAACACTAAAAATTAAAAGAAAGAAAGTCATGTGACATTTGTTGAGGTTTGTCACCAGAAAAAATTTATTCCTCACAATCTTTAAACTTTGATTATTTTTTGTTTTAGTGAAATGTCTCTAAGAACATTTTTATATCACATGAAATGTGAACATCTTTACCTGCATTTTCATCTCTATGCTCATTGCAACTCTCTTCTCTATTTTATCAAAAATTTTCTTTCATATTCATTTTCATCTTCATCTACATCGTTGTCTATAACTCCCTCGAAACATTCCTGTATACTTTCATCTAAATCGTTATCTAAATCTTTATCTACCTCGTTATCTGTAACTTCTTCTACATCGTTATCTATACCTTCATCTACCTCGTTATCTGTAACTTCATCTACATCGTTATCTATACCTTCATCTACCTCGTTATCTATAATTTCATCTACCTCGTTATCAGTAACTTCATCGAAATCTTCATCTGCTCTTTGAACAAAGCGAAATATGTTGGCACCATGTTAATGGAACCTGTCATCAAATTGATCCTGTTGGAACCAGGTCAATGTAACCTGTCATCAAATTAATCCTGTTGGAACCAGGTCAATGGAACCTGTCATCAAATTGATCCTGTTGGTACCAGGTCAATGGAACCTGTCATCAAATTGATCCTGTTGGAACAGGGTCAATGTAACCTGTCATCAAATTAATCCTGTTGGAACCAGGTCAATGGAACCTGTCATCAAATTGATCCTGTTGGTACCAGGTCAATGTAACCTGTCATCAAATTAATCCTGTTGGAACCAGGTCAATGGAACCTGTCATCAAATTGATCCTGTTGGTACCAGGTCAATGTAACCTGTCATCAAATTAATCCTGTTGGAACCAGGTCAATGGAACCTGTCATCAAATTGATCATGTTGGTACCAGGTCAATGGAACCTGTCATCAAATTGATCCTGTTGGTACCAGGTCAATGGAACCTGTCATCAAATTGATCCTGTTGGTACCAGGTCAATGGATCCTGTCATCAAATTGATCCTTTTGGTACCAGGTCAATGGAACCTGTCATCAAATTGATCCTTTTGGTACCAGGTCAATGGAACCTGTCATCAAATTGATCCTGTTGGTACCAGGTCAATGGAACCTGTCATCAAATTGATCCTTTTGGTACCAGGTCAATGGAACCTGTCATCAAATTGATCCTTTTGGTACCAGGTCAATGGAACCTGTCATCACATTGATCCTGTTGGTACCAGGTCAATGGAACCTGTCATCAAATTGATCCTGTTGGTACCAGGTCAATGGAACCTGTCATCAAATTGATCCTTTTGGTACCAGGTCAATGGAACCTGTCATCAAATTGATCCTGTTGGTACCAGGTCAATGGAACCTGTCATCAAATTGATCCTTTTGGTACCAGGTCAATGGAACCTGTCATCAAATTGATCCTGTTGGTACCAGGTCAATGGAACCTGTCATCAAATTGATCCTTTTGGTACCAGGTCAATGGAACCTGTCATCAAATTGATCCTGTTGGTACCAGGTCAATGGAACCTGTCATCAAATTGATCCTTTTGGTACCAGGTCAATGGAACCTGTCATCAAATTGATCCTGTTGGAACAGGGTCAATGGAACCTGTCATCAGATTGATCCTGTTGGTACCAGGTCAATGGAACCTGTCATCAAATTGTTCCTTTTGGTACCAGGTCAATGGAACCTGTCATCAAATTGATCCTGTTGGAACAGTGTCAATGGAACGTGTCATCAAATTGATCCTGCTGGTACCAGGTCAATGGAACCTGTCAACAAATTGATCCTGTTGGTACCAGGTCAATGGAACCTGTCATCAAATTGATCCTGTTGGTACCAGGTCAATGGAACCTGTCATCAAATTGATCCTGTTGGTACCAGGTCAATGGAACCTGTCATCAAATTGATCCTGTTGGTACCAGGTCAATGGAACCTGTCATCAAATTGATCCTGTTGGTACCAGGTCAATGGAACCTGTCATCAAATTGATCCTGTTGGAACAGGGTCAATGGAACGTGTCATCAAATTGATCCTGCTGGTACCAGGTCAATGGAACCTGTCAACAAATTGATCCTGTTGGTACCAGGTCAATGGAACCTGTCATCAAATTGATCCTGTTGGTACCAGGTCAATGGAACCTGTCATCAAATTGATCCTGTTGGTACCAGGTCAATGGAACCTGTCATCAAATTGATCCTGTTGGGGAAAGGTTGAGGGTTGTTGTCTTACTTTGCCCACTTGACTACGTGTCAATGTTTGAAATAGCCTCATCGTATTTTGGTTTTTTGTCAAAAAGAGAACTGACTCTCATACATTGTTAGATAACTGACTCTCATATGTTGTAAGTTAACTGACTCTCATATGTTGTAAGTTAACTGACTCTCATATGTTGTAAGTTAACTGACTCACAAGTCATCCTCCCCCCTCCCACTCCCCGTTTGTTTACTTTTACATTTCCAGACCCCCCGTCCAATTCCTTATGTTATTACAAGTCAACTGTTGATAATCCTCATGTAATCCAAGTTGATAACCTTTTAACAATTCCCTCAGGCTGGATTATGTGGACAGACCTTAATGATATGATAATTTTGATATTTTTCGATAATTTAATGGGGTATGATTCAGCTCCACTCTCAAATCCCCCTCCACCGCATTCCCTAACAAGTCCCGCAGAAGAAAAAAACACACACAATTCTTTCGACTTAAAAAAACAATTCCCCGTTGTTGACGAGTTTGAATAATCGCCTTGTTGGCTCCTGGAATTACACGCAACATATTCCTCACCATATTCCTCACCATATTCCTCAACATATTCCTCAACATATTCCTCAACATATTCCTCAACATATTCCTCAATATATTCCTCAATATATTCCTCAACATATTCCTCAACATATTCCTCAATATATTCCTCTACATAATCCTCAACATATTCCTCAACATATTCCTCAACATATTCCTCAACATATTCGTCAATATATTCCTCAACATATTCCTCAACATATTCCTCAATATATTCCTCTACATAATCCTCAACATATTCCTCAACATATTGCTCAGCATATTCCTCAGCATATTCCTCAACATGTTCCGCAACATATTCCTCAAAATATTCCTTAACCACATCACAGGCCAAATGAAGGTAACAAAGTTCCATAAACATAGTTTCCTCTGCTACAAAGTTTCCTGTGTCAAAAAATTTCATATGTTACAAAATGTAATGTATCACAAAGTTTCATGTATACACACTACCATATTGACACTACAATATCCTCACTCTTATATACACACTACTATATTGACACTACATTATCCTCACTCTTATATACACACTACCATATTGACACTACAATATCCTCACTGTTATATACACACTACCATATTGACACTAGTATATCAACACTACAATATCCTTACTGTTATATACACACTACCATATTGACACTATTATATCAACACTACAATATCCTCACTGTTATATACACACTACCATATTGACACTACAATATCCTCACTGTCATATACACACTACCATATTGACACTATTATATCAATACTACTATATCCACACTACTATCCACTGTCCACAACATTATATCGAAGAGAATATTTATGTTACATCAGTTCTCTAATTGTATTTATCATACATATGCCATCACTGGACATGGGGTGGTTGGTACGTATACTAACGAATTTAACTTAAAATAATAACAAGTCATTCTCTTTGGTTCATCCTTTTGAGGTCACGATTTGCTACCTCAGTGACAAGGTCATGGTTCATCTAGTGACAAGGTCAAGGGTCACCTCAGTGACAAAGTCAGGGTAACATCCGTGATGAGGTCATGGGTCACCTCAGTGACGAGGTCATGGGTCACCTCAGTGACGAGGTCATGGATCACCTCAGTGACGAGGTCATGGATCACCTCAGTGACGAGGTCATGGGTCACCTCAGTGACGAGGTCATGGATCACCTCAGTGACGAGGTCATGGATCACCTCAGTGACGAGGTCATGGATCACCTCAGAGTCGATGTCATGGGTCACCTCAGTGACGAGGTAATGGGTCACCTCAGTGACGAGGTCATGGATCACCTCAGAGACGATGTCATGGGTCACCTCAGTGACGAGGTCAATTATCACCTCAGTGACGAGGTCATGGGTCACCTCAGTGACGAGGTCATGGGTCACCTCAGTGACGAGGTCATGGGTCACCTCAGTGACGAGGTCATGGATCACCTCAGTGACGAGGTCATGGATCACCTCAGAGTCGATGTCATGGGTCACCTCAGTGACGAGGTAATGGGTCACCTCAGTGACGAGGTCATGGATCACCTCAGAGACGATGTCATGGGTCACCTCAGTGACGAGGTCAATTATCACCTCAGTGACGAGGTCATGGGTCACCTCAGTGACGAGGTCATGGATCACCTCAGAGACGATGTCATGGGTCACCTCAGTGACGAGGTCATGGGTCACCTCAGTAATGAGGTCAAGGGTCACCTCTTTAATGGGGAAATAGGACGATCATCTAACTCAGCGGTTTTCAAACTGTGGTACGCGTACCACTGGTGGTACGCCAGGCCTCTCTAGGTGGTACGCAAAAAATTTGGAAAACAATTTAAATTGTGACCATATTTCTTTGATTGTATCTATTGCTACAATTTTATTTTTAAAAACTTTTTATTAGTTAACTAGTAAGTATTAATTACAAAAATATTTTAATTGGAACAAATTTAGGCAATAGTTTGAAGCAAAATAATTCCCAAACGCAACAGATTTCTAAAAATCAAATGCAGATGTGCCAAGTAGTGCATTAACATGGCGGCGATGGCCAATTCATAGGCCTACGACCCTACGTAACCTATATTCTAATAGGCTTTTTTTGTAAAACTTTTAATTCTCTTCCATAAATACTTATTATTTACACTCAAAAATATATATCTTCCAACACAATTGCATACGAATGTCTCCTATTATAGTGTTGATTCTACAATTAAATAATCTATGTTTGTAAACGCGCCAACTGGCAACTGTGCGAAGGAATTCTGTTTTCTGATAGAGGTAGCACAGACGTAAATAGTATACTGTGGACTGTGGAGGTAGTCTTGGCAGTTTGACTTTAGATTTGGCACTTTTATGCGGTGTTCGTAGTTTATTTAAATTTTAATGTGGAAATGTATAATTAATAAGTTTGTGAATATACATTCTAGGTTCCGTGGCAAAATTTTTGAATATTGGCCTAGCCACTGGCTATATGTTTGAAATACCAAATACCAATTCTTAATCTTTAAACCCATCAATGGATAAATGGTTAAAAAATAAACCGCTTAAAAGAAAGTTAGAACCGGCCAATGCTAAGGTTAGTAATGAATCCACCAAGGCTAGCACTCGAGAACAAAGCTTGAATTTTAACCAGAATGAAGATGATGGCACTCGTAAGCAGCGAAAGATTATTAGACGGTATGACGAAAGCTATTTATACTTTGGATTTACTTGGTGTGGTGACAAAAATGAACCCCAGCCTCAATGTGTCATTTGCAGTGAAAAACTTTCAAATCATTCAATGCAAACCCTCTCTGCTTCAGCGCCATTTCAATACAAAACATATCCTTTATAAAGATAAACCACTTGAATTTTTTAAAAGAAAAAAATTGAAATGAAACTAAGTAAGACAAGTTTAAAGTCATTTACCAATATTAACTTACAAGCATTGGAAGCGTCTTATTTGGTCACTTTGCGAATTGCTCAAACAGGGAAACCACACACTATTGGGGAGAGCCTAATATTATCTGCTGCTAAAGATATTGTAACTTGTTTGTTAGGACAGAATGCTGCCAAAAAACTTGATAATGTTCCTTTGTCGGATAACACTGTTTCCAGACGCATTCAAGATTTAGCTTGTGAAGTAAAGAAAATCCTCATTCAAAGGATACAGAAAAGCAGATACTTTGCAATTCAGTTAGATGAGAGTACTGATATTACAAACTTTGCTCAATTGATGACGTATGTTAGGTATGAACATGAACAGGCAGTTGAGGAAGAATTTTTGTTCTGCGAATCTTTAGCTGAGCGGACAACTGCTAATGAAATATTAAAAAAATTAATGATTTTGTTGTTGCCAATGAAATAAATTGGAAAAACTGTGCTGGGGTTTGTTCTGATGGGGCAGCTGCTATGACAGGCAAACATGGTGGAGTGGTTACTCAAATTAAGCAAGTTGCACCGAGAGCCAACTTCACACACTGCAGCATCCACCGTGAAGCATTGGCATCCAAAGCCATGCCCGACACTTTAAAAACAGTTTTAGACCAGGCTGTTAAAATAGTTAACTTCATAAAAGCTCGAGCTCTAAACTCACGCATGTTTACAATAATTTGCAATGAAATGGGAAGTGAACACAATAACCTTCTTTTGCACACGGAAGTACGCTGGCTATCTCGAGGGAAAGTTTTAACTCGGCTTTTTGAACTACGCTCAGAAGTACAAATGTTTCTGTTGAACAGCAAATTTGAAACATCGCATTTACTTTTGGACGAATTGTGGTTAATGCGTTTGGCATATTTGGCGGATATTTTTGGGAAACTAAACGAACTGAATACGAGTTTGCAAGGAAGAAATATCACTCCATTTACTGTTGTGGATAAGATAAATGCAATAGTAAAAAAGCTTCAGTTCATTTTGTCAGATCTTGAGAAATCTTGTGTAGCTTCATTTTCTTCTCTTGAGTCTTTTGTGATGGAGAATAAGCTGCAACTTCATGCTAATTTGATTGAAGACATTAAGAAGCATTGCTCTCAACTGATACTGAATTTTCAATCATATTTTCCTCAACAGTTGGATAATAAGGAATGGATTCGAAATCCATTTTCGGATGTGGTGTTGCCGGCTGATTATTCAGTTTTTGAAAGAGACCAGTTTGTTGAGATTTCATGTGATCGTGAATTGAAGAACGAATTTAAAAAAGACATGCTGTGCGATTTCTGGTTGAAGCGAAGGAATGAATATGGATTAATTTCTGATCGAGCTTTAAAGTTTCTGATTCCCTTCAACACGTCATATTTGTGTGAAACTGGGTTTTCAGATATGCTTGCAATAAAAAATAAATACAGAACAAAGCTTGAACTTGAACCAGATTTGCGATTAAAATTAACAAACATAAAACCTGACATTGCAAATCTGTGTGCGTCTAAACAAGCTCACAGCTCACATTAACATTTCTATTTTCATTTTTTATTGATACTCAGAATGAGCTCCATAAAATAAAATATTAACTTTTCTATGTCTAAGTTTACCTTTATAGGCCTAGTTAGTACCCATACCTATAACGTACTGTATGTCTGTATGATTTTTTCTTTAATTGCAAGGGGACTTCGTGCCCACCTGCTGCTTTTTTTATCGGACTTTAGCTGCATGTGGTACGCCAAAATTTGATTTTTTTACCAAGTGGTACAATTAAAATAAAGTTTGAAAACCGCTGATCTAACTGAATATATTTATTTTAAAATTATTCAATCAAAATTGAAATCTTATTTTAAGAAAAACTCACAACGCATTGCATGAAATTAGGGTGTTGGAATATTCTGCCGAGGAGAGCTTTGGAAAATAAATGATTTATCGGATTTGACGTCATACCGGTCTGTGTATTGTCATGTTAGACAATGTCATCTGTGTATTGTCATGTTAGACAATGTCATCTGTGTATTGTCATGTTAGACAATGTCATCTGTGTATTGTCATGTTAGACAATGTCATCTGTGTATTGTCATGTTAGACAACGTCATCTGTGTATTGTCATGTTAGACAATGTCATCTGTGTATTGTCATGTTAGACAATGTCATCTGTGTATTGTCATGTTAGACAATGTCATCTGTGTATTGTCATGTTAGACAATGTCATCTGTGTATTGTCATGTTAGACAATGTCATCTGTGTATTGTCATGTTATTCAATGTCATCTGTGTATTGTCATGTTAGACAATGAAATCTGTGTATTGTCATGTTAGACAATGAAATCTGTGTATTGTCATGTTAGACAATGAAATCACTGTATTCTCCTTTTACACAATGTCATCTGTGTATTATCATTTTAGACAATGCAATCTGTGTATTATCGTGCGAGCAAAGTTTGTCTGTGTTTTATCATGCCGTGCCAGACAGAATGTGTTTTATCATGCCGTACCAGACAGAATGTGTTTTATCATGCCGTGCCAGACAGAATGTGTTTTATCATGCCGTGCCAGACAATGTGTTTTATCATGCCGTACCAGACAGAATGTGTTTTATCATGCCGTACCAGACAGAATGTGTTTTATCATGCCGTGCCAGACAGAATGTGTTTTATCATGCCGTGCCAGACAGAATGTGTTTTATCATGCCGTGCCAGACAGAATGTGTTTTATCATGCCGTGCCAGACAGAATGTGTTTTATCATGCCGTGCCAGACAGAATGTGTTTTATCATGCCGTGCCAGACAGAATGTGTTTTATCATGCCGTGCCAGACAGAATGTGTTTTATCATGCCGTGCCAGACAGAATGTGTTTTATCATGCCGTGCCAGACAGAATGTGTTTTATCATGCCGTACCAGACAGAATGTGTTTTATCATGCCGTACCAGACAGAATGTGTTTTATCAGACAAATCTATTATCTCACAAGATATTCACAACGTTTTATCACATCAGCGCTCTCACTACTCCTAGAACACAGTAATCGATAAAGGATATCATGTGTGGACTAACGTTGCTATGGTCACCGCGATAACACCGAGTTGATATCAATAAATCGTCTACTGACTCTCTTGACGCCAAAGTCGGTCCGTGCGATTCGAACAGCTCAACCAACAGACAAGACTTTTTTAATTTAAAAAGCATTCCATTTTTTATGGAAGGATTCGAAGCTCAGTAACTGCATCCCTTTCTGTATCAATAGTTTAAAAAAAAATACTTTTAAAAAAATGTAATTGGTCTTTACGATCCATCTTGTTTTCTTTGTTTTTGAGCACGCCATTTTGTATTTAACGTTGTGTGGCTGGGACAGGGATCGACCAATGATTGTTGGTTGTACTCAGGGAACGCTGGTTACGATAACTGAAGAGGGAGATCACAGAATGAGACTGAACTTGTAACTCCCTCGGTTCAATGACCCACTTCATTTGGCAGCTGGATGTGACAGGTTTTATTTAATGTTTTCCTATCAATTTCCACTAAGTTTACACTGATCGTCGGATTAGTTGACTGATTGGTTGACTGATTGGCTGACTGATTGGTTGACTAATGGCCTATTTAAAAAGCCACGCTCGTGATGACGTCGTCATCTCCAGTGAAGACACCACTACAGTGCCAATGCTACGGCTGAGCAGTGAAGCTCGGTTTTTTTATTTTTAAATTCCAAAATGTTAGCTCCTACACCTAGAGGTCAACGTTCATTTTAAATATTTCGAAATGGAGACAATGACGTCATCGCCTGATGTGATGAGATTTCCTATTGTCTTGGGCTATAGCTGTAACGGTTTTTGATATGGAGCGAGTGTCACATAATGGGCTCAAAATAGCTGTCTCTCTTGAACACAGTAACAACGATTTCAATGGATAACGACACATGACAAGACAAAAGACACCTTGGAAAACAGACACATCACGCACAATGACACACCACGAGTAACTGACACAACACGAGTCACCAACACACCACGAGTAACTGACACAATCCGAGTCACTGACACACCACAAATCACCGACACACCACAAATCACCGACACACCACAAATCACCGACACACCACGAGTCACTTTTATAGCTGTACATGCCGTACACTCTCGAGATGATGACACGCCTCTTCCAGTAATAGATACACCTCTGCAACTCAGCAGCATGTCCACACGAGACCAGAAACGCCTTTGACAGACGATGACATGTACATACTAGACATTGTCACGCCTCTGTCAGTTCCTCAAGGGAGATAAGGGCTGCTCGGGTTTGACCATCTATAGAATGCCCTCCTTTATCACAACATCAAGGATTTTATCAGCGCAGGAATGTGAGGCTACTATAAGTACAGCACACTGCATCTGATGCCAGTTTCATGGGCAGCGTGTGTGGGCATGGGTGTGTGGGGGGAAATGTGAGGGAGTGAATGTGGGGGGGAGATGATATGGGGATATGGTGAGGGAATGTGAGGGGCGAATGTGGGGGGGGAGATGATATGGGGGATATGGTGAGGGAATGTGAGGGGGGAATGTGGGGGGATATGATATGGGGGATATGGTGAGGGAATGTGAGGGGGGTGTGGGGGAGATGATATGAGGGATATGGTGAGGGAATGTGATGGGGAATGTGGGGGGAGATGATATGAGGGATATGGTGAGGGAATGTGATGAGGGTGGGAATGTGATGGGAGGGAATAAGAGGGGGGTGTGGGGATGTGAGAGGAATGGGATGTGATAGTGATGTGGGGAGGTGTTGTGCTGTTGTGGGGGGGGGAGAAAGAAGATATGACCCAGAGTGGTGGTAGGATCGATTGAAAGAGAAAACTTGGTGGCGGGTGAAGGAAGGAGAGAAGAACTTGTTCAATATAGATGGATGATGAAGGATAGATCAAAACATCTGGTGATTGAATTTAAAGGGGTGACAGGAATGTGAGGTATTGAAGGGAGATTAAGAGGAGTGATAACAGTAGAGACAGGAGGGATAAATGGGTGGGATGTTAATAAAAGGGGGATAACAATATAAGCATTGTACCTGCCTGACATAACGAGTTATTGACGAAGGATTCAGTAATAATAATGAGAAAGGAAGGAGAGAAATGGCCAGAAAAAAAAAGTTAAAAGCTAAAGCAGATGTGAGGAAGAAAAGTTAATATAGCCTTTTTATAGATTGGGGAAAGAACTCCAACTTGTTTTATCACCATGAGTTACCTCCTGCTATAATGTCGTGCAGCTCTAACCGGAAGGAAATTGTGAACGGAAGAGTTGCGGCTCGTTTGGGTACGGGGGAGGGGGGTGGTTGCGTGAAATGGTGTTACAATAAATTTGATGACGTGTTTATTGATTCCCCAATATGTGAGCCCCCTCCCCTCCCCAGGGATTAACCAATTCTGTCTCCATTAGGAGCACGCACACTCACACTCTTACCCACCCCCCCCCCACACACACACTATATCTATCTCTCTCTTACCCACACACACACACACGCACACTCACACTCTTACCCACACCCCACACACACACTCTCTCTTACTCACACACACACACACACACACACATTTACTCACCCCCCACACACACAGAGTGGCAAATTTTACCGAGAGAAAAGGAAACGTATGTGTGGGGCACATTGACGTGATATGTGTGGGGCACATTGACGTGATCTGTGTGGGGCACATTGACGTGATCTGTGTGGGGCACATTGACGTGATCTGTGTGGGGCACATTGACGTGATCTGTGTGGGGGACATTGACTTGATCTGTGTGGGGGACATTGACGTGATCTGTGTGGGGCACATTGACGTGATCTGTGTGGGGCACATTGACGTGATCTGTGTGGGGCACATTGACGTGATCTGTGTGGGGCACATTGACGTGATCTGTGTGGGGCACATTGACGTGATCTGTGTGGGGCACATTGACGTGATCTGTATGGGGCACATTGACGTGATCTGTGTGGGGCACATTGACGTGATCTGTGTGGGGGCACATTGACGTGATCTGTCTGGGGCACATTGACGTGATCCGTGTGTGGCACATTGACGTGATCTGTGTGGGGCACATTGACGTGATCTGTGTGGGGCACATTGACGTAATCTGTGTGTGGGCACATTGACATGATCTGTGTGGGGCACATTGACGTGATCTGTGTGGGGGCACATTGACGTGATCTGTGTGGGGCACATTGACGTGATCTGTGTGGGGCACATTGACGTGATCTGTGTGGGGCACATTGACGTGATCTGTGTGGGGGCACATTGACATGATCTGTGTGGGGCACATTGACGTGATCTGTATGGGGCACATTGACGTGATCTGTGTGGGGCACATTGACGTGATCTGTGTGGGGCACATTGACGTGATCTGTGTGGGCACATTGACGTGATCTGTGTGGGGCACATTGACGTGATCTTTGTGGGGGCACATTGACGTGATCTGTGTGTTTGTGTTCGCGCTAGGAGAATGTTACTGATTATGTTTTTGCGTGGTAACAAAATGAGATCACCGACCGTGTTGTTCCCAGAATGTCGTATAATGCTTCAATAATAGGTCCTGAAATCCGCCCCCCCAGGTAGTGCACCCTCCAATGTCTTGTATTGTTCCCCTCACACTCTTCCCCTCACACTATTCCCTCACACTGTTCCCCTTACACTGTTCCTCCCACACTGTTTCCCTCACTTTGTTCCCCTATCACCGTTCCCCTCACACTGTTCCCCTCACACTGTTCCCCTCACACCATTTCCCTCACACTGTTCCCATCACACTGTCCCCCTCACACTGATACGTTGGGGCCGCCACTGTGAAGGATTAGTTATGACGTCATGGGTAATTGAACTTCACCCCCCACCCCACCCCGCCCAATCCACATGAAATCCAATTGTGAAAATTGAGTGAAAGAATTCCGTCAATACAAATGATTGAAGCAAATAAAATAATTCTGGCATGCAGGCCAGGCACACGTGTACATAAGATGTCAGACAATGAAAAACGATTTTTAACATTAAATGTTTGTCTTATTTCTTATACGTTATAAAATGCGCCATACTTCATACATCCCATCACGCTTTGCTAACGTCTTGTAGTTTGTCAGTAGTTAGAATGTTTATACATCTACGTTTATGTATGGTAACTGCAAAACAACAGGCGCACCTTGAGACATACGGGGCTAGCAAGGAAACACGATTTCAATGGAAGAAACTGTCTTCGCTATATATTGATGGGTGACATCGGACATTGTTTGGATGGTGAACGTCAGACGTGGATAGGATGGGTGACGTCAGACGTGGATAGGATGGGTGACGTCAGACGTGGATAGGATGGGTGACGTCGGACGTTATTTTGAAGTGGGAGACGTCGGCCTTGTTTGGCTTGCAGATGTTTTAGGAACTTTTTATGACCATGGCAATAAACCCTTGAATTATGCAGCCAGAATTTTTAGCCAACTGAAGCGGCGTTAAACCAGTATCATATTTATTAAGAAATATAAAACAAAACGATGAAAGATTTCATCTTTTGAAACATAGTTTGCATGTGTTCTTCATTGAAGCACCAATACTGCCGTGAAACGTTCAGACCAAACTCAATGAAATGGTCAAACATTTGGCCCATCTCATTGTACAGGAGATACCGAGCGCCGCCCATGAAAATATTTTACTATCGCATGCGATTTTATGCAATGAGCGTTGTTGATGCTTATTTCATTTAGGAATATAATTTGTCAGGAAATTAAACGAGCAGGAACAAGTGTAGAGGATTCCTTTAATCATGATGGAATTAAATCATGGCATGGGGTAAAATTATGAATTTTTACGTCATCACGTGAGATCAAGGGACGGCATGTTTGAAGCCGGCCTATGCATGTGTCAAATGTAAAATGAACACTTTATTTGTTATTTATTTTGAAGAATAACCAATTGGTCAGACGGCATGAAATTAGTGAGCTGGCCCCAGGGCATCAATCGCTGACGTCAGACCGAGAAAATGTGTGCAATACATTCAAACATTTGACGCTTGAAAAACTGTATTTCAGGAGCTTTTAGAAATTGCCTGCTTTAATTAGGGATAGTCTGGTTTAATTATGAATAGCCTGGGTTAATTAGGAATACCCTTTTTTAATTAGGAATACCCTGGTTTAATTAGGAATAGCCGGGGTAAAATAAGAATAGCCTGGTTTTATTAGGAATGGTCTATGTTAGGAATGATAAGTGATACTTAACAAGACTCATTAGTGGCTTTTAAATGTACCTCTTACGATTGTACACTATCTTATCTATTACAGACGCTCCTTCTATACATAAGAATATTTCGTCCCCCACTTATCCGTGGTTTATGTATGGTCTTGCATTTTTATTAGCGTTTTAAATGTTGATACAGTTTGGTTTTTGTGGTTTCCTCAGACAACCCATTCCACGCCAGAAGAACGATAATTTGTATGTGTTTGTTCTTGCATACTGAATAAGAAAAGTGTCTTCATCCTTATGTCTGTCTATCTGAAGGTTGTATTAGATTATTTTGGTGTTGTATTAGATTATTTTGGTGTTGTATTTCCAAGTTAGACTTACTCGCCTTTGTATTATTACTACTTTACTCTGTGTTCTAATGTTATTAAGTGTTTCAAGATTTAAATATTGGTGCTACACTTGTCAACTTTCAATATTGGTGCTACACTTGTTAACTTTCAATATTCTCCAACAATGAATCTATGTACATTCACCTATTATTTTCTTTTTTTTCATTTATTCTCACTACTTGTAGCAAGAAACAAAACATTATCTGACGAAAAAACACACACTTTTTTTGGAGAGATCGACATAAAGAGCTAAAATGTTGGGACAGTTTAATTAGGACAGTGGCGTAGCGAGGGGGGGGGGCAGGGGGGGACATATGTCCCCGGGCGCCACGTTAGGGGGCGCCAAAATGAGTATTAAAACTCTTTATTTAATTTTATTTTGATGTAAACTAAAAATGTATCCGAAATACTCTTGCAAGATTGAATTTAGGAGCTCCGAAAATATCTTCATTACAAATCAGTTGGCAACCATGATTTTGGCGCCCCCATTGCGTTAAGGCGCGCCATTCTACTCATAAATAAATGACACATCCACAATGAAGGATTGCTGATGGCGATTTAAAAAAAAACCTGTGAGTTGCCGGGAGTGAGAGTAGGGGAGCAGTAAGAGACAAAGGCGATTTTTTAAAATAGAACAAACAGTGACGACACTAAAAGCAACCAAAATGATCAAGACAAGAAAACGAAGTGACTTAAAGCAGTGGTTCTCAACCTGTGGTCCGTGAACTAGTGATCCTCGAAGATTTGCCTGGTGGTCCGCGAGCAAAGCATGAAATTTACGCACTGTATGATTCATCGAGAAAGACTAGCAAGTAAAAGAATTAAAGCAGACTTAAAATATATTTTTGATCTGGCCTAAATCGTTTTTAAATTTTATCAAGGCTCGTCCATTAAATTCTCGTTTCTTTGATTTCTTATGTTCGAATATGAATCTTGAACATTATCAGTTACTGATGAATACTGAAATTCGCTGGTTATCAGACTGTTTGAATTACGTGATGACGTAAGAGAGTTTCTTGTAAAAAAAACTAAAAGCTTGTTGATCATTTGAACCATAGCTTATGGGTTGCTGTTCTGGCTTTCTTGGCTGAAACATTTGAAGAACTCAATAAACTTAATTCAACTCGGCAAGGAAAGCAGAGACATTATATTACTCTCGGTGACAAAGTGTCTGCTTTTAAGAAAAAGCTCGATCTTTGGAAAAGAAGATTATTTCAAGGTAACTTTGAGATGTTTGATCAATTATACAAAATCACCGAGAAACCAGAAAATATTGAAATAAATAAAGAACTTGATAAATTTGATTTCTGGTCATATTCAATCAATGCAGGGCCAATTTTAATTCTACTTTGGTGATTTTTAACGTTCAGTGGTTTTTCATGGGTTTCCAGTCCTAATCTCGCACACATTGACTCATCAAATAAAATTACCAACATCGTAATTAAACCAATTCATTGAACTGACTAGCGATACCACTTTGAATATGTTGCATCAGAAAGTGGGCTTAATGAAATTTTGGAGTACTCCGAGCTGTCTCAGATGGCTTTTAAAATACTTTTACCTTTGCAACTTTGTGAAAGTGGATTTTCTGCATTGCTTACAATAAAAGCAAAACATCGTATGTACTAAATAAACTAATATAGCAGTATTTTAATACAAACTATTGTTTATGACTTGAAGTTTTTTTTATAGTTAGCAATTAGAATTAAATAAGAAGACTATGAGACTAATATAAATGAAATTTGTTCTTTACAAAAGAAAGCCATACAATATTGTTTTTGCAGCACGCAAAACGTAGCATATTAGTATAGTTATACTAACTAGCATGTACACTACTTTTAGCTAGCAATAAACTTCTGTATAGAAGGAGCGTCTGCAACAGATAAGATATACACAGTATAAATATATTTCACTTTCCAGCTTGGCAGTAGCATAATTTTTAGTAGTGGTCCGTAGCAAAGACACTCATTTTTCCAGTGGTCCTTGAATCTCCAACGGTTAGGAACCACTGACTTACAGAATGGTTAATTCACGTCCCTTTGCTGCATGCTGTGACAATTTTTTAAAAATAAAATCGTATTTCCCCAATTCCACTGTGGAGGGAGTAAAGTGGGGGGGAGGGAGGGAAGGTCTCTCCTCTCACGGGCTTGTGTCGGTATGTCAAAGCAAGTTGGACTCCTTTTATATGAAACATCAGACACTGCCTCTCTTTTCTGTCTCTCTGTGATCAAACTTGATCAGTATGATCCACTGTTAGAAAAACACTTACAACGTGCCCGATAAAATCCAGGTGCAGTATCTTATTTATACCGGAAATCCAAAATGAATTTATCCACCTATTTTCATCGACTGTAAGGAAACAGCTGTTAGGTGAAATCAGAAAAAAACAAATACTACGGTATCTTACTTGACTCAACACCCAATCTAAGACACCGGGAACAGCTTTCTCAAGTCATCGGATTTGTTGATGTGGATTTTCAAACTAAAAAAGAAACCATCAACGAATCATTTTTAGGTTTTATCCAGATACATTCCAAAGACGCAATAAGCCTTGAAAGAGTTATCGTAAAGAAACTGTAATCTAATAACATACATCTAGCCAACTATCGGTCACAATGTTATGACAATGCTGCTGTAATGACTGGGAATATATCCTGCCTTCAACACCGAATATGTGCCAGAAATCACATAGTCATTGTTCGTCAACTGTAACAACCACAGCTTAAACTTAGCAAGAGTACACTCAGCTAAACAGGATCCAGTTGTTATCACGTTTTTGGAACAGTTCTTCTTCTTCTTCGTTCTCAAAATCTTTTGATAGAGGATTTAGATAGCAAGTCCTATATTTGTGATGAACTGCGCTGTGGCTGTCAGTTGTTCCAGTCCACCATAGAGTTTGTCATCGAGGGTAGCTTCCTGGGGCCATATGACTGTCCGGGTATGGTGGTACAGAGGGCAGTTTTGGAGAACATGTTCCGCATTTTCCGCAGCTATCCCGCAGGGGCACATTTCGCTTTCTCCAATTCGAAGTTTGCGGAACATGTGTTGCCTAAGTTTGTTGTGGCCCGTCCTTAGCCTGAAAATGATGTTTTGTGATTTGCGGGGGAGTTTGAAGTATGCATCACTTTTTGGGTGGTTTTCTTTGAGCTCGGACCATCTTTCAGATTCACTTCTTTTGAGCATTGCCTTGATTTCTTCGTGGTGTAGAGATGGCTCTGCCTGGTTTTGACTGCCTCCAGTTTTTGCCAAGGAGTCAGCAGTGTCATTTCCTTCAAGATTCACATGTCCAGGGATCCATTGGAGAATAAGTTCTTTTGTTATTTTGCTCAGTTTCAATAGTTCTGTACTGAGTGTCTGATTGATCAAAGTGTTTGGGTTTTTGAGAGACTGAAGCACTGTCTTAGCATCAGTGAGGATGACAATCTGGCTGTTTTTAGAGTGGGGGTCACTTGTTAGAATTTTTGCTGCAAGCTCTAGTGCTTTCCTTTCAGCTCTAGTGCTATCTGAGAGACTTCCTATGGCTGTTGCTTTTTCAAGGTGTTCTCCGTTAGGCCACTCTATAAGAATGCCGGCTCCTCCATTTTTTGTGGCTTTTTCTGAGGAGCCATCGGTGTAGACTCTTATCCAGGAATTTTCAGGATATTGTTCTTTGATGATGTTATTTACTTTTACTTTTAGTATGTCTGTTGTGTAGTCAGATTTTTTTCCTATGTTGATTAAGTTGTCTCTGATTATTAGAGGTGGACTTGGGTCCCAGGGTGGGAAGTGGCTGTGGGGATGTGTCGCTTCAATCACAATGTTATCAATTTTATGTTTGGATTTTAGATGTTTGGCTTCTTGTATAAAGTTTGTTCTTTGGAGTCTTTTAGTTGAGTAGGATTTTTGCAGCTTGGGTTTTAGAGGGTGATGTACTGATGCTTCTAATTTGGTGAACTGCGTTAAGGTTTTGGTTTCTCGTCTAACTTCCATAGAGCTTAGGGTAGCTAGGTCCTCCATTGCTCTGATTGGGGTAGTTTTCATTGCTCCTGTAATTATTCGAAGCCCTAGGTTTTGAACTTTGTCTATTTTTTGGAGGTTGGATTTGGCTTCTGTGCTCCACACTGTGGATCCATATTCTAGGGTAGGTCTTATATAGCTGGTGTATGTTTTCTTCAGGATGGAGTGGTTTGCGCCCCAGTCTGAACCAGCTAGATTTTTCATCAGCGCCAGTCTTTGGATTCCTTTTTTTTGTGCGTTATCTATTTGGTTTCTCCAGGTTAGCCTTGGGTCAAATGTAACTCCTAGATATGTCGGATTGTCATTTTTTCCAGGACTATTTTGTCTAAGGTTAGTTTGATGCTTTGTTGTTTGGTTGAAAGGGAGAAGATTGTGTAGGTAGTTTTTTTGGAATTTATGGTCATACCCCATTCCTTAGACCATAGGTTGAGGTTGGTCAGTGCATCTTGTAGCCTAAATTTTGAAGTGCCTGTGTATTCTTCTGTGCTAAGTAGAGCCAGATCATCAGCGTACATGCTGCCTTTTATTTTTCTAGGAATAATTTGTAGTAAGTCGTTTATAAAAATAAGAAACAGTGTGGGTGACAGAACACCTCCCTGTGGGACTCCATTGTGTATCGTAGCTGTGTTGCTCCTTTTTCCTTGCATTTTGACTAGAGCCTTGCGATTTGTTAAATATTCTGTGATCCAATTTAACATTCGGTGGGATACATGGGTGTTTTGTAACTTTAGAATTAGACCTTCTTTCCAGACCTTATCAAATGCTTTTTCTAGGTCAACCCAGACGACGGTGGTTGATTTCTTTTCCTGGAAGCCGTCTTCTATTTCTTGGGCTATGTATGCTATTTGATCTTCCGTTGATCTGCACTTCCTGAATCCTGCCTGTTCATCTGCAAGTAGATTTTCGGATTCAAGTATCCACATCAGCCTATTATTAACCATTCTTTCCATCAGTTTGCAGACGCAACTGGTCAGACTTATTGGGCGGTAGCTGTCAACTTGGCTCCTTGGTTTGCCAGGTTTTGGTATTGGAATCATGATAGCTTTTTTCCAAATAGTTGGGATATTTCCAGACTTCCAGCTGGCATTGAATATTTGTAGTAGTTTCTTCTTAGCTAGGGGTCCTAGGTGAATGAGCATATCATTTGAGATCTTGTCTGTTCCTGGAGCTTGTTTGGGTTTGAGGAGTTTCAAAGAGTCATTGAGCTCTTTCAAACTTAGGTTTGCAATCATTCCATGAGAGTGTGGTGTAGCCAATGTCTGAGCTTTTTCTATTTTATCTTTAACTTCTTTGGATCTTTTTTCACTGATACTGATATTACCCACGGTACTAAAGTGGGTTAGAAATTTTTGAGCAGCTTCACGGCCTGTGAGTTTTTTATTGTCTGCTTCTAGGACTATTGGAGAAGATTGGTTTTCCTCTTGGTTAAGAGTTTTTGCAATATTCCATAGTTTATGTCCATCTCTGTCAACATTTAGTTGTTGGGTTTTTTCGTGCCAGCTTTTCCTTAGAGAAGAGAGATGTTCCTTTCTGAAGATTGCATTTGCGGCTTTTAGTTGGATATTGTTTTCTACTGTTGGGGATTTTCTGCTAGATTTCTTGCGTTGATGGATTCGTTGTGAAGTTGTTCTAAATGTTGAGACCAGTTTGGTATGTAATTTATTCTGGCTCCCCTGGGGATAGATTCCTTAGCGGCTTTGAGGAGAGCTCTTGAGAAATCAGAGTAGGATTTGTTTACCCGGTTTGTTTTGCAGTTGATGTTCGTCATATATTCATCTGTTAAGCGGGCAAAAAGATCCCAGTTTGCTTTCTTGTAATTCCATCTGGGAAGGGTGGAGTTTTCTATGGGCAGTTGAATGGTTTCTATGTGTATGAGAATTGGTCTATGGTCACTAGTAGCAAGTTGGTCAGCGACTTCTCTTTTACTTCCTTTGGATAATTTGTTTGTAGCAAAGGCTAAGTCTGGTGTTGATGTTGTCATCCATACTCTGGAGTAGAAGGTAGGAGTGTCTTCTGGTTGGTTTAGGAGAATTAGACTGTTTTCAGTTTGCCATTCCTCAACTTCTTCTCCTCTGGCGTTTAGGTCTGAGTATCCCCAACTCTGGGAATGGCTGTTCATATCACCCAGTATTAGATATTCTTCATTGTTTAGTATTTGAATTCTCTCGAGTTCTAGTTCTTTGTCTGGTGGGCAGTAGCAGTTGAAGACGTTTATGTCCCCTCCTGGGAGGATAAGCTTGGTCCCCAATATTTCTGATTGAGTTGAGTTGGGTATAAAGATATCTGTAGTTGGTATGTTGTTTTTAACTAAGGTTAGAATTCCCTCTTTGGTTCTGTTTTCTCTGTCTTGTCTTAGACATGTATATCCTCTAATAGAGAAGCGCAAGTTGTTGTTGAGGTGCGTTTCTTGGATGCATGCCACATCTATTTCATTTTTATGTAGGAAGATCTTTAAGGCTTCTTTTTTCTTTTGGATGCCCTCTGCGTTCCATTGTAGAAAGACTAAATTCTGTTTAGTTTTTCTTATTTTGATTTGGTCAGTAGGGTTTACTTCCTTTTCTCTGCTCCTGACTCCACGAGCAGAGGAGGAAGAACCATCAGCTCGCTTGGGTGGGCTCCTTCGAGGCGGAGAGCCCGGCCCCCTACCTGCGCGGCGGGATTCCACAGGCAGGACGCCACAACTATATTTGTTAACTTCTATTTCCTCCATCATTTTGAGTTTTGCGTGCCGACGAGTTTTGCGCCAATTGGCCCGTGGTCTCCGACTTCAGCCTGCTGTTTTTCTGGATGTGCTTCCATAGCCTTTGGTCAGCCAAGACCATCTGCAAGGCAGCAGTTGATTTTTTTTCAGAGTTTTCTCTCCTAGATGAATTGCTATCCCTAGCTGACGGCCTCATCTGTCCGGGTTTAGAGTTTGAGCGCTCTATGTTTGCTTTTTGCAGTCATTTCCTTGGGTTTATGAGGCATTTTTTAAAGAGTATCCTTACCACGGGATACCCCACCTCACCCTCCACGACAGCAAACCAGTTGGTCCGCGGCCGCTTATTCAATATTCACGGCTAACCTTTATATCTAAAGGTCGTTCCTCTATCCACCGCCTGAGGACGCGCTTGGTAGGAGATGGTAGCTCCCCCAAGTTTGGAACAGTTGAAAGTATAAATTTTTGTTTTCTCTCGTTCAAAAACTAGTTGGGAAGAATTAAAAAGAGTTGCGCCAATCATAATGAAGAGGGAGTCTGAAAAACGTTGGAGTGTACGATCAGAAGCTTTTAAAGCAATTTATGAAGGACTAGATGAACTGGTAGGGCTGTTGGAAAAAAATATCAGAACATAAAAATCTGACGCCTGACACCAGAAGTAATGCAGAAATTTTGCTGGCAGGTATATTAAACTTTAAATCCCTATATAGTTTTGTTAAATTTCTAGAACATCATACTTGGGGAAATTGATCGAGTCCAGAAACGGATGTAGAATCCTACTGTGAATTTCAAGGAAGCAGCATGTGATCTTGAATCGCTTGAGCAAGAAATTGTCAATATTCGGGATAATTTGAGAGAGGTTGCGGTAGATAATGAAAAGGAAGATGCAAAACTTGGGAAATCGAGGTTGACAGAAGGATTAGACTACATCGGAGGATGCTTGGAGAGATGCAGGACTTTCTGCAGAAGACGTATTTTGCACGTGATATGAACAGCGTAATTGATAGCCTCCAACAGGAGATATCAATGCAGTTTTTACGTCTAAAAATCTAAACAACAAATTTGGATTTTTACTAGACGTCAAAACTATTCTCGCTGAGACAAATGTCGATACACTTCGTCAAAATTGCTTAGATTTTGCAAATTTCTTCGATACTGACGTCAATGGTCACGAATTGTGTACATAAATCAGAGACTGAAAAATGCAGCTCAGTTCCCTGACTGAAGTTCTAACGGAAACTCGTTTAGATCTTTTTGGTTTTATTGTTTTATATAGAGATGACGTATTTCCGAATCTGCACATTTCACTTCAAATACTTCTAACAATTGCTGTTTCAACTGAAAGCTGTGAGCGGTCCTTCAGCAAACTGAAGCTTATTTTGTCTTATTTACCTGCTTCAATGGGATGAGATTGTCTGAGTAATCTTGCACTCCTTAGCATCGAAAGAGATAAACTTGAGAATATTAATTTGGCAACGCGATTGACGAGTTTGCGACATTAAAATCAAGGAGAATGAATTTGTTGTAGACTATGTCTAATTGTATAATTAGTAGAGTATTTTTGTTTTCAAATAAATTGTTTACAATCGTCTAGAGAATTATTAGTATGTATTCTATTTCATTAAAATACAGAAGCTTCGAAAATGAACTATATAAATTATTATAAATCGCAAAATTTCACATTTCAATGAGCCCCCAGAATTTTTCGGACAGACAAGGGGCGCTGATTGTGTGTCATGTCCCCGGGCGCACAGGACCCTAGCTACGCCACTGAATTAGGAGCATGACGGATGAAGTCCAAATTGCCTTCAAATTATCACTTTTGACAATATTCTAATGTCAGTTGTGATATTTTCTGAGCTACCTGAAAATATGTTTTCAATGTCATCTAATGATAACTGTTGTTAATTATAATCACAGCTACAATGACATCTAATGACATATGTTGTTAGATCTTTCTTCAGCCTCGTAGCTTGAGATTCGGTCGGTTTAAAATGTGAAGCTATTAATAAGAAACTGGGTTTTCAGTGAAAGTAATCATAAGAGCAATAATAAATTGTGGCATTAAGAATGACAATTGCAGTGCTCAATTTTCTTGATATACAATTAAAGAGTTCTGCTTTCCTAAATGGCAACTTTCAATAAATGTATGTTTGTTGTTTCTTATCTGAGGATTAAGGTCATGGTTAGGGCTATGGTTAGGGTTATGGTTAGGGTTATGCAGTGGCGTAGCTAGGGGGGGAGGCGGTGGGGGCGGTCCGCCCCGGGCGGCACACATTTTGGGGGCGGCATTTGGGGGAATTTGAAAAGTATAGCTCTTTCGGACAATCACCATTTTTCTTTTGACAGAGGAACAACCGGGTGAAAATAAAATATTCGTACTTTCAAGTCGTAATTAACGGATTCTCACAACATTGTTTTTTATTACATACTGTTTGCTATAACTAACGCATAACCGTTAAGAAATTTAAAATCGCTTAAAATTGGATCGATTTGTTTTGAAAATTAAGCGGTATACATCACAGATGACACTTTTATAAGAAAAAAACACAAATAACACATCACCACTGGGCCGAATATACTATTAATATCACCGCGACAGTTATTGTGTGGATTTTGGACATGCACAGAAAGATACGCGAACAAGTACCTACATGGCATGGTGGTTCAAATAGTGTGTTTAACTTGCAAGTAGTAATTTATATTACTTTTTCAGTTTTCAGAATTTATTCTAAGGGAATTTATTAAAATTTAATATTTTTTGTATTTTTTTTTCCATATAAGTAGCACAAACAAAATTTGTGTGTTTCATTAAAATAGGTTTTTTCACTAAAAATGTTACGCCTATCCTATTAAAGTAATGTTTAGATAGTTTGAATTAGTCTATTTTTCTGAAAATTATTACGATTTTTGACAAGAAAGATTAATCGCCATTGTTGTTTTTTATTCTCCAAATTTTGCATAATGGTGAAAGTTTGTTAAGATCGTGGATGGTGTATTCACCATTGAAGAAAATTATATATTGCTTTTGCTGTTTACTGTTTGATGATCTTTTCCAATCAAATTTTAACACGGAAAATAATTTTAACAAATAGTGGAAACTTAATCTCAAAATAAGTCAACACGAGTTGAGTCTACTGCACATTCGATCAATTTCCCAATGGAAGGAATTAGACATAAGAATTTGACAAGGCGCAACTTTTGATAAAAGACAACAACAGAATATTGATAAAGAAATAAGAAAAAATGATAGAAAATTAAATTCTCACAATACTTGATATAATTAGATTCTTAGCAAAACTAAATTTGGCGTTGAGGGGTCATCGTGAAAGTTTTCATGAGGAAGACATCAATTCAACTGAAAATAAGAGGAAATTTTATAGAGCTTATTGGCTAAGTACGACCCAGTATTATGTGAGCATTTAGTAAAAATTAAGATGGGTAATAAATATAGTGTCTCCTATTTGTCGAAAATGATTCAAAATGAATTCATAGACCTATTGAGAGGGGCAGTGAGAAAAACAATAATGGACCAAATAAAGCAAGCTAAAAACTTTTGTATGATATTTGACAGAACTCCAGATATTTTCCACAAAGATTAAACTAGTCAATTAAACGATACGTAGTTATTGATGTCAGCGAAGTTAAAGTTGTAGAATCGTTTATCTACTTTGTAGAAAATAAAGGAAAACTGGTGAGGAAATCACAAATATGATTTTAAAGAAATTAGAAAATGTTTAGATACAAAAAATTGCAGAGGAAAGGCTTACGATAATGCTTCCGTCAGAGTTTGTAGCATGCACAAATCATTCTTTAAACCTGGCATGCTTACATGCAGCTTGTACTGCTATTGATTCCTTAACATTTTTTTGGAACTATCGAAAAGTTGTTTTCATTTTTTAAATTCTTCCACGCGTCAATGGGATGCTCCAAAATACCTTCAAATGATCCTACTTGATCCTACATGTGGAAGAAAATCAGAAGCCCCGAGCCTAACGCTCTTCGTGGGTCTTCCTGGAAGGCCCTCCCAGCTATATGGCCCCCTCTCCCAGAAAAGGACATGACAGCTGGGAACCTCCCCCCCCCGAGCGGTCGCTTCTGAAGCGGCCACCTGGGCATCCAGGACAGATAGTCGAAAATGCCTCCCACTAAGTTAACCTCACAAGGAGGGGTGGAATAGCCTTACTATGACCCGCTACCACTTTGGCGCCACCCCGGCAAAGCATACGAGTCTCAATGGTTAGGACCGCCGCTATGCGGGGGATCATCAATGACCTACCTAGGGTGCAACCCCCACTGGAAGGTTTCCTCAGAGCTGGCGTCCGCTGCGTTCTTCGCGGTTCCTTTTGCTAATCCGTACTGGCGCTCCTGGCCCTAAACCGGCACCGCTCATTGGCGTTGCTAGTAAAATTGAGGGGGACGAAACGGTCGCTTCGGATTTACCCGACACTCAACGGGTACTTTTGTTTTCGAAAGGGGTGGCTTCTACGGGGCTCGGCGGATGAGTAGGGTCGTGGGGCACGGACCTGACCGTGACTCGGTGACCTGAAACCAACAACTCCCGACAGGCAATGCCAAAGACCGATATGTTAGGTGTTGAGTGCTAGTCACATATGATTACAGTCGCTGTACCGATCTTAGACAAAGCATCTTAAATGCAATGTCGATGATGAAAACCTTCAAATAAAAGGCTTAAATGTTCACCAATGCCATATAAAACTAAATTCTTTGCAAACCCATTTCATGGAAACAAAGAGATGTGCTAATACAAAAAGCTGTTATAGCATCCAAAAGAATTCGTGAAGAGATGGAGACATCGACTGAACGCCGAGTTAGAAGGGAAAACATATGAGTGAGGAAAATTCACAATCAGTTGTCCTATCTTTAGAACATGAAGTACAACGAGAAATGTTTTAATCCATGGATCGAATTATAAAGGAATTAAAAGAACGCTTTGATCAGTTGCATGACCTTGTAAGAAAATATTCGCGTATAATCCCATATAACCTACTAAATGAAGAAATTGAATGTCAAATAAATGATTTGATTGACATTGATAAAGAACAGTTCCACATTGAAAGAAAAATTATACAGGTTTTATGGCTGGAACTATACTACAAAAAGAGGCATTGCGTTGGAAAAATGAAATGAAAAGGCCCCCTTGGTCTAATTAAAATTTATTCAACAGTATAGATTGGAAACTTATGTAACCAACATTGTAATCTTGCAAAGAATTTTATAAAAAATATTGTTATCAGTGTCGCTAGTTGTGAAGGGAGCTTCTCCAAACTGAAGTTAATAAAAAAATTATCTTCGTTCCACAATGAGTGTATAAATTAAGACTAAAACATCTTGCAAAATTGTCCATAGAACAAATTATTTAAATTTTGATAGCATAATACACGATTTTTCTACTATGAAAGTTAGGAAAATAAATTTATAAATAATATGTTTACATACTAATGCACACAATTTGTTGATAAAAAAATAATTAATTCATAATTTTTTTGTGTAAATTTGGAATATATTTGTCTCATTGGAGACCTTCAACCTCAGTAACCTTTAAAAAAAGTATCTTGTATTTTTATACAATATGTTTATAGGTATAACATCTTATTTAGCCTCCTTTATTGCTGCTTACTTAACTTAAATATGACATCCATTGGTAAAATTTTTCGCCACCTTTACTTTGTTTCAATTACAATTATTTATTTATGTTTATTAATTTATAAAAACTATGACGCTATCTCCTTAGAAAGGGCGGCAAATTTGAGACCGCCCCGGGCGGCAAAAGGTCTAGCTACGCCACTGGGGTTATGGTTAGGGTTATGGTTAGGGTTATGGTTAGGGTTATGGTTAGGGTTATGGTTAGGGTTATGGTTAGGGTTATGGTTAGGGTTATGGTTAGGGTTATGGTTAGGGTTATGGTTAGGGTTATGGTTAGGGTTATGGTTAGGGTTATGGTTAGGGTTATGGTTAGGGTTATGGTTAGGGTTATGGTTAGGGTTATGGTTATGGTTAGGGTTATGGTTAGGGTTATGGTTAGGGTTATGGTTAGGGTTATGGTTAGGGTTAGGGTTATGGTTAGGGTTATGGTTAGGGTTATGGATAGGGTTATGGTTAGGGTTATGGTTAGGGTTATGGTTAGGGTTATGGTTAGGGTTATGGTTAGGGTTATGGTTAGGGTTATGGTTAGGGTTATGGTTAGGGTTATGGTTAGGGTTATGGTTAGGGTTATGGTTAGGGTTATGGTTAGGGTTATGGTTAGGGTTATGGTTAGGGTTATGGTTAGGGTTATGGTTAGGGTTATGGTTAGGGTTATGGTTAGGGTTATGGTTAGGGTTATGGTTAGGGTTATGGTTAGGGTTATGGTTAGGTTTATGGTTAGGGTTATGGTTAGGGTTATGGTTAGGGTTATGGTTAGGGTTATGGTTAGGGTTATGGTTATGGTTAGGGTTATGGTTAGGGTTATGGTTAGGGTTATGGTTAGGGTTATGGTTAGGGTTATGGTTAGGGTCATGGTTAAGGTTATGGTTAAGGTTATGGTTAGAGTTATGGTTAGGGTTATTGTTATTTATGGTTAGGGTTATTTATGGTTAGGGTTATGGTTAGGGTCATGGTTAAGGTTATGGTTAGGGTTATGGTTATGGTTAGAGTTATGGTTAGGGTTATGGTTATGTATGGTTAGGGTTATGGTTAGGGTTATGGTTAGGGTTATGGTTAGGGTCATGGTTAAGGTTATGGTTAGGGTTATGGTTAGAGTTATGGTTAGGGTTATGGTTATTTATGGTTAGGGTTATGGTTATTTATGGTTAGTGTTATGGTTAGGGTTAAGGTTAGGGTTATGGTTATCGTTAGGGTTAGGGTTTTAACCGCTAAGTTTCATCCCTGGTTTTTTAAATTATGTGTCGTTATTACAAAATAAATTATAATCAAATTTAAGATAGTTTTGTCCGCTACTATCACGCAGAGTTTGGTTGTGTAGTTAAAATGCCACAAACAATTTTAAACAACTCCATGTGGGCAGTGCCACCGTCACCCCACCCCACCCCAATAGTTGGAAGAGTAAACATAACTAACGAGACATGTGAACAGCGGGAATTAAAAGTGCGGAGCTTATTCGGAAGGAACGCTCTAGTTTTGGAGAGTAGGGTATCGAATGCTCGCTACACCGCCAGCACTTTGGTGAAATGTATGAAAGAAAACTTCTTTAGTATCGGAAAATATGTGGTACTCGAACTCATAGTTGTGGAAAAAAGTATCATTTTTGAAGACTATTGATTTATTGAGTAGTCGTCCATATCACTCCCCGATACATAATTTTGAAATAATTTGGAATAATTGGAATCTTACCTTAAGCTTCGGATCTTTCAACTCAGGCTTCGATACCATTAGTGTACTGACTACTTTTCAGTATCGTCCGAGTAAGACCCCTCCGATACCATTGGAATGTTGACCACATCTCGGTATTGACACGACCACACTCTAAAGCTGGTTAAACCGGAACAAATTTGTGCTTCCCCGACCTCTTCATTCTCAAGAGTCACACTGGGTGTGAGACTGTGATTAGCATCCACAGATTGGGTGGTTCACGGCGAATGGTAATGTCTGGGTCTGTGGGACTGTGTCGGTCTGCGGGTCTGTGTCGGTCTACGGCACTGTGTCGGTCTGCGGGACTGTGTCAGTCTGCGGGACTGTGTCTGTCTGTGGTACTGTGTCTGTCAGTGGTACTGTGTCTGTAAATGGGACTGTGTCTGTAAATGGGACTGTGTCTGTAAATGGGACTGGGCTGGCCGGGTTATAGGGGCTGTTTGGGTTGATGTGAGTTGAGGGATCTGTTGCTAAATGTTTCAGCATATTTTAAAACTAGTGATGTCTTCGCCGTTCGCTCAATTCTTGTTGTGGTCTGTTGTTATTGTTATTGTTTGTTCAAGACGTAGGTACAGTAGTAGTAGTAGTGATAGTAATAGTAGTAGTAGTAGTAGTAGTAGTAGTAGTAGTAGTATTAGTAGTAGTAGTAGTAGTAGCGCGAGCTCTTATTTGCAGACGATGCCGCCTTAATATCCCACACAGCAGACGGCCTGCAGAACCTTGTATCCAGCTTCTCCGCTGCCTGCAAAGAGTTTGGCCTGACCATAAGTATAAAGAAAACCAACATTATGGCACAGGATGCTGCCTCTCTCCCGACTATCACCATTGATGACTGCAACCTGGATGCTGTTGACAGTTTTACTTATCTGGGATCGATCGAACATCTCGAGCACCCTCTCACTGGAAGATGAGATAAGTAGCAGGATAGGGAAGGCAGCAACTGTTATGGCTAGACTGTACAAAAGAGTCTGGTCCAATGCCAAACTCACAGCAAGGACTAAGCTGCAGGTATACCAGGCCTGCGTACTGAGCACACTCCTCTATGGATGCGAGTCTTGGACCACCTATACCAGGCATGAAAGAAGGCTCAATAGCTTCCACCTCAGATGCCTGCGCCGCATCCTAGACATCAAATGGCAAGAGAAAGTCCCCAACACAGAGGTCCTGGCTCAAGCAAGCATGAGTAGTATTGCAGCAATATTAAGCCAAAGACGCCTCCGTTGGCTTGGACACGTCAAGAGGATGCAAAGTGGTCGCATACCCAAGGATGTGCTCTACAGCGAGCTGGCGACAGGGAAAAGGTCGGTTGGTCGGCCATGTCTCAGATACGTGGACATATGCAAGAGAGACATGAAAGTAGCCAACATTGATATACAAAACTGGGAAAACCTGGCAGAGGATAGGTCCATGTGGCGGGCTATAGTGAAAGAAGGATCACTAAGAGCAGAGGAGCAAACTAGGGCAGAAGCAGTCGGGAAAAGAGCGAGGAGAAAGGCCAGGAAACACTGCCCCACTGCTTTCGTGTGTGTGTCATGCAGAAGAGACTGCCACTCAAGGATTGGTCTCATCAGCCACACCAAGAGCTGCAGATAATAAAGATAAATCTATCGTCTTTCGTAGACGGACAGATGCCATACATACAGTAGTAGTAGTAGCAATAGCAGTAGCAGTGGCAGTGGCAGTGGTAGTGGTAGTGGTAGTGGTAGTGGTAGTGGTAGTGGTAGTGGTAGTGGTAGTAGTAGTAGTAGTAGTAGTAGTAGTAGTAGTATTAGTAGTAATGATAATAATGATAATAATAAATTTAAAAATAATAATTTTATAATTTATATAACTCAGTACCCCAGGGTGCAACTGGGATTACACCGCTTTTCATTAAAATAGTAACACAACTAATTATCAATTATTTCAATGTAAAAGATTCATGTCCTAAATACAACGTATAATGATGTTATGGTTCATATAAGTAACTCATTTAAAAGAGAAAACCGAACCAATAAACCAAGATATAATTTCGAAACTGCAAACAACTGTATATAATTTGAACAGGTAACGTTATACCATTTAAGATGCATATTTCGGTACACTTTATATAAAATATATATTTCGGTCTCACGCGTGACAATGATAATTGGATGTTGAAGATTGCGACCCCTGCTATACATTATACAATGAGAATTTAAGGGCTCTGTTTTGTGATATAGTGTAAATATTCACACAGTATTAGGAGAATTAGAATTTTTTTGTGACCCCAGTCTCATATCAAAGATGTACCCGTGTCTCATATCAAAGATGTACCCGTGTCTCATATCAAAGATGTACCCGTGTCTCATATCAAAGATGTACCCGTGTCTCATATCAAAGATGTACCCGTGTCTCATATCAAAGATGTACCCGTGTCTCATATCAAAGATGTACCCGTGTCTCATATCAAAGATGTACCCGTGTCTCATATCAAAGATGTACCCGTGTCTCATATCAAAGATGTACCCGTGTCTCATATCAAAGATGTACCCGTGTCTCATATCAAAGATGTACCCGTGTCTCATATCAAAGATGTACCCGTGTCTCATATCAAAGATGTACCCGTGTCTCATATCAAAGATGTACCCGTGTCTCATATCAAAGATGTACCCGTGTCTCATATCAAAGATGTACCCGTGTCTCATATCAAAGATGTACCCGTGTCTCATATCAAAGATGTACCCGTGTCTCATATCAAAGATGTACCCGTGTCTCATATCAAAGATGTACCCGTGTCTCATATCAAAGATGTACCCGTGTCTCATATCAAAGATGTACCCGTGTCTCATATCAAAGATGTACCCGTGTCTCATATCAAAGATGTACCCGTGTCTCATATCAAAGATGTACCCGTGTCTCATATCAAAGATGTACCCGTGTCTCATATCAAAGATGTACCCGTGTCTCATATCAAAGATGTACCCGTGTCTCATATCAAAGATGTACCCGTGTCTCATATCAAAGATGTACCCGTGTCTCATATCAAAGATGTACCCGTGTCTCATATCAAAGATGTACCCGTGTCTCATATCAAAGATGTACCCGTGTCTCATATCAAAGATGTACCCGTGTCTCATATCAAAGATGTACCCGTGTCTCATATCAAAGATGTACCCGTGTCTCATATCAAAGATGTACCCGTGTCTCATATCAAAGATGTACCCGTGTCTCATATCAAAGATGTACCCGTGTCTCATATCAAAGATGTACCCGTGTCTCATATCAAAGATGTACCCGTGTCTCATATCAAAGATGTACCCGTGTCTCATATCAAAGATGTACCCGTGTCTCATATCAAAGATGTACCCGTGTCTCATATCAAAGATGTACCCGTGTCTCATATCAAAGATGTACCCGTGTCTCATATCAAAGATGTACCCGTGTCTCATATCAAAGATGTACCCGTGTCTCATATCAAAGATGTACCCGTGTCTCATATCAAAGATGTACCCGTGTCTCATATCAAAGATGTACCCGTGTCTCATATCAAAGATGTACCCGTGTCTCATATCAAAGATGTACCCGTGTCTCATATCAAAGATGTACCCGTGTCTCATATCAAAGATGTACCCGTGTCTCATATCAAAGATGTACCCGTGTCTCATATCAAAGATGTACCCGTGTCTCATATCAAAGATGTACCCGTGTCTCATATCAAAGATGTACCCGTGTCTCATATCAAAGATGTACCCGTGTCTCATATCAAAGATGTACCCGTGTCTCATATCAAAGATGTACCCGTGTCTCATATCAAAGATGTACCCGTGTCTCATATCAAAGATGTACCCGTGTCTCATATCAAAGATGTACCCGTGTCTCATATCAAAGATGTACCCGTGTCTCATATCAAAGATGTACCCGTGTCTCATATCAAAGATGTACCCGTGTCTCATATCAAAGATGTACCCGTGTCTCATATCAAAGATGTACCCGTGTCTCATATCAAAGATGTACCCGTGTCTCATATCAAAGATGTACCCGTGTCTCATATCAAAGATGTACCCGTGTCTCATATCAAAGATGTACCCGTGTCTCATATCAAAGATGTACCCGTGTCTCATATCAAAGATGTACCCGTGTCTCATATCAAAGATGTACCCGTGTCTCATATCAAAGATGTACCCGTGTCTCATATTTTTTGATAGGTTCTTGACATGTAGAAACACAACAAAGAAATGAGACGTCATTTTTGTGGAAGTGTCTTCGGAAATTATTGATTATAATCTCTGTGAGAAACATTCATGGAACCGCATCAATGCGCGTGTTGCCAAGAGGATGCTGTAAGCCTCAAAGAGGGGATCTAAGGCCTTGACCAGGGGAAGATATCGTCCAATGGTCGTACAGCCAAGAGAGGTCATCTCGGACATGAGCAAGCTCTTTCGTTGGGGCAGACGACTCTGGAGATTATTGGACAGATACGTGTTGGATGTTGGTGAGTTGTCCACCTCATTCAATGTCACTTGAGTGTCATATGACGTCATTTAATGTCATCTAAAATTCTCTAAATTACTTGACAGTTATCGGGTTTTGAATGTCACTTCAAAAAATCTCAAAGTAAACTTTCAAAAAAAGGTGAAATTAGCCTCATCGATTATTATATGACTCCAGAAGCTCACATAAAATGAGTGATGCACAATTTTAATTCCTATTGCTATGTTTAAAATCCTTAAATCAACTTAAAATCAAAGTAACCATAGTCCTTATATTTGGAATCATCCTGTCTAATGGAAATCATCCTTATAATAAGAATCATCCTTATAATTGGAATCATCCTTATAATATAAATCATCTTTATCATGGGAATCTTTCTTATTATGGGACTCAACCATGCAATGGGAATAATCTCTCTCAAATTTTCCAGTTTCTTATCCGCAAACATCTTAAAATAACAAATGTCCGCACCCGTAATCTGTAGCCTGCTTTTAATTTGAACTGCAAGAAGTCTTTAGATGACTACTTACCTGGTGCTGTCCAGTTGTTGGTCCACCCTGCTGACAGGTAGCTTTAGGTCGTGACTTGTCGGACACCATAACCAGTCGTGGTAGTTATTGTTATTAGATCTTGTAGTCCGACCAACGAAAGTTCCGCTCAGAAACAAGAGGCCCACAGTGTGACACAGCAATACAACAGATGCATTCATAGTTTATACGTTGTACACTTGTTGCGAACTTATCTTGAAAACCAAACTCATTTAAAAAAAACACGATTTTGATTGTTTTTAAAATTCATTTACCTTAACAAGGAAAGGCTACTGGTATTGCAAATAAACAGGACCTGCCAAGATGTGGGTTGACCAGTCAAGATGTGGGTTGACCTGTCAAGATGTGGGTTGATCAGTCGATATGTGGGTTGACCTGTCAAGATGTGGGTTGACCAGTCAATATGTGGGTTGACCTGTCAAGATGTGGGTTGACCAGTCAAGATGTGGGTTGACCAGTCAAGATGTGGTCAAAACAAACTTCTGCTTATTCTTATAATGAAAATTAATTGAAAATTTCAATTAATCGATAGCAGAAGTATTAAAGCCATTTGCTCTATTCTCACACCCGGTCTTGGTACATACCAAAAAGCTAAGGTCACGTTTACGGCGTTTGGAATTAGATTGTAAATATGCGTGCTTTCCAGGGATATATCAAATTTTTCTACACCAAATTATTTGTTTTGGCACATCAATGTGGTGGGGCGCAACTAGATGGCGGGGCACACCTAGATGGTGGGGCACACCTAGATGATGGGGCACACCTAGATAGTTAGAGTACATTTAGATGGTTAGGGCATGTCAAGATGGTTAGGGCACATTACATGGTTAAGGGACATCAAGATGATAGGAGGCATCTAGATGGTGGGGCACATCAATATGGTTATGGCACATCAAGATGATGGGGCGCATCTGGATGGTGGGGCATTCCTAGATGGTTAGAGAACATCTAGATTGTTAGGGCATCTCAAGATGGCTAAGGCACATCAATATGGTTAGAGCACATCAAGATGATGGGGCGCATCTAGATGGCTAGGGCACATCAATATTGACCAACGGACCTTTCCCCTGAAGCTGTGTCTTGTTGACCTACTGTCCCCAGACTCCCATACTACAGACATCGCCACTTAGTCGCGTGTGTTCACTTGTTATTGACAGCAACCTTCTTATTTGGAAGAGTTCAACAAAGGGACATCACCCCGTAGACTAATCGATGTTGCCCTCCCCTAGAAAAGCCGAGAAAAAAATAACAGTAACACTCAACAGTTGTTCTATGTATTACGGTAATTGTTAGATCAATTTCTTAATTAAAAAACTAAATTTTATAAAAGAAAAGGAACAATCTGGCTTGAGGGCAGTGATCATATTGATTGTTGTACTGATCCCTAAAGAAATCATCTAAAACTAAAAATATTTTTCATATTTAGTTTCAGTTCAGATCTATCAACTCACTAATGGCGCAATTCAGATTTAATGTAAAACAAACTCCGATAGAAAGATGGAAAATTAAATTAAAAAAAAACAACACATTTTCTATCAATCATAAATTAGTACAACTCTAAAAATGAATCAGTTGATCGCTAAAAATAAAAAAATAATAAAAAAATAATAATAATAAGAAAAACCCGTAAAAAACCAAGTTTTTGACTATAAATCCTTTATGTACGAGAAGAATTTAAAAGAATGTTCATTATAATACGCAGCGCCAGACCATCCAGAAATACAAAATTGCAGTTGTGTCGTAAAACATGTTTAATATAATGCGCACCGATCAGGAATATGTTTATAAAAAGAGCTGTCAATAAAATACGCACCTTATTGCGCGACAGAAAGGTTGTTCAATATAATACGCACCGCGACGCTCTATCTCAAAAAATAGCATGATACATAGGAATAAATAAAATAATCTAAAAAATCAATAATTTAATTACGGTACATGCGATCGATCTGAAATTTTGATACATTGTTTTTATCATCGGTACGAAACTGCCTGCAAAATTTCAGCTCGCTATCTTGCGAGCAAGTGGGTTAAAAATCGATCAAAAGTTTTGGCGACAAGCAAGCAAGCAAGCAAGGTCGGTCGGTCGGTCGGCCGCAGACACCACGAGTTAATATAAAGGATTTAAAAAATAAAAAATAAAAGCCAAAAATAAGTCTTAGTTTTAAATTTAAAAAAATAAAAATCCAACTTGGCAATCTTATTAGCGTTGACTCTGGATCTAAGGCAACCATTCCAACAAACATGGAACGCAAGTGGAAGACTCTCTGCGGTCAGCGACATAAATAATATATTGTTGGGAAATATATTGGAATGAGGAATATATATATTTGAGTATATCTGTTGAATGAGTCCCATGTAGATTGGAATATATTTTTAACATTGGCCTATAAATAGGTTTGCGCTATATTTTATATAGTTTATTATTGTTAATATGAAGCTAGTATAATTCGTGATAAAAATACTTGTTGCAAAAACTATTCTTCCTAACTAAAAAATTAAACGCCTCGTAATCAAACATTCATCTTTTGTCGCCGCCTCCGGCTATAACTTGTTCTCCACTTGGTGTCGCCCCTGATACTAATATTTCCACTTCCATAAAAGTATTTTTATTGTCCGCTGTCGGCGTCTTGTAATCACCCCGTAGAGCCATCTTGGCATAACTGTCTTGGGCTGGTTCAAACGAGTTTTCTCTGGCTCGTCTTGGCTGCTATTTGGCTCAGAAAGTTGCCCACATAATATACCGTATATACTCGTTCTCAAGCCGACCTTTTTTGGATAAAATCTAGGGGGGAAAGTTGAGGGGTCGGCCTACGAGCTGGTCATTAACGTTTTTTTCCATAGATATTGAATATCGGTGTTGTTATTGTAGATCATCAAGGTCCTTTTCTACATTCTATAAGATATTACTGCTCTATCAGAAGCTATAATCTATTATTAAACATCTTCACTTACCTTATTTAAACATTTTTTTGTGTGTGAATGTTTTAATAAATTGTTTTACAAATTTTGTTTTCAACAACGAATTTTAATGTACGCGCTCTTGTCACTGTTTACAAAATATTTTTTTTTGAAATACCGGTAACTCTTGCCTAACAAAGAGCACAAAGAGATATAGGCAGCACAAAGTAAATAATAATAATGACCGCTTAGGCTTGTAGTTGTAAACAAAATTGTACCATTTTGTTTAAGCTGTCCTATTATATTTTTTTTGGGGGGTGGGGTGGGGGGGTCGGCTTTCTTTTTAAAAAAGAGTCACAGCATGCAGCAAACGCCTTAAAAAATTCGACTAAGGGAGGTTGGAAGCCAAAAATCTTCCAGTTTGTCTTTAGTCTCATGGAATTTGGCCGGGACCTAAAAATTAATTCCATATAGGGATGTTTTCGACTTAGGGAAGTTCGATTTAGCGAGATCCAACTATATATTCAAAAAAGTTTTTAAATTTAAAAAAAAAGCTTTTTTTATTGTTTTAATTTTATTCAAAAAATTCATTTGTGTTTCTTGTATTTCAGTAGAAGTCAGTGTCAATCAAATCTCATTATCAATAATATATGACAGAAGTAGTTGCATAGCTTTCTCTGTCAGTAGATTATAATGATAAATCATATGCAAGAATCAGTCAGATGTCAGTATCAATCAGTTGTCAGTATCAATCAGATGTCAGTATCAGGTTTCAGTATCAATCAGATGTCAGTATCAATCAGATGTCAGTATCAGATGTCAGTATCAATCAGATGTCAGTATCAATCAGATGTCAGTATTAATCAGATGTCAGAATCAATCAAATTTCAATATCAATCAGATGTCAGTAATCGATTTCAGTATCAATCAGATGTCAGTATCAATCAGATGTCAGAATCAATCAGATGCCAGTTCAAAACACGTCAGTATCAATCAGATGTCAGTATCAATCAGATGTCAATCAGCTGCCCTGTTTTCTCTGCCCCAATATCAATCAGATGTCAGAATCAATCAGATTTCAGAATCAATCAGATGTCAGCATCAATCAGATGTCAGCATCAATCAGATGTCAGCATAAATCAGATGTCAGCATCAATCAGATATCATACACACAGCTCCCTGTTTTCTCTGCTCGTGCAGCAGCTGATCGATGTGATGTAATGGGTTGCTGGCCATCGTTTGGTGACCGGAGGCGGGGTGAGGTGGTTAGAGGGGTGGAGGGCAGTGGGTGGGAAAAGGCGTGAAGTTGTTTAAGAGAGAGGTGATGAGAGACATATTTTGACGAAGGAAATATTGACACAGGAAGGAAGAAAATAAGTTTGCGTAAATAAAAAAAACAACTAGAGTTTGATCATTTAGGTTATTTTAGATTTAAATTGGTGGGAGGACATAAGGAAGAAAGCATTTTAGAGTATACTATATAGATAATGATTAAATAATATAAAGGAAGGGAGAAACGAATGGGACATGACAGAATGTGAATAATGGAATTTGATTAAATGGAGTCCAGGATGTGAGTTATAAATAAATAAGTAGTGTATAACTTATAAATGGGGTATGTATTAAAGGAGTTATAAATGTGGTATAGTGGGTTTTTATCGAGTGTCAGAACGAAAGAGAGATAGAGATAGGAGAAAAGGGAGAGGGATATAGGGGGAGAGAGGGAGAGAGCGAGAGAGAGAGAGAGCGAGAGAGAGAGAGAGAGAGAGAGAGAGAGACAGAGAGAGAAAGAGAAGGAGGGGGAGGGAGAGACAGGAGGAAAGATAAAAGAAAAAAGCAGAGAAATGATATGGTTACTGGATAAGAAAATAGCCGGATGCTGAAATTAAAAATATTTGATTTCATGAAATAATGGAAAAAAATTGTCTCCACATATAACATATAACATATAACATATAACATATAACATATAACAACTCATTAGCTTACAATAATTTCCAACCATTTAACCGGAGTGCAGTATGGTGTGTTAGGTGAAAAGTTCAGGGCCGTTAAGAAAGGAAGTCAATAATGGAGTCAACGACAAGAAAATAGATGTTTTGGGTCTATGAGTAGTTGTTCACAATTGTGTGTGCACGTGAGAGTGTATGTAAGTGTGTGTGTGTGTGTGGAAAAGTCTTAAAAAATACCGTTGGACATTGAAATGGTCTAGTGTGGAAAAGTCTTAAAGAATACCGTTGGACATTGAAATGGCCTAGTGTGGAAAAGTCTAAAAGAATACCGTTGGACATTGAAATGGCCTAGTGTGGAAAAGTCTAAAAGAATACCGTTGGACATTGAAATGGCCTAGTGTGGAAAAGTCTAAAAGAATACCGTTGGACATTGAAATGGCCTAGTGTGGAAAAGTCTAAAAGAATACCGTTGGACATTGAAATGGTCTAGTGTGGAAAAGTCTAAAAGAATACCGTTGGACATTGAAATGGTCTAGTGTGGAAAAGTCTAAAAGAATACCGTTGGACATTGAAATGGCCTAGTGTGGAAAAGTCTAAAAGAATACCGTTCGACATTGAAATGGTCTAGTAAGATCTCACCTAGCATGTTATAATTTTACTTGTCGCAAATGTTTGCAAATTGTAAGCAATTCATAAACAATAAGTAATTTCTAAAAGTTTTTTGTGTGGAACACTTTCCAGCTTAGTTTTAATGTAGATAGCAACAAATACAATAGATGGTATTGCTTGTTCGTGTTGATCAATCAGCATAACAAGCCTTGAAGTTCATCTGATGAAATCTTTATTTCATAATGTCATCTCATAAATGCTTCCCCTCGTTGCTATTTTGTTATTGTTATCACAAATCACTATCCTAGGGATAAACGTATTTGGAGATTTCCCCAGGGGAAGTCAGTCTGCTCAAGCACAATTGTTGCCAGCTTGAACTCAGATCACAGCTGGTCTGTACAGTCAGGTACTGTTTGCTGGTGGTTTTTTGACGTTACAGATAGAATATCCACCAATACTGCCAAACCTGACATCCACAATCCACAAAGACGATGGATGGTCTGTGCCAAGGAATTATGACGTCATCGATATTCTTGGATTGTTTTGTAAATTTAGAGTAGGCCTTGTGTGTGTTTAGTCAGTCTTTACACTTTACTGTAACTTTCACTGAGTCTAGCCAGTCTTTACTGTAAGTTTCGCTGAGTGAGTTTAGCCAATCTTTATTGTAAGTTTCCCCGAGTGAGTATAGTCAGTCTTTATTGTAAGTTTCCCATAGTGAGTTTAGCCAGTCTTTACTGTAAGTTTCCCAGCGTGAGCTTAGCCAGTCTTTACTGTATCTTTCCATGAATGAGTTTAGGCAGTCTTTACTGTAGGTTTCCCTGAGTGAGATTAGCCAGTCTTTAATGTAATTTTTCCTGAGTGAGACTAGCCAGTCTTTACTGTAAGTTTCCCAGAATGAGTTTATATCCATTGGATCTGGCTCTTGTCCATTACATAATCACGAATATCGGCGTTTAAATGCGATAATTTTTAGAGCAAATTGATATAACGGCACGAAGTGTTAGACTTTGTTTTATATAATACTAGTAGACCCGTTGTGCGTGGCAACGATGTCATTAAAAGAAATACATATAGATAAATAAAACAAACCCGTAAAAACAAAGTTTTTGACTATAAATCCCTTATATATGAGACATAAGTAACAGTATTGATTATTTTCAAACACGACCGAGCTCAGCGCGAAACGTAAAATGTAAACAAAAGCACCCCGGTTCTTCGATGGGTCGCCTCAAAGCGTCAACTCAAACTTTCACGTGGGAAAAAAACAATAACAAACCGTGAATTTGAATTACATACGTTATATAAGGAAAAACTAAAAATGCATTAATTTAATTACGGTACAATCGATCGATCTGAAATTTTAATACGATGCATTGTTAGGTGAGACGGGTCCGTGTGCCAAATTTCAGCTCGATCTCGGATCACTGGAAGTGGGTCATTTTCGACTTTTGTTTTTCCGCCCGCCCGCCCATGAGATGACGACAGACAGAGAGAGACGGCGGTGAAGTTAATATAAGGGATTTAAAAAAGGAATTACATTAAGGGTCACTGGGCCTATCAGTTTAACATATGAAGTTAAAAATCTGTTTCAATCAATTTCATAACAAATATATAAATATATTTATCTACATTTATCAATATCGTGTACAAATTGAATGGGGAATACAATATTAAAAGTTAGTAAAAAACACATTTAGGGCCCCCAGTCCCGAGGAAATGGAAATTAGCAGTTCAGTGCCCTATAGTAATTTAATTTAGGCTCTTAAGTTTTTATATACCGAGTTTGGTCAAAATCCAGTTATTTTCTCATAATCTAACACTTAAACTAATTTTTTATATAGCTAATTTAATGAAAAAATACATTAAGGGGCCCCCGGGCCCATTCGGTTCAAGATGTACATTTTGAAAACCTGTTCATTTAAATTCAGTTTCATCATGGATATATTTCTCAATATCGTTAAAAAACTGAGTGGGAAATAATATCTTAGAGTATACCACACAAAAAAGACATTTGGGGCCCCCGGCCCTGAACAATTGGACATTAGAAGTGCAGTGCCATTTGTTGTTTTAATATAGGGCTACCAAGTTTTTATATACAAAGTCTGGTTAAGATCCAATCATTTACTCAGTAGCTAACGCATAAACTAATTTTATATAGCTCATATAAGCAAAAAACGACATTAAGGGCCCCAGGGCCCAATTAGTGCAAGATATCAAGTTCAAAACACCTATTTATTTCAATCAAATTTTATAGTGGATATATTTATCTATATTTCTCAAGATCTTTAATAATTGAATTGTGAATAAAATCTTAAACGTTTATGAAAAAAGACATTTTGGGCCCCCAGCCCCGAATAAATGGACATTAGGAAATTAGTGCCCTATAGTATTTTAATATAGGCTATCAAGTTGTTATGTACCAAGTTTGGTCAAGATCCATTCATTTTCCAAGCAGCTAAGTCTTAAACTAATTTTTATATAGCTCATATAAGAAAAAATTCTCATTATGGGTCCCCCGGCGCCCCATGAGTGTTAAATTTTGAGAAAAAAAAGTAGCCTATTTCCATCCCTGGGAGCGTACTCAAAAGTCTCCAAAAGTTTCATGGTGATCGGATGAATGGTTTAGTCAGCTATAACAGACATGCATACATACATACATACATACATTGATTTTTATATATATATATAGACTAGCAAATGACCCGTGCTTTGCAGCGATAAATTAGGATTTTAGTTAGCGTTGAGAACCCGCGTAATACCAATTCAAAACACCAATTGATTTTAATCTGAATCATGATGGATATACTAAATATATTACCTTCACCAACTTGTCTATCTGTTTGATCCCGAGGAAAAAAAAACCAACATAATTTAAAAATGACACACTTCTCGTGTTCCCTTCGAGCTGATAATTTAAATATTTGTTTCGTCTGTTACAATTGCGGGAGGGTACTCAATAGCTTCCCAAAGTTTCATGCTCCTACCTACATGGGATGTTGGAGAATTAGTGATGAGTCAGTTTTTTATATAAGAAAAAAACTATGTTTTGGCCCCGGCCCCACAGGTAGTGATAATTTCAATATTATTTTTAGCCCTTTTCATTGCTAGATTGTACTCAACAACTTCCCAAAGTTTCATGCTTCTGCCTACTCGGGAAATATGAGAATTGGTGATTTTCATATTTTATATAGTTAATATAAGGGGAAAACCCCGTTTTTGGGCACCCGGCCCCCATGAGTTTTAATTTTAAAATTATTTTACACCAATTATCGTCACGAGAGGCTACTCAACAACTTCCAAAAGTTCATGCTTCTACCTACACGGAAGTTGGAGAATTAGTGATGAGTCAGTCAGTCAGTGATGGCTTTGGCTTTTATTAGTATAGAAAACAATTAACGTGAAAGATACTTATTTATCCCCACTCTAACACTATAATCAAGAGCCGTAACCAGGAAGGGAACATAGAACTCACTCTTTCGGAAACCATGGCTCAACATTTCCAGATTTTATAACTCAATATCACGTCCTAGAATTTACCAAACTTCGACCACACTCTCTATAACAGGAGTGGGCAAAAGGCGGCCCATGGGCCTAATGCGGCCCGCCACAGCTTTTATAGCCCGCCAAGGCATTCAGAAAATTCTCCTTGATCTGAGATTTGCTTTACGCCTAAACAAGCAACTTCACTCCTTTTTTTTTCAAATTGTAGAAAGTGTGAAAGTGGCACATGTCTCATAAAACTGAGTCTATAATTAAATTTGCCAGCAGCTATAAATCTAGATATTTTGACACTAATTAATAAATTTAATAAAACTTACACTTTTCTTTAAATTACATAATTGATTTTTTAGACACCATTTATACTTTTTGTGAAATGTGATGTACTAACTAAAGATACAATGTAATGTACTAACTAAAGATACAATGTGATGTACTAACTAAAGATACAATGTGACGTACTAACTAAAGATACAATCATTTTAAATGCTAACATCCGCTACCACAAAGTGGCCCCTGAGCCAAAACAATTGCCCACCTCTGCTCTATAGCATACATCTATCCGTCACATACTCTGTAACATACATCTAGCAGTCATATGCTTGAAAACATACATCATATGTATACATACTCTTTAACATACATTCAACATATAGAATCGCATAGAGCGCCTTACACGTCACATTAACTATTGTCTTGCTTTATAATTGATTGTTTCATGGTGTCACACTGGCCCAGGTCAGCTGTATTGTCTACTCTAAGGCTCGTTGGTCCGTTTGAAAAGGAGAAAAAAAAACTCTTGTGCAAGCAGCATGGCATCCATTTTTACTGCAAATTTAATTTTTTTAATTACAAAATTTGCTGCGTGGTAATTATAAGCTGTGCCGCGGCGTCGGTCAGATGACTGCGCAGCCGCGAGGCTTCAAGGGCACATTGGTGAACTGGTCATTCTGTCTGCTATTTCTGCCAGATAACATGACATACAACGAACATTAAAGCTGAATTGTCTGACTGTAAAATGTAGTCTTATAAAACAGTCTTCTCACAACATGTAAACATCTGTGTAATTAATATTGACATTTTTTTGTTAACCTGTGTCACCTTCAGTTAGTCTATCAATAAAGCTTTAATTTGTTGTTTGGATTACACAATTTGGTTGTGTATCTTGTGTTTTAATTACAATTTTTATGGCGGTCCTATTCAATATTATATCTCTAAAGCTCATCCATGTTACTCAACACCATATACTTTACCAAAGTAACCTACCAAAGTAACCTCCCAAAGTGACCTACCAAATTAACCCACCAAAGTAACCTCCCAAAAGGACCTACAAAATTAACCCACCAAAGTAACCTCCCAAAAGGACCTACCAAATTAACCCACCAAAGTAACCTCCCAAAAGGACCTACCAAATTAACCCACCAAAGTAACCTCCCAAAGTAACCTCCCAAAAGTACCTACCAAATTAACCCACCAAAGTAACCTCCCAAAAGGACCTACCAAATTAACCCACCAAAGTAACCTCCCAAAGTAACCTCCCAAAAGGACCTACCAAATTAACCCACCAAAGTAACCTCCCAAAAGGACCTACCAAATTAACCCACCAAAGTAACCCACCAAAGTAACCTCCCAAAAGGACCTACCAAATTAACCCACCAAAGTAACCTCCCAAAAGGACCTACCAAATTAACCCACCAAAGTAACCCACCAAAGTAACCTCCCAAAGGACCTACCAAATTAACCCACCAAAGTAACCTCCCAAAGTAACCTCCCAAAAGGACCTACCAAATTAACCCACCAAAGTAACCTCCCAAAGTGACCTACCAAATTAACCCACCAAAGTAACCCACCAAAGTAACCTCCCAAAAGGACCTACCAAATTAACCCACCAAAGTAACCTCCCAAAAGGACCTACCAAATTAACCCACCAAAGTAACCTCCCAAAAGGACCTACCAAATTAACCCACCAAAGTAACCTCCCAAAAGGACCTACCAAATTAACCCACCAAAGTAACCCACCAAAGTAACCTCCCAAAAGGACCTACCAAATTAACCCACCAAAGTAACCTCCCAAAAGGACCTACCAAAGTAACCCACCAAAGTAACCTCCAAAAGTGACCTACCAAATTAACCCACCAAAGTAACCCCCCAAAAGGACCTACCAAATTAACCCACCAAAGTAACCCACCAAAGTAACCTCCAAAAGTGACCTACCAAATTAACCCACCAAAGTAACCCACCAAAGTAACCCACCAATTTAACCCACCAAATTAACCCACCAAAGTAACCCAGCAAAGTAACCCACCAAACCAACCCACATAATTAACCCACCAAAGTAACCCAGCAAAGTAACCCACCAAACCAACCCACATAATTAACCCACGAAAGTAACCCAGCAAAGTAACCCACCAAACCAACCCACATAATTAACCCACCAAAGTAACCCAGAAAGGTAACACAGCAAAGTAACCCACCAAAGTAACCCACCAAAGTAACCCACCAAAGTAACCCACCAAAGTAACCCACCAAAGTAAACCAGCAAAGTAAACCACCAAAATAACCCACCAAAGTATCCCACCAAAGTAACCCACCAAAGTAACCCAGCAAAGTAACCAACCAAAGTAACCCACCAAAGTAACCCACCAAATTAACCCACCAAAGTAACCCTCCAAAGTTACCCACCAAAGTAACCCACCAAATCAACCCAGCAAATTAACCCACCAAAGTAACCCACCAAATCAACCCAGCAAATTAACCCACCAAAGTAACCCACCAAAGTAACCCAGCAAATTAACCCAGCAAAGTAACCCACCAAAGTAACCCACCAATTTAACCCACCAAATTAACCCACCAAAGTAACCCACCAAAGTAACCCACCAAAGTAACCCAGCAAAGTAACCCACCAAAGTAACCCACCAAAGTAACCCACCAAATTAACCCACCAAAGTAACCCTCCAAAGTTACCCACCAAAGTAACCCACCAAACTAACCCACCAAAGTAACCCACCAAAGTAACCCACCAAAGTAACCCACCAAACTAACCCACCAAAGTAACCAACCAAATTAACCCACCAAAGTAACCCACCAAAGTAACCCACCAAAGTAACCCACCAAATTAACCCACCAAAATAACCCACCAAATTAACCCACCAAAGTAACCCACCAAAGTAACCACCAATGCACTCAGTATAACCCAGTACACTTTCTACCCGTATATTTTTATTGTTGAGATCTAACACCAAACAACCCCCCCTATTATTTATCACAGGCCGAATTCCTGCCAGCTCTCAAACCAACTACGCGGGTTTAATTACTGGCATCACTCACAAGGCAACACGCCGTTATTAGTCTGATCTAACAGAGAACATTTGCTCTGTCCTACAGCTCCGTCGAGTCGTTTAACATCGTGTGCTCACCGTCCCAACAGTCAGAGAAACTGGCCATTAGATGGACCGAGTTATTACGTACGAAATTACGACTCACAAAATCACGGCACATGAGATCAAGGTAAACTATGTATGACTCACTAGGGCATCAGGCACCAGATCCCGGTAAACCAGTGTTGTCCAACCGAAAATCTTTCACGGCACACTAAACTGGTAAAAAATTTGCGCGGCACACCTAACAAAAAACAAGAAATCAGTGTTTATTTAAAAGATGTTTCATAATTAATGAGATACTTAAGCGTTTTCTTTGGAGCAGATGAGCTCAAAACGCGGCTCATTGCTGGATAAGCAAACTCTCATTTCTCTGTCTATCATCTGCAGTCTTTCACGTTTAACGTATGCGAGCAGTTGCGCCTTTCCGCTGATGTCAGTACTTTCATCGATTTGCATTGCCCAGGGCTTTTGGATGTCGTCGGCTTCCGCAAAATGCTCTTTAATTTGATTGTCCAAATCTGTCGAAATGTCAGCAATCCGACGTCCCATCGTCTGGTGAGACAGTGGAATCTTATTTATTTTTTCAACAGCGTCGGGTCCCAACTCCATAGTCTCAACTGCGATTCGTAAAGACGGCAATATGATTGTCTCAGCGTCCAAATGAGATTTCTTTTGTTTGACCAAAAGATTCGCAATTTTATAGCTTGCTAACTGAGCTTTGACAGGAATTGAGGAAAATATCTTCATTATTTTTGACTGCTGCTCTGAGTTGGACCGAATGGATGCGAAATAACTTTTCGGCTTGTCTTTCAATCCTGGATGATTTGAGTTCAGATGCCGCTTCAGTTCACTGGGGTTCATGGACTCGTTGGACAATGCCATGTTACAATTAAGACAAAACGGAAGAGAAGGATCATTTGCACATTGTATGAAACCATACTCAAGATATTCCTTGTGTTATTTCCGTTTCGTAACATTCTTCTTGGATTTCGCAGCTCTCTCTCCATTTTGATAGTCGCTGGAATCCTTCTGGCTTCTCTTAAAAAAATTATCCATAGCCGTCTGTAATTAAAAGTTTTTAAAAAATTGAACAGCAGGAAAGGGTTTTTATTTACTTGCAGCAGATATTTATTCCCAATTGAGGAGAGAAATTGTGTAGCTTTCAAGAGATTCTCACAAGCAGAACAATACAAACATGAAACGTTTTTATTCAATTCATTTTCGGTTAAGGATATTTTTTTTCAATACTTGAAGGTTCGAAAAGCCTAGCAATTTATGGTATTTTTGAAATCTATCGCGGCACACTAAAATTTTCTCGCGGCACACTAGAGTGCCGCGGCACACCGGTTGGACAACACTGCGGTAAACTAAGACTCACTAGGGCACCAGGCACCAGATCACGGTAAACTATTACTCACTAGGGCACCAGGCACCATATCAATTTAAACTATGACTTACTAGGGCATCAGGCACCAGATCACGGTAAACTATTACTCACTAGGGCACCAGGCACCAGATTACGGTAAACTATGACTCACTAGGGCACCAGGCACCAGATAATGGTAAACTATGACTCACTAGGGCACGGGGCTCCAGATAATGGTAAACTATGACTCACTAGGGCACCAGGCACCAGATCAAGATGAACTATGACTCACTAGGGCACGGGGCACCAGATCACTGTAAAATATCTCATTAGGGCACAGGGCATCAGATCACGATAAACTATGACTAACAAGGGTGCATCATGATCTGGTGCACAATAGCTTTCTAAGACAAATTCCCCCATTATTGTGCGCATCATTACTTTAAGAGACATCCCTCCTTGATCTTTTGTACCATGACTTCATGATTCATGTCACTTTATTGCCTTGTGTATCTAAGTTGTGAACTCAAGCTTTGACTTCAAATCACTTTTCCAAGGTCCGGTTAATTCACTTTCGTAAGATCCGGTTCATACACTTATGTGAAATGTGATTCATTAACTTATGGAAAGTGTGGTTAATTCACTTATGTAAGGTCCGGTTAATTCACTTAATTAAGGTCCTGTTAATTCACCTATGTAAGGTCCGGTTAATTCACTTCTGAAAGGTCCGGTTAATTCACTTCTGAAAGGTCCGGTTCATTCACTTATTTAAGGTCCAGTTCTTCTCTGTTCGAGACAAGATGTTTACAGTTCTCCAGGTCAAGTTGACCACGGCCATGATATAAGCCAGGAGTTGATTCCACAAATTCTACCTTTAGTAAAATTGTTATCAAGATGATGCCAACATTATAACAAGGCCTCCCCTCCCTCCTCCTCTGTACTGGGGGGGGGGTAAGGGGCCTCACACTCCCGTTAGATCACATGACTCTGATTTGTTAATGTAACTAAGATCACACTGTGACAGAGTTTGTTAATGTAGCTAAGATCATACTGTGACAGAGTTTGTTAATGTAGATAAGATCACACTGTGATAGAGTTTGTTAATGTAGCTAAGATCACACTGTGACAGAGTTTGTTAATGTAGCTAAGATCACTCTGTGACAGAGTTTGTTAATGTAACTAAGATCACACTGTGACATAGTTTGTTAATGTAGCTAAGATCACAATGTGACAGAGTTTGTTAATGTAGCTAAGATCACACTGTGACAGAGTTTGTTAATGTAGCTAAGATCACACTGTGACAGAGTTTGTTAATGTAGCTAAGATCATACTGACAGAGTTTGTTAATGTAGCTAAGATCACACTGTGACAGAGTTTGTTAATGTAGCTAAGATCACACTGTGACAGAGTTTGTTAATGTAGCTAAGATCACACTGTGACAGAGTTTGTTAATGTAACTAAGATCACAATGTGACAGAGTTTGTTAATGTAGCTAAGATCACACTGTGACAGATTTTGTTAATGTAGCTAAGATCACACTGTGACAGAGTTTGTTAATGTAGCTAAGATCACACTGTGACAGAGTTTGTTAGTGTAGCTAAGATCACACAGTGACAGAGTTTGTTAATGTAGCTAAGATCACACTGTGACAGAGTTTGTTAGTGTAGCTAAGATCACACTGTCACAGAGTTTGTTAATGTAGCTAAGATCACACTGTGACAGAGTTTGTTAATGTAGCTAAGATCACACTGTGACAGAGTTTGTTAGTGTAGCTAAGATCACACAGTGACAGAGTTTGTTAATGTAGCTAAGATCACACCGTGACAGAGTTTGTTAATGTAGCTAAGATCAAACTGTGACAGAGTTTGTTAATGTAGCTAAGATCACACTGTGACAGAGTTTGTTAATGCAGCTAAGATCACACTGTCACAGAGTTTGTTAATGTAGCTAAGATCACACCGTGACAGAGTTTGTTAATGTAGCTAAGATCACAATGTGACAGAGTTTGTTAATGTAGCTAAGATCACACTGTGACAGAGTTTGTTAATGTAGCTAAGATCAAACTGTGACAGAGTTTGTTAATGTAGCTAAGATCACACTGTGACAGAGTTTGTTAATGCAGCTAAGATCACACTGTCACAGAGTTTGTTAATGTAGCTAAGATCACACTGTGACAGAGTTTGTTAATGTAGCTAAGATCACAATGTGATAGAGTTTGTTAATGTAGCTAAGATCACACTGTGACAGAGTTTGTTAGTGTAGCTAAGATCACACTGTGACAGAGTTTGTTAATGTAGCTAAGATCACACTGTGACAGAGTTTGTTAATGTAACTAAGATCACAATGTGACAGAGTTTGTTAATGTAGCTAAGATCACAATGTGACAGAGTTTGTTAATGTAGCTAAGATCACAATGTGACAGAGTTTGTTAATGTAGCTAAGATCACACTGTGACAGATTTTGTTAATGTAGCTAAGATCACACTGTGACAGAGTTTGTTAATGTAGCTAAGATCACACTGTGACAGAGTTTGTTAGTGTAGCTAAGATCACACAGTGACAGAGTTTGTTAATGTAGCTAAGATCACACTGTGACAGAGTTTGTTAGTGTAGCTAAGATCACACCGTGACAGAGTTTGTTAATGTAGCTAAGATCAAACTGTGACAGAGTTTGTTAATGTAGCTAAGATCACACTGTGACAGAGTTTGTTAATGCATCTAAGATCACACTGTCACAGAGTTTGTTAATGTAGCGAAGATCACACTGTGACAGAGTTTTTTAATGTAGCTAAGATCACACTGTGACAGAGTTTGTTAGTGTAGCTAAGATCACACAGTGACAGAGTTTGTTAGTGTAGCTAAGATCACACCGTGACAGAGTTTGTTAATGTAGCTAAGATCAAACTGTGACAGAGTTTGTTAATGTAGCTAAGATCACACTGTGACAGAGTTTGTTAATGCAGCTAAGATCACACTGTCACAGAGTTTGTTAATGTAGCTAAGATCACACCGTGACAGAGTTTGTTAATGTAGCTAAGATCACAATGTGACAGAGTTTGTTAATGTAGCTAAGATCACACTGTGACAGAGTTTGTTAATGTAGCTAAGATCAAACTGTGACAGAGTTTGTTAATGTAGCTAAGATCACACTGTGACAGAGTTTGTTAATGCAGCTAAGATCACACTGTCACAGAGTTTGTTAATGTAGCTAAGATCACACTGTGACAGAGTTTGTTAATGTAGCTAAGATCACAATGTGATAGAATTTGTTAATGTAGCTAAGATCACACTGTGACAGAGTTTGTTAATGTAGCTAAGATCACACTGTGACAGAGTTTGTTAATGTAGCTAAGATCACACTGTGACAGAGTTTGTTAGTGTAGCTAAGATCACACAGTGACAGAGTTTGTTAATGTAGCTAAGATCACACTGTGACAGAGTTTGTTAGTGTAGCTAAGATCACACCGTGACAGAGTTTGTTAATGTTGCTAAGATCAAACTGTGACAGAGTTTGTTAATGTAGCTAAGATCACACTGTGACAGAGTTTGTTAATGCAGCTAAGATCACACTGTCACAGAGTTTGTTTATGTAGCTAAGATCACACCGTGACAGAGTTTGTTAATGTAGCTAAGATCACACTGTGACAGAGTTTGTTAATGCAGCTAAGATCACACTCTCACAGAGTTTGTTAATGTAGCTAAGATCACACCGTGACGGAGTTTGTTAATGTAGCTAAGATCACACTGTGACAGAGTTTGTTAATGTAGCTAAAATCACACCGTGATAGAGTTTGTTAATGTAGCTAAGATCACACAACGAGGCAACAATAACGTCACGTTGTTTACATTCACCGAGGCCTCCATTAGTAGTTGGTACACACATTAGAACAAAGAGTTTACACTCGGCAATGTGTGGGCAGATCTCTTGTAACGAGCTGTTTAAAACAGTGGTCCTCAAACTTTGCTGGTGGGCTACTGAATTACTGGCGACTGAATTACTTGCTACTGAATTACTGGCTATCGAATTACTGGCTAATGAATTACTTTGAAATTTAGAGAAATAATGAAATAATGTCGAGATGAATTGCGATGTCAAAGATTTGGTTCAGATTCAGAAACATGAACTATTTCCTTAAATTTTGTATTTCTAACTGTATTTTCAGCACCCCCTCCCCTAATATCACAACGAGTTCATGCAAATAACTGGTGACAACAAAAAGATCAACAATGAATTAACCCTAAATTCTTTATATAACATGTTTAATCGTATCGTAACTTTTGACCATAATTTGGCCTGTCCACTCCGAATTAAGTTAATGTGTTGACTTGAAGTTATAGAAATCAAATTTGCAATGACAAAGTCTGCTTACAATTACACAAACTCTGTAGATTGTCTGCTGCGACTAGTGAGAACCCCCGAGCATGTTTTATTGGTATGGATTGTCTGCCCATCTTCCAGCTTTTAATAGCAAGACTTTAGTTTACCTGGGTTCACGGGATTCTAACATGTTTATGGCAACTCAAAGAATTTGATACAAGAGAATCGGTTACACTTTGTGGTATCGAGCACGAATGACAAAATTCGAATCTAAATACTATCACAACTTTTAAGACCATTTTAAATCAATAATCGGATATGATTAAATATATTTTATATATTTTTGGAATAAATAAACAAACAAATACATGAAGAGAGAGAGAGAGGGAGAGAGAGAGAGAGAGGGAGAGAGAGAGAGAGAGAGAGAGAGAGAGAGAGAGAGAGAGAGGGTGGAAAGTGAGATAGGTAGACATAGGGAAGAGGGAGAATATGGGATTGATAAGGATGGGTTGAGAAGAAAAAAAGATATCGGGAAGAAAGAGGTGGATAGAGAGAGGAAAGAAAGGAGAGAGAGAGAGAGAGAGAGAGAGAGAGAGAGAGAGAGAGAGAGAGTGACAGAGAGAGAGAGAGGGGGGGTTGAGGATTGATATGGAGGATGGGAGTGTGAGAGACAAGTTCAGTGATTGTGACCTTGATAGAGGCATTAGCAGATATTAGCATCCAGTCTTCAGACTTGCAATGTATTGGGTAGATGCACATAAGAGAGTACACTACTACTGTAAGCAGTCCCACCACCTGTCATTTGAACTGGCTAGACCACTGTTAGGGTCGCAGTATTCGTATTGTGATTATTTGGACAGCAAAGTGGCTTACATAGATACTTTAACATCTGAAAGATAAACATTGTTGGTGAGGTCAGTGTTGGTGACAGTGTTGTTGGTGAGGTCAGTGTTGGTGACAGTGTTGTTGGTGAGGTCAGTGTTGGTGACAGTGTTGTTGGTGAGGTCAGTGTTGGTGACAGTGTTGTTGGTGAGGTCAGTGTTGATGACAGTGTTGTTGGTGAGGTCAGTGTTGGTGACAGTGTTGTTGGTGAGATCAGTGTTGGTGACAGTGTTGTTGGTGAGGTCAGTGTTGGTGACAGTGTTGTTGGTGAGGTCAGTGTTGGTGACAGTGTTGTTGGTGAGGTCAGTGTTGGTGACAGTGTTGTTGGTGAGGTCAGTGTTGATGACAGTGTTGTTGGTGAGATCAGTGTTGGTGACAGTGTTGTTGGTGAGGTCAGTGTTGGTGACAGTGTTGTTGGTGAGGTCAGTGTTGGTGACAGTGTTGTTGGTGAGGTCAGTGTTGATGACAGTGTTGTTGGTGAGGTCAGTGTTGGTGACAGTGTTGTTGGTGAGATCAGTGTTAGTGACAGTGCTTTTGGTGAGGTCTGACAGTGTCATTAACATGACATATTCCTGAAACTATTTTACTTAAATTCACATACATTAGATAAACTCGCCTTCCATCCCCTGGTACAAATGTGTACCAACCTAATGCGTGTGTACTGTTGATAGCCATTATACCCATCTATCACATCGAACACAGACATTAGTCTGTACAGCTATTATACCCATCTATATCATCGAACACAGACATTAGTCTGTACAGCTATTATACCCATCTATCACATCGAACACAGACATTAGTCTGTACAGCTATTATACCCATCTATATCATCGAACACAGACATTAGTCTATACAGCTATTATACCCATCTATCACATCGAACACAGACATTAGTCTATACAGCTATTATACCCATCTATCACATCGAACACAGACATTAGTCTGTACAGCTATTATACCCATCTATATCATCGAACACAGACATTAGTCTATACAGCTATTATACCCATCTATCACATCGAACACAGACATTAGTCTGTACAGCTATTATACCCATCTATCACATCGAACACAGACATTAGTCTATACAGCTATTCAAGCAAGACTAATTGAAGTCTACAAGTTGTAAACATTCTGTTCTGTTGTAATTAGTTATGACGTCACGTGTTTTCACTGACCCTCTGGTGGCTTAGGGCCCTAAAACAACACCATTTACATAACACGCTTGAAATAGAGAGTCCATTAGGAGCGGCACCAGGCAGGTCACACTCATTAGCATATTCGACCGGTCTACAGTCTCTCTCAGATTAAGAGAACTGGTCTATTTCATCAGACCACTGACCACATTCAAACTAGAACACATTCAAACTAGACCACTTTAAACTAGAGTACTTCAAACTAGACCACTTCAAACTAGAGTACTTCAAACTAGACCACTTCAAACTAGACCACTTCAAACTAGAGTACTTCAAACTAGACCACTTCAAACTAGAGTACTTCAAACTAGACCACTTCAAACTAGAGTACTTCAAACTAGACCACTTCAAACTAGACCACTTCAAACTAGACCACTTCAAACTAGACCACTTCAATCTAGAGTACTTCAAACTAGACCACATCAAACTAGAGTACTTCAAACTAGACCACTTCAAACTAGACCACTTCAAACTAGACCACTTCAAACTAGAGTACTTCAAACTAGACCACTTCAAACTAGAGTACTTCAAACTAGACCACTTCAAACTAGACCACTTCAAACTAGACCACTTCAAACTAGAGTACTTCAAACTAGACCACTTCAAACTAGAGTACTTCAAACTAGACCACTTCAAACTAGAGTACTTCAAACTAGACCACTTCAAACTAGAGTACTTCAAACTAGACCACTTAAAACTAGAGTACTTCAAACTAGACCACTTTAAACTAGAGTACTTCAAACTAGACCACTTCAAACTAGAGTATTTCAAACTAGACCACTTCAAACTAGACCACTTCAAACTAGAGTACTTCAAACTAGACCACTTCAAACTAGAGTACTTCAAACTAGACTACTTCAAACTAGACCACTTCAAACTAGACCACTTCAAACTAGAACACTTCAAACTAGAGTACTTCAAACTAGACCACTTCAAACTAGAGTACTTCAAACTAGACCACTTCAAACTAGACACCTTCTCTCATTGTACCACATGATCCATATCAATACCAGGCTAGGCACAAGAAAATTACGCGAAAAATTATATTTATGCTAGGATGAGATCTAGAATTTTGATACCTCTAAAAACATTGCTTTTTTTTTAATGAAATATTTTTGTTGGCAATTTAACTTTATTTTGGAAAAACAAAATCGGAAAATAAAATATAATTTTAAAAAAAACCCGTAAAAGACCAAGCTTTTGACTATAAATACTTTATGTACGAGACGTAACTAAAAGAATGTTCATTATAATACGCAGCGCAAGACCATCCAAAAATACAAAATTGCAGTTGTGTCGTAAAACATGTTTAATATAATGCGCACCGATCACGAGTATATTTATAAAAAGTGTTGTCAATAAAATACGCACCTTATTGCGCGACAGAAAGGTTGTTCAATATAATACGCAACGCGACACCCTATCTCAAAAAATAACATGATACATAGGAATAAATAAAATAATCTAAAAATTCAATAATTTAATTTCAGTACATGCGATTGATCTGAAATTTTGATACATAGTTTTTATCATCGCCACCAAACTGCCTGCTAAATTTCAGCTCGCTAGCTTACGAGAAAGTGGGTTAAAAATCGATCCAAAGTTTTGGCGACCGACAATCAAGCAAGCAATCAATTCAAGGGTTAAAACAAACAGACACCACGAGTTAATATTAAGGATTTAAAAAGGGTATTATCCATAGTTTGTGTAAATAGAAATGTTAAATTATTATTTTTTTTAAAACGTTTTTTTTTATGTTTCATATTTTAAATTAAAAATGTGATTTAAATATCGAAGTGATTATTCGGAGATATCTCCGTATAACGCTGGGCATTATAGACAGATTCTACCTATGATTCTTAGCGTCATACGCAGATGTTTTTGGCTGGTCATGTGACTACTTGCCGATTTGATACAAGATTCTAAAAAATTCATTCCATTAATGAGCTTCTGTGGTCTCAGTGTTAGGGCATTAGATTCTTGACCTCTAAGTGTCAAGTGGAGGTTCGAGTTTCGATTGAGCCTTTTTTTTTAAGGTTGTAGTTTCAGTTTTAGGGTCTGGGTTAGGTTTAGTTGTCAATTTTTTAAATTCAAATAGAAAAAAACAACAAAATATAGCAACCAAAAATACGATTTATCGAGCGCACCGTTCTCTGTGCTTTTACCAAATTAATTTTAAAATCATAAATCTTTTTGAATTTAATTTTAAGCTATGATAGGTACATATATACTAAATTAGAACGGAAATTTTGTATGTTTTAAAAAAAAAGAAATCTCCGTATAAAGCCTCCCTTTAACTATTCTATTTTAAAATATCATCAAGATATATTATAGCGGTCCGATCACAACAAAAAATAGTAACCATTCTTTACTGTACAAAATTAAAATACTTTGTAAATATAATTAGATGTATACATTTCTCCTTTTTCCAGCTATATTCGTTTAAAAACTGAATATTTGTAAATACTTAACGGTTTTCTGATTTTTGATTGACCAAATGTTAAATTATTTCGTCTCCACTTTTGTTACGTTTTAATTTTAAGAACGAATACCAGCCCCCAGCCTCCAGCCCCGTTGTTCAACGTCCCTCCGACGGCTATAATCATTTAGTGCATTTAAATTGTTTCAAACATGGAGACGGGATCTGGAGAGCAGAACGGGAGAAAAGGACAGAGACCGAGAGATCACGGCGAGCAACAGACAAAATAGTGACCGCAATCGAAGGCGAGTGAGAGAGACAGATAGTGACACAAACCGAGCGAGCCGGCGAGGGTGAGAGAAAGATAGGCGTAAAGAGTCTATAGGATGTCGGGTACATTTGCCGAAAAGCGCCCATTCTGTCAATACACGGGGCGAACAATCCGATCGGTTTTCTCTGGTCCTCTGGCTCCCGTTAGCACGACAGTGAGGTCCAGTGGCGGCTCGCCTCACGTTCCCAGAGCCTACTGGTCTCACTGCCCCACACGTACTCCTGGAGAAGTTGGTCTCCCCTTCCCCTCCATCACCACCGTCATTTTCAATCGTCCGCTGGAGTATTAGGAGAACCTGTGCAACCTTTTCATAGTCTAACGCCTGGATATTTGTATGGAGTCATTCACATCGCTGGGACTGTGTATTGGTAGTTAAAGTAAGGTTCATATATTCATACATCACAGTGTGCTGAGGTTTAGCTATCTTGAGGTTGATATATCACAGCGTGCTAACATTTAGTTATAGTCAGGTTGATATATCACAGTGTGCTAACATTTAGTTATAGTCAGGTTGATATATCACAGTGTGCAAACGTTTAGTTATAGTCAGGTTGATATATCACAGTGTGCTCACGTTTTGTTATAGTCAGGTTGAAATATCACAGTGTGCTAACGTTTAGTTATTGTCAGGTTGATATATCACATTGTGCTAACATTTAGTTATAGTCAGGTTGATATATCACAGTGTGCTCAGGTTTAGTTATAGTCAGGTTGATATATCACAGTGTGCTCAGGTTTAGTTATAGTCAGGTTGATATATCACAGTGTGCTAACGTTACGTTATAGTGAGGTTGATATATCACAGTTTTCTTATGTAGTAAGTAACGAGAAATTGCTTTGAGTATGTCTTCTCCCTTATTCTGTGTTTGCATTTATATGACCCCAACACGGTCTATGTGCATGGGACTGTGGTGTACATATGACAAGTAATGTAAACTTGACAGTGTGTTGTACGTGTGACAGTGTGGTGTACATGTGACAGTGTGGTGTATATGTGACAGTGGTGTGTAAATGTGACTGTGTGTTGTACGTGTGACAGTGTGGTGTACATGTGACAGTGTGGTGTATATGTGACAGTGGTGTGTAAATGTGACTGTGTGGTGTACGTGTGACTGTGTGGTGTACGTGTGACAGTGTGTTGTACGTGTGACAGTGTGGTGTACATGTGACAGTGTGGTGTATATGTGACAGTGTGGTGTAAATGTGACTGTGTGGTGTACGTGTGACTGTGTGGTGTACGTGTGACTGTGTGTTGTACGTGTGACAGTGTGGTGTAAATGTGACTGTGTCTTGTACGTGTGACAGTGTTGTGTAAATGTGACTGTGTGGTGTACGTGTGACTGTGTGGTGTATATGTGACAGTGTGGTGTATATGTGACAGTGTGGTGTATGTGTGACAGTGTGATGTATGTGTGACAGTGTGGTGTATATGTGACAGTGTGGTGTAAATGTGACAGTGTGGTGTATATGTGACAGTGTGGTGTATATGTGACAGTGTGGTGTACGTGTGACAGTGTGGTGTATATGTGACAGTGTGGTGTATATGTGACAGTGTGGTGTATATGTGACAGTGTGGTGTATATATGACAGTCTGGTGTATGTGTGACAGTGTGGTGTATATATGTGACAGTGTGGTGTATGTGTGACAGTGTGGTGTATGTGTGACAGTGTGGTGTATATGTGACAGTGTGGTGTAAATGTGACAGTGTGGTGTATATGTGACAGTGTGGTGTATATGTGACAGTGTGGTGTATATGTGACAGTGTGGTGTATATGTGACAAAGTGGTGTACGTGTGACAGTGTGTTGTACGTGTGACAGTGTGGTGTATGTGTTGACAGTGTGGTGTAAATGTGACAGTGTGGTGTATATGTGACAGTGTGGTGTAAATGTGACAGTGTGGTGTATATGTGACAGTGTGGTGTACGTGTGACAGTGTGGTGTACACGTGACAGGTTTACGTTACCCTGGGTGGCTTATATCTTAATCTAGAGTACATGTATTACTTTGGGCCGCGCAAGTTAATGATACTGTGACAATACACGCGGAAACGTGAAGATAGGTGACTTCTAGTGGTGTCAAACAGATTAATGTTGCAATGTAGAACGTGAAGATAGTTGACTTCTAGTGGTGTCAAACAGATTAATGTTGCAATGTAAAACGTGAAGATAGTTGACTTCTAGTGGTGTCAAACAGATTAATGTTGCAATGTAGAACGTGAAGATAGTTGACTTATAGTGGTGTCAAACAGATTAATGTTGCAATGTAAAACGTGAAGATAGTTGACTTCTAGTGGTGTCAAACAGATTAATGTTGCAATGTAAAACGTGAAGATAGTTGACTTCTAGTGGTGTCAAACAGATTAATGTTGCAATGTAAAACGTGAAGATAGTTGACTTCTAGTGGTGTCAAACAGATTAATGTTGCAATGTAGAACGTGAAGATAGTTGACTTCTAGTGGTGTCAAACAGATTAATGTTGCAATGTAGAACGTGAAGATAGTTGACTTCTAGTGGTGTCAAACAGATTAATGTTGCAAAGTAAAACGTGAAGATAGTTGACTTCTAGTGGTGTCAAACAGATTAATGTTGCAATGTAAAACGTGAAGATAGTTGACTTCTAGTGGTGTCAAACAGATTAATGTTGCAATGTAAAACGTGAAGATAGTTGACTTCTAGTGGTGTCAAACAGATTAATGTTGCAATGTAGAACGTGAAGATAGTTGACTTCTAGTGGTGTCAAACAGATTAATGTTGCAATGTAAAACGTGAAGATAGTTGACTTCTAGTGGTGTCAAACAGATTAATGTTGCAATGTAAAACGTGAAGATAGTTGACTTCTAGTGGTGTCAAACAGATTAATGTTGCAATGTAAATCGTGAAGATAGTTGACTTCTAGTGGTGTCAAACAGATTAATGTTGCAATGTAGAACGTGAAGATAGTTGACTTCTAGTGGTGTCAAACAGATTAATGTTGCAATGTAGAACGTGAAGATAGTTGACTTCTAGTGGTGTCAAACAGATTAATGTTGCAATGTAGAACGTGAAGATAGTTGACTTCTAGTGGTGTCAAACAGATTAATGTGGCAATGTAAACTATCTGAAAACTGAAAATGTTACATGAATTGATCAAAATATATATTAAGTATATGAAGTAACATAACTACCTGTACACATCTGCCATATTGTCCCTCACTCACAATAAAGCTAATTGCCTTATAGCTTCTCACTCACCATAAAGCTAATTGCCTTATAGCTTCTCACTCACCATAAAGCTAATTGCCTTATAGCTTCTCACTCACCATAAAGCTAATTGCCTTATAGCTTCTCACTCACCATAAAGCTAATTGCCTTATAGCTTCTCACTCACCATAAAGCTAATTGCCTTATAACTTCTCACTCACCATAAAGCTAATTGCCTTATAACTTCTCACTCACCATAAAGCTGTCTGCCATTTAGCCTCTCACTAACCATAAAGATATTAGCCGTTTAGCATCTCACAACCCATAAATCTATTAGCCATTTAGCACCTCACTCCCGATAATGCTATTATTAGCTGTAAGCCTTTCACTCACTATAACGCTTTCTGTGCATTTATATGGATATTGTGATCTTGGAGCTATAGATTAATATATGACAGTATATGAGACGTTGACAGAAAATTTGACATACGCAATGACAACACTGGACAAGTTCATTGAAATTGACATGTTATTTGACACTTGACATGTTCATCGACGAAAAAATGTTTGACATGTGACATGTTCATTGACATAAAAGATTGATTTCTTCCTCTAACAAGTTTTCAAACGTTCCGTTCAGGAGTTCAGGGGAACACTAACAGTTCCGGGTCATAGCCAGCCACACCCTCCTAATCTCCGCCCTTGACAGTAATGTCTCCTAATTGAGACGGAACAATTAGAGCCGCCCTTGACAGTGATGTCTTTCTTCTAAGTGAGACAGCACAATTCGAGCCGCCCTTGACAGAAGCGGCGCCAGACTGGGGGAACAGTTTTCACCGACGGCTGTCCAAAAACAACACGCCCCTGTAACACCAGTTAGCGGTATCGGCCTTAAGATTTACCGAGCATCGATGCCGAACGTTAGAGTCACGCGTGTTGGGGTGGGTATTAGGTATCGAATCCTAGTAGTATAGACATGATGGGGTATTGGGTAACTGGTGAAAAATAAACAAATTTCAGCGGGTTGTGCTTGTGTCAAGTTGTGTTTGCAAACTTCTTTCGTATCCGAGACTGGTTTAAAAGTTAGAACGACAAGAGATCAGAAACAATATATAATATACTGATTGGAATAATTACAAGTTGTGCGATAAAACAAATTGTTAAAATTGTTGGTTTTTTTTAAAAATATGTCATGGTAAGTAGAAATTTGTTAAATCTAAAAAAATGTCGGTCACCGGTTCCGTGCCCAGAATCTCGAGTGTCGGCTTTTTGTCCCAGGTTCTGGTATCAAATCTACGGAGTCTCCCAAGTCAATATTGATACACTTTAAAAGTAAATGTTTTTAAAAATATGTTTTAAAAAATATTCTGGTTCATTAAGAATTTGTCGCTTACAAGTCACATTGGCAATTGTTAGATGTTTGGGAAAACGTAATTGTAATAGTATCTTCTGTATTATTACTACTTTGGGGCCGTCCATAAAGTACGTCATTTTTGACCATTTTTAACTCCCCCCTCCCCCCTGTCACAAACTGTCACACATCTTGAACACCCCCCCCCCTAAAGTACGTCACACTTTCGAACAAAAATTTGTTTTTTTTAAAACAAAATAATCAAAATTTAATATAAAACAGCGTGACGTCACAGATGGCCGGACCCCCTCCCCCTGTCACAAAGTGTCACACTCTCTTACACCCCCTTCCCCCTCTGGAGCGTGACGTACTTTATGGACGGCTCCTTGCTCTTTGTTCTTCTATCTTCAAGGTTTACTAATTTAATTTTTAAAGTTTGTTAAACTAGAATGGTAAACTTTGTGAAATTCTTCTGAGAAGTCTAGTAATATTGTATCTATTTAAAATTTGGAATGTTTTTTAAGATAAAATAAGAAATAGTAGTTGGAAAAGTATTATGAATTTTATTTGGATTAGTAATTGGAATATTATTTGGTCTAATATTTGGAATAATAGTTTGAATAGTTTTTGGAATGATATTTAGAAGAGTTGTTAGGAGTAGTGATTGGAGTCATTATTGGAAATAATAGTTACAACAATATTTGGAATATAAGTTGCAATAGCTTTTGGAATATGAATAGGATTAATAGTTGCAGTATTAGATGGAATAGTTGTTTGATTAATATTTGAATATTGTTTATTGCATTATAAAAATATTATATTTGAAAATGGTTTCCTCTTCAATAGTTGTCAAGTCCTTAAAGTGTCTTTGAAACTCATCAGCCCTGGATATGACATTTTCAACTGACCCCTGCCTTTGCTCATTACTGTTATTTTCTGGAAAACTTGTCATGATTTCCTGTAGTGGGGCGAATTGTGTGGTAGTAATATGCATTTGAGACAGTTGACTTGACAGTTGACTTGACAGTTGACTTGACAGTTGACTTGACAGTTGACTTGACAGTTGACAGTTGACAGTTGACTTGACAGTTGACTTGACAGTTGACTTGACAGTTGACTTGACAGTTGACTTGACAGTTGACTTGAAAATGTGAACCTTGTTTTTAAAGGCCTTGATTTGTGAATATAATAATATTTGGATTACCAGTGATGTTCGCCCTTGAAGATTTGTGTTAAGAGTTTAGATGTCTGTCACATCAGCTAAAAATTCAAAATCTGCCAGACAAGAAGGTTCAGATAGTTATGGAATTTGTTGTTCCTTTTTTTCCACGATGAATAGCCCCGTTTCTTATTTAAGTGTGTAGAGGTGCTGAAGTGCTGTCCCCGACTGAGCCATCTTAAACCATTGTGATACACAAGATCTTCGTATTCTCCCTGGATATCAAGAAGAAACTGCTGAAACTGGCGGTGAAACACGGCTTTAGAGTGCAGAGTTTATTGCTTTTATCACTGGCTTAAGGACACGATCACATCTAAGGTGTTTGGCACATGCTGGTGAATGATACAGTGAAGTTTAAAATATTTGCCAGTCTGTTCAATTACTTTGTTAAAGACAAGTTTTGCTAGTCAACTGTGCTCAACAGTCATGGCAGGGGCACCATCGGTAATAAATACAGAGGTTGTTTACTCTGTAATTTAACATCATTGACAGCAGAACAAATACAAACAACTAAATTTGTTCACCTTGTTTCGTCTTTTAGACTGAAAGTTTAGTAATTGGTAAACAATAAAATGTTATATATTTTCGCCATCCTTTGAGGTTCTCAAAACAGTGCAAAATTTCGACTTTTAAAAATAAATATAAAATCGTTACAGAAATAATACGTCCGTCAATTAGTTATTTAAGATGAGGCCGCAGACCAGTTACAATTTAAGCGAGGGCCGTGTTTGGCCCGCGGGCTAGACTTGGGACACCCTTGCACTAAATACATACTTGAATGACAAAAAAAGTAATTTGAAACATGCTCATTTGCAAATAAAAATACAGCTGTTATGGGGGAGGGGTGCTAAGCTTTGTTACATCATTTTGGAAAAAAGGGGTGGGGGTCTAAGTTTTTGTGACGATGTGTGACGAGGGGGGGACGAAAAATCGGCCAATATCCCGTGAAATCATTTATGAACGGCGCCTAACACAATTATTCACCCGTACAATACATAGCTCCAAAATGCATAGTCACACTGTGAATTTATAGCTGAGCACCTGAGAAATATCTATAGCTGTGTTGTATAAACGGGACGTCATTTATTAGATTTTGAAATGATTTCTTACAACCGCTTACCGTTTTGTATTTACCTAGTTGACGTGACAGTAGTCGCTATGACGGCAATGTGCCTAATCTAACGTTAGAGGCGTAGCGAAGACACTGTTTAATAAGTGAGTCCTTTGTTGTGATTGGTGCAAACCTCAGTACAGTGGATCTTATATTGTGAGTGGTACAAACCCCTGTGAAGTGGACCCCATGCAGTGACTGGCACGAGCCCCAGTGAAGTTGTTCCTTGTGTGATCCCATGTACTGACCAGGTGTGTCATCCAGGTGTGATCCCATGTACTGACCAGGTGTGTCATCCAGGTGTGTATGAACGATTCTGTTCTGAAAAGTTTGGCTAAAGGTGGCCGGATGTTCCGCATGATTATATACCAGCTTTTCCCGCCACTCCGGAAGCACATGCTCTTCTCGCGGGAAAAGGGTGAGTACATACTTGGTGTTGTTAGATGTGCGCATGTTAGCCCAACTGCTGAACAACAAAAACACTTAAAGAATAAAAACTAAAGAGCAATCTCTAAATAAAGTGGGTTAGATATAACCATTAAATAATGGCGGTTAGATATAACCATTAAATAATGGCGGTTAGATATAACCATTAAATAATGGCGGCTAGAGATAACCGCCAAATGACGTCAACATGGCAACTGCCAAGCGTGAAGTTGCCATCTACCAAACTTATTTAACAAATATATTTCACCATTCCCAGAATAGCGCATATTGATGTCATCAGTATTTACATTTAAGTTAATCAGTAGAGAATATGAACCAATGGCGCTTCTTCCATTTCACAGCTTGCCTTCATTTTGATACTTTGATAAATGAAACTTATAACAATACAGGAACTCCGTGCTTACGTCATCAAACTTGTCTACCGGCAGCCGACCCAACCCCACTGTGTGCTGGGATGCAGGTTGCATTGTGACTTTGAGTGGTAATCAATGTTCCCTCTAAGTTCCACCAATGTTCCGTCTAAGTTCCGTTGTTACATGTGGAAAAAAACAAAAAAAAACAAACCAAAACAAACAAAAAACTTGTGTGCAAATCATCAATTTTTTCTGTGCATGATTGTACAGCCCATAAACTAGCGTATAGAATTCCTATCAAAATGTGCTGCGCTCAACTCCAAACTGCAGCGCGGGGTCAGGTAGATAGCTGCGCGGCTTCACGTGAGGGAACATTGAAAATAACATGATGAGTTGAAAGAAAATGCTTAGTGTACTGATCGATGTAGTCATGCGTCACTAAAGACTAAACATCATCGATACAAATATAATAATACAAAAAGGCTTTTCAAAATGTTTCCCAGGTTTTGACAAGGGTCAAACATTCCTGATCTATTTAGAAACTTGAGTTGAAATTCTTAACAAGTTGAATAGCCGCAGATTTAAAACAGCCTTAAATAGTAAAACAAATCATGTAGCATGTATTTAAAGGTATTAATTACACATTTACTTGATTTTTTTGGGGTGTCTCTAAACTTGTCACATTAGATGACACCTTTACTAGATGTTTTGGGGTGTCTCTAAACTTATCACATTAGATCACACCTTTACTAGATGTTTTGGGGTGTCTCTAAACTTGTCACATTAGATGACACCTTTACTTATGTTTTGTGGTGTCTCTAATCTTGTCATGACGCCTTTACTTGATGTTTTGTCGTGTCTATAATCTTGTCACAATCAACGATGAATATTGAGATAAATATCAGCATTGTTTAGTTTCTAAGTAAATAAATGTTAGTGGTGACAGACAGTAAATCTAATCAATGTTAGGGGTGACAAGACCTCTAATGAAATACAGAGGTGACCAGAACACATACAATTGATAGTGTTTGGTATTCTCTTTCCTTCAGATTACACATGGAATTTTTGTACAAGATCAGTTCCAAATATCCTCCATTATTGTCATCATATTGTCTGACATCCGAGACTTTGTTTTGTTAGATAAAGTAAACTCAACATATAAACCAACATATAAACCAACATATAAACCAACATATAAACCAACACATAAACCAACACATAAACCAACATATAAACCAGCATATAAACCAACATATAAACCAACATATAAACCAACATATAAACCAACATATAAACCAACATATAAACCAACATATGAACCAACATATAAACCAACATATAAACCAACATATAAACGAACATATAAACCAACATATAAACGAACATATAAACGAACATATAAACCAACATATAAACGAACATATAAACCAACACATAAACCAAAATATAAACCAACATATAAACCAACATATAAACAAACACATAAACCAACATATAAACCAACATATAAACCAACATATAAACCAACACATAAACCAACATATAAACCATTCATCGTTCTGTGGAACAATGTAACATTACGAGAGTTTACAGTACATTCAGTTTCACTTTTTAAGAAATACTCGATGATGACAATATCGATGATAAAGTATCAAAGCTGAAAGTATCGTGTTCTTCTATTGACCAAGTCCCTGGCCACTCAAATTTTATGTCCTTGAAGAAAAGGTCAGTGCATTAAGAAGTCACTTTCTAATGACCTTTTACACAGATGGCGGCATTTTGGGCCCTTTAGTTGCTCTAGAAGCTTGGTGGCCGTTAAAAATTGCGAAGTAGCGCGGGGATGAAATTAACGTTCTCTAGCACTCGAGACTCCATTTTATCAAAGTCAAGTGATCGATCTCTTCTTTAAAACAAATCTTATCACACGCACCAGATGTCTGACGTCATGACCTGCTGCCCTCCCCTGTCCACACAGAGAAGTTTAGCGAACCCACCTATTTCCCTCAGTTGGGATGAACAGACAAAACAATGAACCCACCCATTTACATCGGTTGGGATGATCGACAAAACAATGAACCCAACTATTCCTACATTAGGGATGATTAGACAAATGAACATAAATAGTGCCCATAAGTAAACGACACAAATAATTCCCAGTGTTTACCACAGCTTAAAATAGTTTCACTTCCCAGTTAATGTAACTCTTGTACTTTAGTGTCTTACTACAACCAATGCAATAACTTCAATGATGACCAAAAAACCTCTTACTTTTTTTAGCATGTACAGGTTAGGGAGGGCATATAAGGGATGAGGGCATATTAAGTGTGTGGGCATATAATCTAGACGCATCTAATGATTCTCCAGGGCACTATGTTTTAAATATGTACTAATTTACCCTAACCCCCAGAAGGCTATTTCCATGAAGTTACACTGGAGTGGGACTGGGCTCATGTAGGTCAGTGCCGGCCACCGAGTGATGGATGGATTCAAACCCGGTCACCATGTCCGGCTGGTGGTGCGAGGGATGCTCGCCTACACCCAAGTCTTCTATTGTAGTTTTGTCCTAACCTTTCCACACTTAAGTGATCTCGCCATTCAACGACTTAGGTCACCTCGTCTTTTGTCAGCACTTCTTTTTGTCACGTTGACTACCTGCCGCTTTGACTACCTGGAACCCACACCTTTCCAAACATCTTCACCTCCCTGCCACCATCAAAGACCAATTGAAGACACATTGAAGATACCTCAAAGACATATTGATATTACACACACACACACACATACACACACACACATATACACATACACACACACAGACACACACACACACACACACACCCACACACACACACACAAAGCTGAAAAGAAAATTCTTCATATTCCAGACTTGCGACAGTTGTAACCTTAAATTTTATCAAACTACATGTACTTTATTTATACTTTACTATATATTTATTTTGACTGCGGAAATTAACGATTGATTAGTCGATTAATCGTTAAAAATTTAATTGATTAAAATTAATTTGATCGATTAAAATGCGATTAAAATTTTAAAAAGTATGTCTCATATATTTTGTCCAATTCATTAATAATTTATATTTTTGTTACATACTTTTCCCTCGTATTATTGTTAATTAGATACGCCCCGTGGCGTAGCATACGCCGCAGACTTGCCCATGTATAGTGCAAAGAAATGAGGGAAAGTACGGACACAAACTAGAGCAAGAAGAAATCAAAACAACGCGAGTGAACGTCAGTGGGAGGAACCACCGACGCATTGTTCGTCTCAAGACATTCGCACTGCGGTTATCCACCTGCCCACCACCCTTCACCACCCTACCTTGCCAACCATAAACTGTGATTGGCCGACCCTAGCGAGGGTCAGCCATGTTCGCAAAAAAAGGGGGGAAAAGAAATGGCACAAACACACATTTAAAAAAAAATTAAAACAAGGTTTTCGCTCGGGCTTGAACCCCGGACCTTCCGTGTGTAAGGCGGACGTGATAACCACTACGAATCATATGTTATTCTGTGAAGGAAAAACTCAAGTTAACTGAAGAAGCATTGTTGGTCTCGATACATGCCCACCCCCCCTCCCCCTTTTTTTTTGAACCCACTCCGCTTAATTGGTTGACCCCAGTGAGGGTCATTCGCCATGCTTGTTTACACATGCTCGATTTGGTGAATTATATATATAGATTATTTAGACATGCATAGGTAAACAAAAAGATTTTTCTTTCTTATTTCTTGCATAGCAGAACGAACTTACTGTGTTACGTCAGAACATTTGCGATCCATGGAATTACCGCGACGGAACCGATTTCGCGAAAGAATGAATAGTGACTTAATGGGATCCATATATGCATTATAAAAATATAATTAATCGAAATTTATCGATTAATCGATTAAATTTCCCCCCCCCCATTGATGGAATAATTTTTTTTAAATCAGTACCAGCCCTAATATTTATACTAGCTGAACCGTCGTGCGTTGCAATGACCTCAGAAGAATGGAAGTTCAAAGAAACAATTGAGTGATAAGTTTTTTATTTTTAATTTGTATTTGTAAGATTTTTTTTTAAAACTACGACTTATTGGTTTCATTGAATTTCCTTTCTTCTAAGACCGCAAAAATGCGCTGCCTCAAAAGAAAGAAAATTCAAAGAAACCAAGGAATAGTAATTTTCAAAAAAATTATACCAGGAACCTGCGGTGGTGTACTGAACAAAGTCTTAAACTTTCATGGCAGACGAATGAATACAATTATATTGATTAATATAATCTAGTTTATATTAAAAAAACGATATTATGGACCTGTGGCACAATCGGGGAAAAATGTATAGTGTATAGTGTATGGTTCAAAACTCCTGTAGATCTACCTAAGAAAGGTTTTTATCCCCGGCCTCGAACGAACTATCATTAGGAGTTCAATGCCCTAAGATATTTTAATATTGTTCATCTAATTTGTAAATATCTTAAGTTTGGTCAAGATCTACACAGTAGCAAATGTCTAAAATAATTTTGATATTCCTCATATGAGGCAAAAACGATATCTAGTCCCCCCTCCGTGAGTTGTATTTTTTAGTTTTAAAAATAAAAAATGTTTTGCCATTAACCTTTACAGGAATGTACGCAACAACGTTTCAAAGTTTCACGGCAATCGGGTGAAGTGTACGGTAGCTAATGTTTAAAATAATTGACATAAGGAGTTCAATGCATTTTAGTATTTTAATATCAGTCATCGAGTTTTTATACACAAATATGGTCAAGATCACAAATATGGTCAAGATCACAAATATGGTCAAGATCACAAATATGGTCAAGATCACAAATATGGTCAAGATCACAAATATGGTCAAGATCACAAATATGGTCAAGATCACAAATATGGTCAAGATCACAAATATGGCCAAGATAACACATATGGTCAAGATCACAATAATGGTCAAGATCACAAATATGGTCAAGATCCATTTACTCAGTAGCTAATGTTTAAAAATATTTTTTTTAGCTCGCTTAATGAAAAATAAAACACACAAAAACACACGTAATTTTGGGTCTCCGGTCCTCAATGGGTTACATTTTTTATATAAATTTTGTAGGTGTCCTTTGCGGGTGTATACTCAACAACTTCCCAAAGTTTCATGGCGATTGGATGAATAGTGTTGTAAGTCATAAAGGACAAACATACAAACATTAACTGTATTTGCATAGACAACAGTTGTTTGTCTATCATGTACAATATCAGTGTCTATCACAGTTTGTCTATCATGTATAACATCAGTGTCTATCACAGTTTGTCTATCATGTACAATATCAGTGTCTATCACAGTTTGTCTATCACAGTCTGTCTATCATGTACAATATCAGTGTCTATCACAGTCTGTCTATCATGTACAATATCAGTGTCTATCTCAGTCTGTCTATCATGTACAATATCAGTGTCTATCACAGTCTGTCTATCATGTATAACACCAGTGTCAATCACAGTTTGTCTATCACAGTCTGTCTATCCTACTCGTCCTACAAATTTGTCTGCCTGGCGATCTTCTCATTTGACATCTTCCAGTAAAAATCCATATTGAGATCGTGACCCAACTCCGTCAGTGCTTGAGGCGAAGACAAGCGTTCATCCGACCTAGCGACGAGACATCTGCTCTCGTATAATAGAGTAAAACTAACTTTCTTAGTGTCTAAAAATGGTAATGTGTTTACTTACTACTAACTTACAGTTAAAACTTAATAGCTATCTTATTCCTAACTTAAATATAGCTTAACGCTAACTGAACAGCTAACTTATACCTAATAGACAACTGTTTTAAATGAACCAAACATAAGCATACGTTTTTTTGGTGCCGAAACGATATGACGTCATCAGATGAAATAATTGATCGTCTCCTAATTAAAACAACTTCCCTGACATTTCCTACTCTCAACATCCAAAATGCCGGACTTCAAAACTCAGGGAATTTTTTTTATGACTCCCAAGCCAACTAGTCTTAGCAGACTCCATGTTATAAATAATTCTGTGACGTAATGACCGTCTGCATCACATGTGAGTCCGTCGTTCCTCATGGGAGGGGGTGGTGTTCACGCCCTGCAAGTAATTAATGGCTGTGTGACACATAGCGTGGTGACAACATATGATTTGTGACAAATAGTTGTCTGACGACATGATCTGTTACAGTCATTTGTTAAAATAATGTGTGACAATTTTAAATAACCAACTTTCTATGAGGTACTGACGGCTGTGAGGTACTGACAGTTGCCAGGTAGTGACAGATGTGAGGTACTGCCGGAGGTGAGGTACTGACAGATTCAAGGTACTGCCAGATTCAAAGTTCTGACAGATGTGAGGTTCTGACAGATGTCAGGTAATGACAGATTTGGGGTACTGACAGATGTGAGGTTCTGACAGATGTGAGGTACTGACAGCTGTGGGCGATTACGTAACACTAGCTGTAGTCTTTTTAGTGTTGAAATTTGGCTTCGGAGACACATAATAGCATCGTTTTACCGTACAGGTTAATAAATTAGCATTGTTTTACCGTACATGTTAACATAATCTTATCTTATCTTATCTTATCTGTTTACAGACGCTCCTTCTATACAGAAGATTATTGCGTCCTACGCTTATCTATGGTTTGTGTTTAGTCCTGCATTTTTATTAGAGATTTAAATGTTGATAAAGTGTTGGTTTTCCTGGATTCTTCAGGCAACCCATTCCACGCCCGAATTCCGGACGGGAAGAAGGAAAACTTGTATGTGTTTGTTCTTGCATACGGAATAAGAAAGGTGTTTTTATCCTTATGTCTATCTGAGGGTTGTATTAAGTTATCTTTGTGTTGTATTTCTAAATTAGAATTAATTGCTTTATGTATGATTACTACTTTGCTCTTGGTTCTTCTATCCTCTAGTGTTTCAAGGTTTAATGATTTAACTAATGGTGTTACTCTTGTCAGTTTCGAATATTCTCCAGTAATGAATCTGGCAGCTCTTTTTTGAATTTGTTCTAGTTTATCAATGTTTTCTTTGGTGGATGGGTCCCATACAGAAGATGCATATTCTAGTGCAGGTCTCACCAAAGTGAGGTAGCATTTTAGTTTTATATCTCTATTACATTTGTTAAAGTTCCTTTTTATAAAGCCTAAGGTTTTGTTTGATTTTTTAATAACTTCATTGACATGGGGATTCCATGATAGTTTCTCATTTATTAAGACTCCTAAGTATTTTGCATCTTTAGTTTGGGTCAGTTCTTTTCCATGAATGTAATATTTTGAATTTATTTGTTTCTTTTTCTTTGTTACTCTTAACAGTTGACACTTTTCTGGATGGAAAGACATACTCCAGTTAGTTTCCCATTTTATCAATTCATCTAAGTCTTTTTGTAAAATTTTGCTATCTTGTTCTGATTTAATTGTTCTATAGATTATACAATCATCAGCAAATAGCCTAACTTTTGTACCTGTTGAGATGTTGTTGGGTAAATCATTTATATAAATTAAAAAGAGTAAGGGACCTAGCACAGTTCCTTGTGGAACTCCTGAGTTAACCTTTATTGGTGCAGATTTAGATCCATTAATTATTACAGTTTGCTCCCTGCCCAAAAGGAAGTCTTGGATCCAGTGATGTAAGGAACCTGAGATTCCAAAGTAGTTAAGTTTTTTAAGTAAACTAAGGTGGTGAACACTTGTAGCCTACAGGTTAAGGTAATAGCACAGTATTACCGTACATGTTAACATAATAGCACACTTGTAGCCTACAGGTTAAGGTAATAGCACAGTATTACCGTACATGTTAACATAATAGCACACTTGTAGCCTACAGGTTAAGGTAATAGCACAGTATTACCGTACAAGTGCACATAATTACCTCTCTAACTTGCATCTGTAAAGATGAGCATGTCAATAAATGAGATGTCTTCAATCTTGTCTGACTCGCCGTCTGCTCAAGGGGTCAGAGGTCAGCCGTCGATAGAGATGTAACGCGACATGCAAACTGGCTTACTCTGAGACGATAAACTTATCTCCGTGACGTCATAATTCTCCCAAACAGATGGTGTAACGTTCAATGACAACAAAGGCTGAGGTAGTAGAATCCGCAGGATGGAGACAGTTTTAAAACAAAAGTTTTGAGCGGTTATAGTTGGCGCTGAAAGGGAACAGTTGCCACCAGCTGACATGATGTGAACCTCTGATTGGAAATGTCTTGAAATCACCGATTTTTTGTTTTGACATCACCGATGTTTTCTCTTGACATCACCGATATTTACAAATGGCAAAGACACGAGATGTTGCTACCAACGACCCCATGCTTGTAAAGGAATTCTGGTCTAGAGACGTTCATCATGTGTCGATGGATGACTTTACATTTCATTTTGATGAGGGGAGCTAATCTAAGCTCCTTTCTAAAGTAGTTTGTCTCCCTTTACATTTAAATTTGTCATCCTTAAAAAATAATATTATTTTTTTTTAAATATACATAAATGATAATTTAAAAAAATTATTGTACTCTAAAGTAATCGTACGATCGTGAAAGAGGATAAATAACAATTTTAATTTCAAGAAAACTTCTAGAAGAAGTGGGTAAGTCATACGAGGGGAGGGGGGGTCGCTCTGGTCCGGGGCCCTAACGGATGTCGACCCTTTCATGCGTGTTATTTTTATGGTGATGTTGCCACCCGGGGGTGGGGGGTGGGGTGGCAAATGTTCCCAGTTTGTTTGGGATCCAAATATTCCTAGCTATAGAAACTTCCATAAATGAGAAGGGATCATTGTTATGTTGTTATGTCGTTAGCAATAATTTAAATGACTTAATTGTTAGATTGATTTTATAACTGCAAGTATTATCATTTTTTTTTCCAAAAAAGTTTCAACAATAAGAATTTATTAGCTCATGCCTCAGACATCTCAACAGGTTTATTTCCCTTTACCCCCCCCCCTCCCCCCGACCTCCATACAGGACAACGTACAACGACCTGGGAATGTTTTCAAAATTTATGTAGGACAAATATATTTGTATTTAATAAATGGAAGGATTTCTATGTAACACAACACACAATGTAAACAAATCATGTTCTCACAGCACACGACTTAAACCAGAAAATGATTTATGAGAAAATAGTCATACATTTGATTAGAAGGCTTAATAAAACATGATGTGACCAGACACACGGTGTGTCGCTGCCAACTACATCAAGAACCATGCAACTTAAACCAAACACAAATTAGAACCGAACACCAACTTGAACCAAACACCGAATTGAACCAAAAACCAATTAGAACCAAACACCAATTTGAACCAAATACCAATTAGAACCAAACACCAATTAGAACCAAACACCAACTTGAACCAAACACTAATTAGAACCAAACACCAATTAGAAACAAACACCAATTAGAACCGAACACCAACTTGAACCAAAAACCAACTTGAACCAAACACCAACTTGAACCAAACACCAATTAGAACCAAACACCAATTAAAACCAAACACCCACTTGAACCAAACACTAATTAGAACCAAACACCAATTTGAACCAAACACCGATTTGAACCAAACAACAACTTTAATCAAAGAGATTGACTATTTAAGTTTCGTCCCTTCCTAATCGTAAACACAACTTTAGTTGTTTTTTTTTAATTTTAAAAAGTTGAAATCCCAAGAATGGAACATTTCTTCTTAAGGAATATAGCGTTTTAACATACCAACCGACCACTGTCACATACAGCTTGAAACTTCTCTCAACGGTCCTTTAGGTGGCCACTGATTGCAATAAACCAGGCAAACACAGTTTGCAGCCCCAAACCTGCGCCAGTCACAAAATTTGAGGACGGAGACGGATGATTGATGCAGACAACTGTCTCATCCTTCCGTCACCCCAACCCAACTGGTTAGGCCATTGGGTTGTTGTCAACGATCGGGCTCAGAGTCGCCATAACAAAAACCGCCAAGCCAACAGAGATCATTCGACACGTGTCTACTGATTTGTGCTTTGAAAATGTTTGAACGAGTCAGCTAGAGATAAATCAGTTTATTTAGTTTATTTTAATATTATCAGATTAAAAAATTGATTGTAATTTAAAAAAAAATTGTTTTGTGAATTTTAGAAACAAAAGCAACCATTAAACGAACTTTGAAAAGGATAAGTTGGAAATTAATTTAGTTCTTACAGTGGGTCTATCAACAAGCAAATTAATAAATAGAAGTAAAAAGATAATTTTTAAAAATCAACTTTTTATAAGCGGACTAAAACGATGAAAATAAATTTTTAAAATTTAAAATAAGATCTATGATGTAATATGACTAAAAACGTGGGGTGGGTGCTTCTCAGACTTAACTAATTCAATTCACTCATTTTCTTACTCGTCATTTGTAAACCCTAATCATTTTAGCCAAACGCCTAAAAAGCGCCCGCCCACGTTTTTAAGTTTTAAAGTTTTGAGATCTCTAGGACCATCAGAAGTGGTTTAATTTTACGTTGGCAGATTTGAAAAATCTTGGACAGACACACAAACAATGCCACAGGAACGAAAGCGAGTTAATGAAAACGTGGTAAATAAAAACGTGGTAAATAAAAACGTATTAAAAAGATTTCATATTAAATCATTTACTTAACTTGAAACTTTCCAGATGTTCATATGGAGACTTTCCTACCAACAGCGGATCAAACAATAAGAGGGGTGGGCGGGGTAGACAGACACGAGTGGCAGACAGACAATAATGGAAGACAGCAGACGGATGAAAATGAATGAGGGGGCGGGGGGCACATACATTCAGACAGCGATTACGGGAAGGGGGGAATGAAGCTTGACCCACTCCACATTCCCCTGCCTGGTGTCAATGATTGAATTTCTCCACGTACCAACGATTCATTTAATCAAGGAAAACAACCTCACAAATATATTTTGTTCATAACATTAAAGGGAAAATATTGTATTTATTTATTTATAAGTTTTTCAGGGCAGCTGGATGAAATCAGACCGTGTGGATTGTTATTTTAGAAAATCTAATATTTTATCCATTGGTGAGCGCTCGGTGTTATTGTTTCTTTAGGTTTAAATTGGCTTCAAACATCAATAACAGGTTGGCATTGACACATGCAGACAGCCTTGTATCAAGGCCTCATGGCAACGCCTCATATCACGGCCTCATATCAAGGTCTCATATTAAGGCCTCGTTTCAAGGCCTCATGTCAATGCCTTATTTCAAGGCCTCATATCAAAGCCTCATTGCAGCGCCTCGTATCAAGGCCTCATATTAATGCCTCATATCAAAGCCTCATTGCAGCGCCTCGTATCAAGGCCTCATATTAATGCGTCATATCAAGGCCTTATATCAAGTTTAATAATTTTCAGAACTTTCAATTTACCTGAAATTTTTAAATGTCTTTCAAATAATTATTTTTAAATCCTTTATATTAACTCGTGATGTCTGGTTGTTTGTTTGAACCCTTGATTGCTTGCTTGTCGCCAAAACTTTTGATCAATGTTTAACTCACTTCCTCGTAAGCTAGCGAGCTGAAATTTTTCAGGCATTTTCGTACCGATGATAAAAACAATGTATCAAAATGTCAGATCGATCGCATGTACCGTAATTAAATTATTGATTTTTTAGATTATTTTATTTATTCCTATGTATCATGTTATTTTTTGAGATAGAGTGCCGCGGTGCGTATTATATTGAATAACCTTTCTGTCGCACAATAAGGTGCGTATTTTATTGACAACACTTTTTATAAACATATTCCTGATCGGTGCGCATTATATTAAACATGTTTTACGACACAATTTTGTATTTTTGGATGGTCTTGCGCTGCGTATTACTTCTCGTACATAAAGGATTTATAGTCCAAAACTTGTTTTTTTTTACTGGTATTTTTTATTACCACGTGACCCTATCGAAAGTCTGTCTCCTAGGCTTGGTTTAGTAAAATGTCGGTATGTAAGCACAATTTAGTACACAATATATTTTATCAATTATACAGATGCTTATTCTATTGCAGAATATTCTTGCGTCCAACGTTTTGATAAGAACACACAGACCATGCAGGTCTTTTGGCAAGTTCACGGGCCATGACTTGTTTCCCTAACTAGTGTCAGGTGAGAACCACCTCCATTCGGAGCTGGGTGGACTCATGCACACCCTTAGCCCCGGGAACAAATCCCTGCCTTAACGGAGATTAGAACCTATGGCTCCCGGTACGCCAGCCGAGACAATTTGGCAAAGCGCCACCGAAGATGACGGGTTAACATCAATATTTCAAAGTGCCAACTTTAAATAAAAGTCTGGCGAAAACGTGCCCAATTATCAGGTAATTTCAAAGGTAAAAGGATGGCGCACAGGGAAAGAAGAAACAGACGAATGTATTTAATATTTCCACGAATCTTAACTAAAATCCTTCTATAAAAGCCCATGCAGAATCATGCAAGTGTTGTATCGCTTCTAATTTGACACAAATGTCCAAAATATAACAAAAAACCCAAAGGCAACCGAAAAACAACCGTAAAAGACAAAATATTATTTAAAATATGGGAAACTGATAGGAGTATGTCTTGCCATGACCCATAAATGTTGTAACTGCTAATGCCAACTAAATATTCAAAGTGCATGTAGTTAGGAGTAATAATAAATAAACCATTATCATGTAATCTACAAGTCAATAAAGTAATTAAAAATCCAACAAAACCTTAGGCTTTATGAAGAGAAATTTTTGCAAATGTAATTAGAACATAAGACCAAACTCCTTCCTTACATTGGTGAGACATAACGGCACTAGACATCTTTAGGTTGGGTGAAAATATGCACTTGTCAGCCTCTGGAAAATAATGGAAAGACTTACAATAAAAATATTTTATTTCTTTGCGCCTGTGTAGTGATCACTCATTGTGCCCGCCTTGAGCAGGCCCTGAGTCAGACCCATACAAATGCATCTTCTGTATGGGACATAAATAAACTAGTACACATTCAAAGAGAGCTGAAAGATTCAATACTGGTGAATATTCACCAATGATTAGAGCAACTCACTAAGTTAAACCACTAATTATGTAACACTAGGGGGTGGAGGAAGAAAGAGAGTTGTAGTAATTATACATAAGGCATTCAATTCTAAATTGGAGGTGCAAACCAGCATCAATATAACACAACTCTCAGTCTTTTGTCTTGTTCCATTCGCAAAAACTATATCGGGAATTCGTCATCTTCCCGTCGGGCATTAGGGCGTGGAATCGGTTCACTGACCAAACCAGGACATACCTACATTCTATCAACATTCAAAAATTGAATAAAAATGCAAGCTTATACATGAATCATGGATAAGCGTTGGGCGCAATAATCTTCCATAGAGAAGTAGGCTTTGTTATAGAAAAAAATAAGATAAGATGTTCCGGAACCTCCGAGCTTTAACTCAACACCTGGAAACGCTCCATCAGTTCTCTTCACTTACTACACAAAAACAGTTCGAGCTATCGTCTGATTCATCAGCCAAGTTCAAACCTATAACTTCAAAATGTAGACACAATCACAAAATGTTGGCACAATCACAAAATGTTGGCACAATCACAAAATGTTGACACAATCACAAAATGTTGACACAATCACAAAATGTTGACACAATCACAAAACGCGATGATAGAGGTGGTCAAGTTCGATATTTGCATAATTTATACCTACAACCTACTCACGCCCCCCTCCCCCAACCAGCGTCACCCTAAAAGCTTCTATTCAACACATCCGAGTTGTTTCAAACTGCCATTTCGTCAATATTGTCGTGTTCCTTCTATTTCGGGGCAATTATCCCAGGGGCGATGTGTGTCCATGGAGTTCTGGAACATGCCACCAGATCGGTCGTTGGGGGAGGTAATGATGGGGCTGGTGACATTATGTGTGGGGTGTGGGTGCTGACATTATGTGTGGGGTGTGGGTGCTGACATTATGTGTGGGGTGTGGAAGCTGACATTATGTGTGGGGTGTGGGTGCTGACATTATGTGTGGGGTGCGGGTGCTGACATTATGTGTGGGGTGTGGGTGCTGACATTTTGTGTGGGGTGTGGGTGCTGACATTATGTGTGGGGTGTGGGTGCTGACATTATGTGCGGGGTGTGGGTGCTGACATTATGTGTGGGGTGTGGGTGCTGACATTATGTGTGGGGTGTGGGTGCTGACATTATGTGTGGGGTGTGGGTGCTGACATTATGTGTGGGGTGTGGGTGCTGACATTATGTGTGGGGTGTGGGTGCTGAAATTATGTGTGGGGTGTGGCCTGTGACGTTATGTGTGGGGTGGGGGTGCTGACATTATGTTAGGGGTGTGGGTGCTGACATTTATTGTGGGGTGTGGGTGCTGACATTATGTGTGGGGTGTGGGTGCTGACATTATGTGTGGGGTTTGGGTGCTGACATTTTGTGTGGGGTGTGGGTGCTGACATTTTGTGTGGGGTGTGGGTGCTGCCATTATGTGTAGGGTGTGGCATGTGACGTTATGTGTGGGGTGTGGGTGCTGACAATATGTGTGTGGTGTGGGTGCTGACATTTTGTGTGGGGTGTGGGTGCTGACATTATGTGTGGGGTGTGGGTGCTGACATTTTGTGTGGGGTGTGGGTGCTGACATTTTGTGTGGGGTGTGGGTGCTGACATTATGTGTGGGGTGTGGGTGCTGACATTATGTGTGGGGTGTGGGTGCTGACATTATGTGTGGGGTGCGGGTGCTGACATTATGTGTGGGGTGCGGGTGCTGACATTATGTGTGGGGTGTGGGTGCTGACATTATGTGTGGGGTGTGGGTGCTGACATTATGTGTGGGGTGTGGGTGCTGACATTATGTGCGGGGTGTGGGTGCTGACATTATGTGTGGGGTGTGGGTGCTGACATTATGTGTGGGGTGTGGGTGCTGACATTATGTGTGGGGTGTGGGTGCTGACATTATGTCAGGGGTGTGGGTACTGACATTTATTGTGGGGTGTGGGTGCTGACATTATGTGTGGGGTGTGGGTGCTGACAATATGTGTGGGGTGTGGGTGCTGACATTTTGTGTGGGGTGTGGGTGCTGACATTATGTGTGGGGTGTGGAAGCTGACATTTTGTGTGGGGTGTGGGTGCTGACATTTTGTGTGGGGTGTGGGTGCTGACATTATGTGTGGGGTGTGGGTGCTGACATTATGTGTGGGGTTTGGGTGTTGACATTTTGTGTGGGGTGCGGGTGCTGACATTTTGTGTGGGGTGAGGGTGCTGCCATTATGTGTGGGGTGTGGCATGTGACGTTATGTGTGGGGTGTGGGTACTGACAATTTGTGTGGGGTGTGGGTGCTGACATTTTGTGTGGGGTGTGGGTGCTGACATTTTGTGTGGGGTGTGGGTGCTGACATTTTGTGTGGGGTGTGGGTGCTGACATTTTGTGTGGGGTGTGGGTGCTGACATTATCTGTGGGGTGTGGGTGCTGACATTATGTGTGGGGTGTGGGTGCTGCCATTATGTGTGGGTTGTGAGTGCTGACATTTTGTGTGGGGTGTGGGTGCTGACATTATGTGTGGGGTGTGGGTGCTGACATTTTGTGTGGGGTGTGGGTGCTGATATTTTGTGTGGGGTGTGGTTGCTGACATTATGTGTGGGGCGTGGGTGCTGACATTATGTGTGGGGTGTGAGTGCTGACATTTTGTGTGGGGTGTGGGTGCTGACATTATGTGTGGGGTGTGGGTGCGGACATTTTGTGTGGGGTGTGGGTGCTGACATTTTGTGTGGGGTGTGGGTGCTGACATTTTGTGTGGGGTGTGGGTGCTGACATTATGTGTGGGGTGTGGGTGCTGACATTTTGTGTGGGGTGTGGGTGCTGACATTTTGTGTGGGGTGTGGGTGCTGAAATTATGTGTGGGGTGTGGCCTGTGACGTTATGTGTGGGGTGGGGGTGCTGACATTATGTATGGGGTGTGGGTGCTGACATTTATTGTGGGGTGTGGGTGATGACATTATGTGTGGGGTGTGGGTGCTGACATTATGTGTGGGGTTTGGGTGCTGACATTTTGTGTGGGGTGTGGGTGCTGACATTTTGTGTGGGGTGTGGGTGCTGCCATTATGTGTAGGGTGTGGCATGTGACGTTATGTGTGGGGTGTGGGTGCTGACAATATGTGTGTGTTGTGGGTGCTGACATTTTGTGTGGGGTGTGGGTGCTGACATTATGTGTGGGGTGTGGGTGCTGACATTTTGTGTGGGGTGTGGGTGCTGACATTTTGTGTGGGGTGTGGGTGCTGACATTATCTGTGGGGTGTGGGTGCTGACATTATGTGTGGGGTGTGGGGGCTGCCATTATGTGTAGGGTGTGGCATGTGACGTTATGTGTGGGGTGTGGGTGCTGACAATATGTGTGGGGTGTGGGTGCTGACATTTTGTGTGGGGTGTGGGTGCTGACATTATGTGTGGGGAGTGGGTGCTGACATTTTGTGTGGGGTGTAGGTGCTGACATTTTGTGTGGGGTGTGGGTGCTGACATTATGTGTGGGGTGTGGGTGCTGACATTTTGTGTGGGGTGTGGTTGCTGACATTATGTGTGGGGCGTGGGTGCTGACATTATGTGTGGGGTGTGAGTGCTGACATTTTGTGTGGGGTGTGGGTGCTGACATTATGTGTGGGGTGTGGGTGCTGACATTTTGTGTGGGGTGTGGGTGCTAACATTATGTGTGGGGTGTGGGTGCTGACATTTTGTGTGGGGTGTGGGTGCTGACATTTTGTGTGGGGTGTGGGTGCTGACATTATGTGTGGGGTGTGGGTGCTGACATTTTGTGTGGGGTGTGGGTGCTGACATTATGTGTGGGGCGTTGGTGCTGACATTATGTGTGGGGTGTGGGTGCTGACATTATGTTTGGGGTGTGGGTGCTGACATTATGTTTGGGGTGTGGGTGCGTGCGTGGGGAGTATTACATTTGTAACTAATTGGAGTAGCATGTAAACTGCACCGCCTAATGATGTGATGTCATACCCACCCGCTAGTTTCATAGGTCAACGCTGCGGTTTTGTTCGGTAATCGACGTGAATTGTTGAGTCGGGGGTAACATGAAGGTGAAGGTCAACATGGTCTTATTTAGGCCTGGCGCGTCGTCTGTCGCACTCTTCCACACGCCACCGGGATGGGGCATTCATTGAGTAATTTAACAGATGCATCAATGTAATAAAGAAATGAAATTTGAGTGGTTTTGGTTTTTTTTAAACACAACAGTGCCTTATGGGATACCATATAATGAATATGCATCCATCCGTCCGCATAGCCGCATATCCCTTTATTGGTGGAGTTTCAGACTACGCTTCGTGATAAGTTAAATATGAATGGTGGCTTATAATACACAATTTTAAAAACAATTCTAACAAATATAAAGATATTTCATTGTGTAAACATTGGCGTTTGCTATACTTTAAGGTCACTGAGTCGACCAAATCAAAAAACGGGTCTGGTTCCAAGAAGAGATTTCTTTTTTCTAGACGTTTTCTTGTTCTCATAGTCTCGTGTTATTCATGTGTATAACTATAATTTCTGTTAAATTATTTTTTTTAAAAAACCTTTTGTTTGCGTGTTATTAGTATACAAATATTTCTTGATCAATCGGGGAAACGGAACCTATCTGACGTATGAATGAAAGAAGAAAAATGACGTCACTAATTTTACAAGATAGTCTTTTTTTCTGTGCTTAAACAAAGAAATGTACATTATGAACTTTACAAAAATCGATTATTTTTTTCTTAACAAATTCCAATTCAGTAATTTTTTTATTTATTTTTTTAAATGGATATTCACTTTGTCTGTTCCCAAACCAAGTTCAAAATATTCGCCTTCGGTTTGACACCTAGAGGTAAGGCTTCCTGTGAAAACTTTAGATGTCGTCAATTAACCTCAGCAGGTTTGACCTGATGACGTCATTGACCAGTACAGTGGATGTTACTTGACCTGGTCATGTTCCATGAGGTACTTCCCATCTATGTTCCCTCTAAGGTTCGTTGGCCCGTGTGCAAAGTACAAAAACGTATGTGCAAAGTTGCACAGCATCCATTTTTAAGCTATATTTTACAAAATTTGCTTCGTTGTAATTTTAAACTGCTGCGCGGCGTCGGCCAGATATCTGCGCAGCCGCACAGCTTAAAGAGAACATTGCTTCCCATGTGTTGAAATGACAATGACCAAACTGACCAGTGTCTACAGACCCCCCCTTCATGTGTGAATCTTATACTGACCAGCGGTGTTTAAAAGATCGCCCTCTCCCGCATGTTATAACTCTACACTGACCAGTAAGCTACACAAATAAGCGCTAATGTTTGAAAACCGATAACTTTAAATAGCAACAGGAAAGAGCAGTCAGACTGCAGAGGATACACCATCGATTGATACAGCTGTCTTGAAACACACACGGCGTTAGTATAAGCGTTAGGTTAGGGTTAGGTCAGGTGTTAGGGTGATGGTTAAATGTTAGGTTAAGTGTTAGGTTAAGTGATAGGTTCAGTGTTAAATCAGCAAGCCTCTAAGACACATGCACACTGAATAACATATATTTAAGACAGTGTTAGGACAACTTCACTAGCAGTTAGCAGAGTATGCACAGTGATTCTTGTTACAAATATGAACGAGGCGCTCATACAAATATTTCTAGTTGACATCACCAAGGGTTCGGGTGTGTGTTTGGTGTTAGCTGTGTGGGTGTGTGGAGGGGGTAGCTGAATGGGTGTGTGTGGGTGTGTGTGGGGGGTAGCTGAGTGTGTGGAGTAAGATTTGGCTGATGTAGGGTTGTGTGGGTTTCTATTCCGCGACGGACTAATGACGTCAACAAATAACCTTCATTAAGACATTGTTGAGTGTATGGAGATAGTGGCCAAAGCGTGGCTCTGACTGATGGTCGATTTGATAACAAAAGCTGCCTCTAACCACAAAAGTTACCATTAAACACAAAAGCTGCACCTAAATGTGTTCACAACAATTTGTGCATCCCAGTAACCATTTATCACTCGTTCCTCTTTTTTTTCCATTCCAACTTTCCCTTTAATTCCAATTTCAAAAGCGAGGTAGATTAAGGTACATTTATTCTAAAAGGGATAACTTCTTTGCACACCTCTTGATACTGCATCTTATGGGGTAGTTAACAGAGTTTGAGAACTAATCGGCTTCATGCTGGTGGCCATATTTAGCAGACATCGATCGATGTAGCTAGCAGACGATGTTGCAATCAGACGTGTAGTGGCGTGTTATCAGGTCCCTGTCTGTCCTCTGGGAGGGGGAGGGGTGACCCTGTTGATAACCATGGAACTTTAGACAAAATCATACACTTGATATCTATAGCATCAGAACTTTGGACAACATCATACATTTGATATCTATAGCCTCAGAACTTTGGACAACATCATACATTTGATATCTACAGCATCAGAACTTTGGACAGCAACATACATTTGATATCTACAGCCTCAGAACTTTGGACAACATCATACATTTGATATCTACAGCCTCAGAACTCTGAGGGAACTAATACGTATAATAGCTTGTCACAAACATTTTGTCTAAAAAAAGAGTAAATTTTGTTTTATAAATACTAGTGTAATAATAAAGTGCGAACACGACTTTTTAAATGTGCAGCCAACCCATCCAATTGTAGTAGTCACACCTTCAAGCACGACTTTTTAAATGTGCAGCCAACCCATCCAATTGTAGTAGTCACACCTTCAAGCACGACTTTTTAAATGTGCAGCCAACCCATCCAATTGTAGTAGTCACACCTTCAAGCACGACTTTTTAAATGTGCAGCCAACCCATCCAATTGTAGTAGTCACACCTTCAAGCACGACTTTTTAAATGTGCAGCCAACCCATCCAATTGTAGTAGTCACACCTTCAAGCACGACTTTTTAAATGTGCAGCCAACCCATCCAATTGTAGTAGTCACACCTTCAAGCACGACTTTTTAAATGTGCAGCCAACCCATCCAATTGTAGTAGTCACACCTTCAAGCACGACTTTTTAAATGTGCAGCCAACCCATCCAATTGTAGTAGTCACACCTTCAAGATTAGCACAGCCCCAAAAAAAAACACGAATAAAAGAGTTTTCAATGAATAGAAGTAAAAAAAAAGATTTTTAAAAACCATGTTTTTATAAGCGGACTACAAACAAGAAAATAAATTTTGTTTTCACAGAATTGTGGACATATTAATCTTTTTCTGGATTGATAAAAATTTCAAAAAGTGGGCGGGCGCTTTTTAGGCGTTTGGCTAAAATGATTAGGGTTTACAAATGACCAGTAAGAAAATGAGTGAATTTAATTAGTTACGCCTGAGAAGCGCCCGCCCCACGTTTTTAGTCATATTACATCATAGTACTTGAGCATATAAGTTTGAAATTTTTATCAATCCAGAAAAAGATTTTTCCTTCACAATTCTGTGAAAACAAAATTTATTTTCTTCTTTTTAGTACGCTTATAAAAACGTGGTTTAAAATTATTTTTTTTACTTCTATTTATTTTATTGTTTTTAGTCTAAAGTCTATGTGTATGCTATGGTGAGTTTTGAAGTATTGATTATGTTCAAATATAATACGCATTGCCCGACAAACATTTACAGACTGGAAATGACTGATCTCCCCTTGATGTTAAACATGGTTGATGTGGTCGGGGTTGGTGTGAACTCGGCACGTGAATGTAATGTAAAATAGAGCAGACGGGTAATACATATGATTATATATAGATAAACTAAAAAGTTCAATAATTTATTACCAGTACATTCGATCGATCGGAAATTTTGATACAATGCATTGTCATCCAATATCTATCTGTGGTAAAATTCTGAGATCTCTAGGACCATCAGAAGTGGTTTAATTTTACGTTTGCAGATTAAAAAAATTGTGGACAAACAGGAACGAAAGTGAGTTAATAAAAACGTGGTAAAAATGTGTTATTCAATTAATATGTGTTCAACAAAGCCGACGTTATGGTAGCTCCGTAATTCAAATATGTGTTCAACAAATTCGACGTTATGGTAGCTCCGTAATTCAAATATAAATCGCTGTTCATCCCCGACATTTACATGGGATGGTATGAGCCAGAATGTTTGGTTTTAAATATTACAACGATTGGCGAGAGAGGGCGAAATAACTGGCGGGTGTGGGAATTTGAGATAAGAAATGATTTCAGAAAAACACGAAGTATAAAAATAAAACTTGAATCCTAAGGCAGACAAGATTTGAATGTCATGCGATTGAAAGCTTCCAACACATTTGTTTATGAGAGAAGTTTTTACCGAGTTCGGTGGAGGAAATGTATTAACACCCACAGAAATCTCAGCCAGTAAAATTTTATTTAAAAAAGAACCAGTAGAGACTAAGAGTGAGTCTGTCAATCTGGTGTGTGTATTTTCAGACGCGCGTTTGAGAGATCAGTAGATCAATTAACGTTCTTGGCAAGCCAAATTGATCTTGAGATCTAGAAGATATCTTTCAACTATTGAAAATTGCGTTCTAATAAAGGAGCGTAGGGTCAAAAACACGTTTTTGGATTTGGAAATGTTTACCCTTTTTTACCTTTGATCTTGTTGGAATCATTGGGACTATTTATTTATCTTGTTTGGGAGAAAATTATTCTGTCAAAATAAAAAAAATAATAACTTTATGTTTAGTATGTTAGTCTTGTTTAGACCATGTAGTCTTTTATTTATCGGTCTTACAATAAAAAGTTAGTCTTGTTTAGAGCATGTAGTCTTATATTTATCGGTCTTACAATAAAAAGTTAGTCTTGTTTAGAGCATGTAGTCTTTTATTTATCGGTCTTACAATATAAAGTTAGTCTTGTTTAGAGCATGTAGTCTTTTATTTATCGGTCTTACAATAAAAAGTTAGTCTTGTTTAGAGCATGTAGTCTTTTATTTATCGGTCTTACAATATAAAGTTAGTCTTGTTTAGAGCATGTAGTCTTTTATTTATCGGTCTTACAATAAAAGTTAGTCTTGTTTAGAGCATGTAGTCTTTTATTTATCGGTCTTACAATATAAAGTTAGTCTTGTTTAGAGCATGTAGTATTTTATTTATCGGTCTTACAATAAAAAGTTAGTCTTGTTTAGACCATGTTGTCTTTTATTTATGGCTCTTACAATATAAATAGCGACAAAACAATAATAATGCAAATGATAAAACAATAATTTTTATAAAAATTAGATCTCGAAAAAGAAAATCATGTACAGTGAGTGTGAAACTAGTTCCGGTCAGTGCGACATTGCTGTGTCCAGCATTTCTGAAAGGCTGATAAATTAAAAAGTACGTTGAAGCAGCTTGAAGCTACTATTGTATCGAGACAGTGAAAGAATGAAGTGAAAGTGGAAAATATTATCTGTTACAGACGCGCCTTCTATCTTATCTTATCTTATCTGTTTACAGACGCTCCTTCTATACAGAAGATTATTGCGTCCTACGCTAATCTATGGTTTGTGTTTAGTCCTGCATTTTTATTAGAGATTTAAATTTTGATAAAGTGTTTGTTTTCCTGGTTTCTTCAGGCAACCCAATCCTCGCCCGAATTCCGGACGGGAAGAACGAAAATTTGTATGTGTTTGTTCTTGCATACGGAATAAGAAAGGTGTTTTTATCCTTATGTCTATCTGAGGGTTGTAATAAGTTATCTTTGTGTTGTATTTCTAAATTAGAATTAATTGCTTTATGTATGCTTACTACTTTGCTCTTGGTTCTTCGATTCTCTAGTGCAGGGGGTTCCCAACCTTTTTGCACTCTAGAGCACATTCTAAAATATCGGTAGGGTGGCGAGCACCACCTATTTTTAATCGACAAACTCCTTCCATAACTTCTCATTTTCCCATAATTTATTTTCTTATATTCATAAATTATTAATAAATTAATTAAATAATAAACAATCATGTTTCTAAATAATTAAATTATTAATCAAATTGCATACATAGAGAGAAATGTATTTACAAAACGTAAACAAAGTTAAAAAAAACAACACAAACACAAAGGAAACATTTTATAAAAATTATAATATTAATAAGTCGATGTAATCTTTGGCATTGCATATCATTTGCCAGTGCCTCATAATTAGGAGAGTAAGAGGATAATCCTGTTAGCAAACAATCATAAAGATGATAATCGGTGAGTCGAGATCTATATCTTGATTTTATTAAGTTCATATTTGAAAACAATTATTCGCATAAATATGTCGAACCAAAAAATGGTTCAATATTATATGACTTTTTTTTTAAATGGGAACTTTTCTGTGTCCACTGTTTTTCAAAAGTCACCTGATATTTAGGATTTTAGCAAAATATCATTCTTAAGGTCCAACATTTCTAACTCTAGTTCTTCTGTCTTACCTTAAACAAAATCTGCAAAACATGCGACCATTTCCATTACATTTATTTGGCAAGTAAAAGGATTGATAAAGAAGGAAACAATTGGCTCAATATATGTGATCTGCAAAAATCTCTCTTCAAACTGTTTTTTTTAAACACTTGAAGATGCTTAATTAATAATTACCCGTTTAGTTCATTGTTACCTAGCATTTTCTTCATATGTGGGGAATGGGCGAGAGAATTGATCTGCAGATGTGATATCAACATATCCAATTTAGTTTTAAACAAGTATACATAGCTTATCATTTCAGCTATGTTTTTGTCTTTCCCCTGCAGTTCCAAATTTAAAGTATTCAATTTTTCCATGATGTCTGTGAAAAATCCCAAATCAATCAGCCAGCGAGAGTCAGCTAGTTCATAATAATTTTCCTTTTTATCGTTTATAAATGTTTTTATTTCTTTAATTAAACTCAAAAATCTTGTAAGAACCTTTCCTTTACTGAGTCAATGTACTTCAGTATGCAGAATAAGATCATGTTCTTTATCTTCAGTATCTTCTAACAGGGCCTTGAAAAGTCGATGTTGCAAAGGAGCTGCTCGAATAGAATTGATTATTTTTGTAACTATTTTCATAACGTGTTCAAATGGCAATATTTTACAACACGGAGCTTCCTGGTGGATAATACAGTGGTAGGACATAAAGTTTGAAAATGATTCAATCTTATTGCAGAGGGCAATAAATCCTTTGTTTTTACCTACCATTGCTGGGGCCCCATAAGTGGTTATCACAGACAGTTTGTGCAAAGGCATATTTATTGACTTGGTGTATGTTCTGAATGTATTATAAATATCCTCATCCCTTGTCTGTCCTATTATAGGTAATATTTGTAACATATCCTATTTTACTGTGAAGTTACTAAATATAACTCTCACTATAACTGCTAACAGTGCAGTGTCTGATATATCTGCTGACTCGTCAAATTGTAGCGAGAACATATCACATATTTCCAAGTCAGTCTTTAACTGAGTTTGTATGTCTGTTGAAATTGCATGTATTCATCTTGTGACGGTGTTATTTGACAACTGTAAGTCTTGTATTGCTGAGACAATATCACGTTTCTTAGAAAATCCATCAAACAAACAATTGGTACCAGTCAAACATAGTTCCTTAAACAACTCACAATCAATGAACGGTTTCTTCTTTTGTGCGAGCATGTGAGAAATTTTGAAAGAAGCTTTTTAGAATTTTCCGCATGTCTAGTGAAAACAGTCTGTTGTGCAGTTAGACTTGATTTTAGTTGACATATTTTTTCTTTCTTACTTAAGATTTAAGTGGATAATTAACATCAAAAGTGGCATGAATTGTCTGAATGTGTCGTTCAACATTATGTTTCTTTGGCACTGCAATGCCACTACCAAACAACAAACAAACACATTTATTTTTTCAACTTAACGAAGCAATATGATTTCTCTCAGTCAAAGTTAAAATTATAGGTCCGTTGTCTTATACTCGGGCCACTCATTTTAGGGCTAAAATAATAAATAACAAATAGTATTTGAACTACAATATAATATCAATGATATAACAAAAGTCTGTTCTACATTATATGCATAAATGTATTATAACAAGGACTATAACTATCCCCACAATCATAAAAGTTTATCGCTTGTTAATATAATAGATTACACACCTCGCTTTTACCCCGTTATAAATTTACAGAAGGAATATCAAAACTCCTATTTCGTGTTTCGTCAGACGATGATGTCTCTTAGCTAACTGTCGCGACCCGAACGGGGCAGCAATCGCAATCACAATGATAACAACGCGGTTCCAGGCGGAGAATGCTATTTGCACATCACTCCTTGTTCCAGGAGTTTTCCAGGCTAGCGTGAAGAGTGCAGTCTTGCTCGCCGTTAGACAAGTTGCGAAAAGTACTGTCAGCAAAGAAACAATTTATACATACAAATTCTAAAACATACGAACGTATTTTATAAACCTAGGCACTAAAAAAATAAAATTCGAATAAATAAATAAATATAATTCACATTTTGAATTCATGTTTATGACAAAATTCTGTCTCTGTGGCGGGCATATACGAATCGATGGCGCCCGCGGGCACGGGGTTGGGAACCTCTGCTCTATTGTTTCAAGGTTTAATGATTTAACTAAGGGTGTTATTCTTGTCAGTTTTGAATATTCTCCAGTAATGATTATGGCGTCCTACGTTCTGCTACGACGCCTTGGTTTACCCAAATAGTGTCAGGTAACCATTTGGAGCTGGGTGAACTCAGGAACACCCTTGGCCCCGTGGACGGACCTCTGCCTTTACGGAGATTCGAGCTCGTGACCCACGGTACGCCAGCCGAGTGCGCACGTCGCTAGACCACGGTGCCCCGAAATTAATATCAATATTTTGTCTTATGGCAGACAACTGCGGGGTAAAGTACCAACAATCAGAAACAATTTTTTTAAAAAATAGACATAATATCCTCCAAAACATTATATTTCGCATCGGTCAAAGGATTACAGAGAACTGGAATTAGTGTAAACTATTTAAAAGGAAACAGAGAGGCGAAGAATTTTTATATTTCATTTCAAACATCTAGCTCTGTTGATATATTGTTATATTATCAAGGCAGCCTATGAGGTACTCCAAGTGTGCGGTGAATTTTTTGGCTTTTACTCTCACAGTTTATAGTAATTAACCAGGGGCGGACACAGGGCGTAAGGATTTTAACTAGGGCAGTTAACGATTAATTTAAATTTAATCATTAACTTTAAAAAAATTAACGATTATTTAATCATTAATTTCGATAAAAGAAAAAAATTAAAAGATTAATGTCATAAGTAACAGTTATTAAACGTTCTTGTTGAAAATCTAAATAACACTGGAATGTCTCCTTTATATGTCATCTTTTAACCAACTACGCAAAAAGACAAGTGTGTTGACACTATTTGGTTCAAGTGATGAGCGGGTCTAATTGACAATATAACCAGCCGAGCTGAACAATCATTCACATGGAACTGAGGTAACTGGTATGCAGAAAACGGTCTTGGCAAGGAATGATATTTTCGGATATCGGTGTTCATTAAGTTTCCCCCAGTGTAGAGGGTCAATGGATTCAGGAACTTTCATCTTCATTTTGTAACGCAGTAATTCATCAGAAGAGCTGTCATCTTGTTCTGTTTCTGAGTCAGACTCTAATACTTCCATTAGCTTAATACGCTTTTCATTTGGTTTGATAAGTAGACGAAGTGTTAGAACCATGGTAGGCAAACTTTAACAACATTTAAAACATCCAAGTTCGTGTAATCGTCATGAAATTTATCATTTATTGGCCGCATTAAAAAATTTTTTTGTTTACTTCCAATGATTTATAAGTGGTGGGTCGATTAAACCGTTAAAAAATAATTTAATCGTTAAATAATTTTAACAATTAATCGAGAAATTAATCGTTAATTTCCGCAGCCCTAATTTTAACATAAACTAAATATATATTTTATTATAACAGATTATGTATATGCGTGGCCTGACATCACAGACGTGTTGTCAGGCCTATACATACCCTGTTTTAGTACCATATATGTTTATTTATCTAAAAGCCTTTTTTTTGACAAGGTATTTAACTAAAAAATTATTCTAGGTATACTAAGAAAATAAATATGTTTAAAAGGTTGGTCAAAAAAGTATCCTATTTTAAAACTTGAAAATCTTACATTTATGACTAAGTGAATTCAGAATTGGAAACATCCCAATTTTCGTTGCGTAATACTGAATTTATTTTCATTTTAAATGTAGTTTAATAAAATAAAAAGGTCCAAACATAGTAAATAGTTTCTGTCAGTGTTTTGAAGACAATGTAGCAATTCTTTAGGGTGGATCCACAAATATCAAAAGTCAGTGTTCTTTAGGATGGATGTCAGTGTTTTGAACACAATGTAGCAATTCTTTAGGATGGATGTCAGTGTTTTGAACACAATGTAGCAATTCTTTAGGATGGATGTCAGTGTTTTGAACACAATATAGCAATTCTTTAGGATGGATGTCAGTGTTTTGAACACAATGTAGCAATTCTTTAGGATGGATGTCAGTGTTTTGAACACAATGTAGCAATTCTTTAGGATGGATGTCAGTGTTTTGAACACAATGTAGCAATTCTTTATGGTGGATCCATAAGTATCGAATGTCAGTGTTTTGAAGACAATGTAGCAATTCTTTAGGATGGATGTCAGTGTTTTCAACGCAATGTAGCAATTTGAACACAATGTAGCAATTTGAACACAATGTAGCAATTTGAACACAATGTAGCAATTTGAACACAATGTAGCATTTTGAACACAATGTAGCAATTCTTTAGGATCGATCCAAAAAAATCCAATGAATTCGAGTGGATGAAAGATCGGGTACGTAGGCATTGGTAATGGAACATATAGGAATTAATTGTTTTCTTGACATCAATAAAAATGGAAAGTGTTATTTGGAACATTGGTGGTAATGGAAGGTGTCACTTAGAACATTGGTGGTAATGGAAGGTGTCACTTAGAACATTGGTGGTAATGGAAGGTGTCACTTAGAACATTGGTGGTAATGGAAGGTGTCACTTAGAACATTGGTCGTAATGGAAGGTGTCACTTAGAACATTGGTGGTAATGGAAGGTGTCACTTAGAACATTGGTGGTAATGGAAGGCGTCACTTAGAAGATTGGTGGTAATGGAAGGTGTCACTTAGAACACTGGTGGTAATGGAAGGTGTCACTTAGAACATTGGTGGTAATGGAAGGTGTCACTTAGAACATTGGTGGTAATGGAAGGTGTCACTTAGAACATTGGTGGTAATGGAAGGTGTCACTTAGAACATTGGTGGTAATGGAAGGTGTCACTTAGAACATTGGTGGTAATGGAAGGTGTCACTTAGAACACTCTTTGTAATGGAACCTTTGATCCAATAGATGACACTCGAAAGGCGTGTGATCCCTTGTCCGAGTATTCTAGTTTTGAGTGGCTGGTTGCAGGGCGCCAATTGAGATGATAAAATTCCAATTAACAAACCTCAGTGAACGGAACACAAGCCGATTACTGTACGCGTGTCGTTATATGAAACTATTCATTCTTCTCCTTTGATCGTTTCGATCCATGTTCTCTTTTAATTTAAGGTTACTCACTTTTAAAGGTATTAAAATTGTCATGGTTATGTCCAAGTGGTTCTTATATTAATTCTATCTGTCACGTGGTATCTGTCATTTAAACAACATATCTGTCACGTAGTATCTGTAATTTAAACAACACATCTGTCACGAGGTATCTGTCATTTAAACAACATATCTGTCACGTAGTATCTGTAATTTAAACAACACATCTGTCACGAGGTATCTGTAATTTAAACAACCTGTCTGTCACGTAGTATCTGTAATTTAAACAACCTATCTGTCAAGTAGTATCTGTAATTTAAACAACCTATCTGTCATGCTGTTGTGTAATATAAACACCCTAAAAAAGAGTTCACCCCGAAATGACTGGTGGGTTAAAGGGACAAAATTCAAGCCCATTAGCTTACAGAAGCCGAGGATCAAACCAGTTATCGATTTATTGGACAATGAAAGTTAAACACGGCGAGGTGCCGGTGGACGGTATATGTAAGCAGTCATTCGTTGAGTTGCCAGACACTCTGTGAGTGCAATCACAAAATGTTACCCTATGTAAGTGCAATCACAAAATGTTACCCTATGTAAGTGCAATCACAAAATGTTACCATATGTAAGTGCAATCACAAAATGTTACCCTATGTTAGCGCAATCACAAAATGTTACCATATGTAAGTGCAATAACGTAAAATGTCAACCTCTGTAAACAAAATCCTATAAAATGTTAACCTCTGTAAGTAAAATCAACTAAAAATGGTAGATGCTGTAAATAAACGCCCGACATGTTAAGTACTGTAATGACAATTACACAAAATAAACGTGCGGTAAAAGCGGCCAAGATGTTAAGCACCAACGTGTTATTACAAAAGATGCTTTTGCCCTAAATTTTTAAATGGTGAAAAAATCCCATATTTAATTATCATAAAAATGTAACCAGCATACTAAATATGAAATTATATACCAAGATTTTTAATAAAATTTTCCTTGTGAAAAAATCAGATACCCCGATTCCATTCAGAGTGTATTTATTTTTAGAACACAAATTTAATTAAGCTTATAATTGTGTGCACTGCCCCTCCCTCAAACCTCAAGAGCTTATTTAAGTGGATGGTGAAATTTCTTTTATATTTGTTAATTTGACCCAGAAATGATGTAGTTACTAGAATAAGGTTAAAGTTCACCGTATTATTTATTTTAAAAATCCAGCAGCTGTTACTGTGGTTTTAGGTCGTTCTTGCATGTATTTGTTTTCAAGTGTAACACACTGGGTCTGAGATTAACAGAGGATTTATTTGTGGGACGCCATTATTTGAATACTCGTTTCAAAACAAAATTATACATTACAAATGACGTATGACTTAGCTAAGAAATACTTCCAGAAAAAAGGGAAGGCGTGTTATAGAAATGTTGTGACAAGGGGATTTTGGATATTGCTGATCCTCTAGGACAGTGGTCCCCATCCTGGGGTCCGCGGACCACTAGTGATTTAAATCCCTATTGCCATTTCCGACATCCTATCTGTTTGAAGCGGGGTTTGCTGCAGTGACAGCAACGAAGACAAAACAACGGAATAAAATGGACATAAGCAGCACACTTCGGGAGTCATTGTCTCCCATTACACCCAGATGGAATCGTCTCGTTGCAGAGAAACAAGCTCAGGGTTCTCATTGAATTAAGATTTTAGTAAATTAAAATATTAAATAATGTTGAACTCACTTTTTGTGTAACTGTATTTTATTTTGAAGGCGTGTTTAAGTACAATTAAATTAAAACTATAAAATCAAAACAATCTTAAAAACCTGTATAAACAATCAACGCAGCTGCAAAACCCACCCCCACATCCCCCACTCCCACATCCCCCACCGTCCCATAAACCCCCCCCCCAGGTTAGTGGGCCGCGGTAAAATGGTAAAATTATCAAAAGTTTAGTGGGCCGAGGCGTTAAAAAGGTTGGGGACCACTGCTCTAGGATATGCCAGTAATCCAACGATGTTTGGGGGCGGGGAGGGTGGATTCATTGTAATTGTTGTTAAGTGGGTTTGTAAGTTGGTTGGTAAGGCTGTGGGATGCCCGTTGGCGTCACAAAATGATTCACAATTGGATATCAAATTACCTAGTTGTAATATTTTTTGTGATTCACAATTTATTGCACAAGGGAGACAACATATTTTCAAGAACTTTGGAATAGATCAAATAAATTTCAACTTGCTACTAGTTGTCTAGATCAGTGTTTCTCAAACTTTTTAGGATGGTAGACCGGCAGGATTTTTTTCCTATGTTCCAGGGATCTGTGCACTATTTTAGCTGTACTAACGTGGTAGCGAAATGTAATTTATTATGTTTTGTTCTTTAATTTATGTGCTTATTTTTTTTTAAAGGGTCAATCTATAGGTTTAGTACTAATGGTTGAAATGGGGGATTATAATTATATTTTACTGTCCTTTCGTGATAATTTCTGCGGACCGGTGGCGGATGGCCCACGGACCGGCACCGGTCCACAGACCACCACTTTGAGAAGCACTGGTCTATATGTTGAAAAGAGGCAGTGGTGGTGCAAGGGACACAACCCAAAATATTAGAAAGACAAGTAAGAGATTTTGAATTCTTTGCCTTATAAATTCCTCCATTTAAAACAAAAAAAACTCAATAACGACTCTGTGTTGCGATGATTCCAAGTTCTTTTATTGTAAGAGTAAATTAGAATATTTGTCCCATTTTTGGGGTGGGGAGGGCTTGTGTGGATGGTTGTGATGATGAAGGAATTCTGCTGTGAAACCAAAATAAAAGAATAACGTGGATATGCTCAATACATACTCTAGGTGAATCTTGTCAAATCTGCGAGGTCGTACAAACATTGTATAGAGACATCAGTGATTGTCGCTCTCTTTAATAATGAGTTTTAGTTTCTTGTTGTATTTACATCAATATTTAATTCTTACATTATAGTTTATCTTTATCATAATTAGTTTCATTATATATAAATTATGTGTTAAATTATCCAGGGCGAGTAGATGTTCAAAGTTTAAGTTCAATGGTAGATCTGCCAGTAGGTCATCAGCAAGTAGGTCATCTGCTAGTAGTTCATCTGCAAGTAGGTCATATGCAAGTAGTTAATCTGCTAGTAGGTCATCTGCTAGTAGGTCATCTGCAAGGAGGTCATCTTCAAGTAGTTAATCTGCTAGTAGGTCATCTGCTAGTAGGTCATCTGCTAGTAGGTCAAGATTCAAATAAAAGACTTTAATTTACTAATACTAAAAAAATTATTTGTGCTCAATCACGTGATATTCGGTGTCATTATCATAAACGAAGAGGTTTGTTGTTCGGATTCTCATAGCTTGAGTGTAACAAGTGGTGCCCTGTCTGGGAACTAGTGCACTTAGAGAATCCCTGTTGCCCTGTCTGGGAACTAGTGCACATAGAGAACCCCTGGTGCCCTGTCTGGCAACTAGTGCACTTAGAGAACCCCTGGTGCCCTGTCTGGGAACGAGTGCACTTAGAGAACCCCTGGTGCCCTGTCTGAGAACAAGTGCACTTAGAGAATCCCTGGTGCCTGTCTGAGAACAAGTGCATTTAGAGAACACCTGGTGCCCTGTCTGGGAACTGGGGCACTTAGAGAACCCCTGGTGCCCTCCCTGTCTGGGAACTAGTCCACTTAGAGATCCCTTTTTGTTGAACCTTGTGACTAGATAATGCCTGGTTTATTGATGTTGTATAAGTTGCTAAATATTTTGTTGATTTCATGGCCACACAAACTGTTTATCCTCGTCATATAATTCCATCTATAGGCTGTTTAGGGCTACACAAAGTGTTCATCATGGTGACAGTATTTCATCAGCTGAGACCAGATGAGAAGACACAAACTCTAACTGATACGATGATCTTTAAACACAGAATGTCATTTTTTGTTTGAGAAATCGTTTATCAGTTTTATAAAATCCTGGCGAATCGGCTTCGGAAAGAAAATCGATTTTTGTGTGTGTTGACTTCCTGTAAAATTCTCTCCGGTCTGGTCACGGAGAAACAGCGCGTGAGATTTTTAAAAAAAAATGTTTTAAAAATAAGATTGACTAATGAGATGGGAAGGTTCGAGGCTAAGATCGCCTCGGTTTTTCCGGGATGCTAGGCAGTGCATCCTTGACCCCATTGACATAATCTTCTTTTAATCCATGAATCAAGCGCCAAATCTCTCATGGGATATATTTAAATAAAGCCTGGCATAAACACACGATACATTCCACATCTGATTTGGATTAAAGCTGAATTCCATGCTTATCTTGTCTTATCTTATCTTATCTATTTCAGACGCAACTCTTTTACAGAAGATTATTGCGACCTTCGCATACACCCAGATTAAAGACGGGTAGAACGAGATTTGTGCATGTGCTTTTCTTGCTTTATTCTTTTTATTATTTAATGCCTCGCGGAATGAAACAGTCTTGAATTGATCGATTTTCCCTAATCGTAAACCTTACTTGAATTTTCTCTGCCTGAAAATGACATTATAGGTAGAAGTCAAAAGTCAAATTATTTTCTGTAGACTGTCCTTGAATTATACGCTTGCCGATCGTTCTATTCAATTTCTCATCCAAATAATTAAAGGATAAAATCTACATTCACTCAAAGTGATGAAATTCAACAACCCCGCTGTATACTGTATGCCTAAAGTAATTCAACAACCCCGCTGTATACTGTATGCCTAAAGTAATTCAACAACCCCGCTGTATACTGTATGCCTGAAGTAATTCAACAACCCCGCTGTATACTGTATGCCTAAAGTAATTCAACAACCCCGCTGTATACTGTATGCCTAAAGTAATTCAACAACCCCGCTGTATACTGTATGCCTGAAGTAATTCAACAACCCCGCTGTATACTGTATGCCTAAAGTAATTCAACAACCCCGCTGTATACTGTATGCCTAAAGTAACTCAACAACCCCGCTGTATACTGTATGCCTAAAGTAATTCAACAACCCCGCTGTATACTGTATACCTGAAGTAATTCAACAACCCCGCTGTATACTGTATACCTGAAGTAATTCAACAACCCCGCTGTATACTGTATATCTGAAGTAATTCAACAACCCCGCTGTATACTGTATACCTGAAGTAATTCAACAACCCCGCTGTATACTGTATAACTGAAGTAATTCAACAACCCCACTGTATACTGTATACCTGAAGTAATTCAACAACCCCGCTGTATACTGTATACCTGAAGTAATTCAACAACCCCGCTGTATACTGTATACCTGAAGTAATTCAACAACCCCGCTGTATACTGTATAACTGAAGTAATTCAACAACCCCGCTGTATACTGTATACCTGAAGTAATTCAACAACCCCGCTGTATACTGTATACCTGAAGTAATTCAACAACCCCGCTGTAAACTGTATACCTGAAGTAATTCAACAACCCCGCTGTATACTGTATACCTGAAGTAATTCAACAACCCCGCTGTATACTGTATACCTGAAGTAATTCAACAACCCCGCTGTATACTGTATACCTGAAGTAATTCAACAACCCCGCTGTATACTGTATACCTGAAGTAATTCAACAACCCCGCTGTATACTGTATACCTGAAGTAATTCAACAACCCCGCTGTATACTGTATACCTGAAGTAATTCAACAACCCCGCTGTATACTGTATACCTGAAGTAATTCAACAACCCCGCTGTATACTGTATACCTGAAGTAATTAAACAACCCCGCTGTATACTGTATACCTGAAGTAATTCAACAACCCCGCTGTATACTGTATACCTGAAGTAATTCAACAACCCCGTTGTATACTGTATACCTGAAGTAATTCAACAACCCCGCTGTATACTGTATACCTGAAGTAATTCAACAACCCCGCTGTATACTGTATACCTAAAGTAATTAAACAACCCCGGTGTATACTGTATACCTGAAGTAATTCAACAACCCCGCTGTATACTGTATGCCTGAAGTAATTCAACAACCCCGCTGTATACTGTATGCCTGAAGTAATTCAACAACCCCGCTGTATACTGTATGCCTGAAGTAATTCAACAACCCCGCTGTATACTGTATGCCTAAAGTAATTCAACAACCCCGCTGTATGCTGTATGCCTAAAGTAATTCAACAACCCCGCTGTATACTGTATGCCTAAAGTAATTCAACAACCCCGCTGTATACTGTATGCCTAAAGTAATTCAACAACCCCGCTGTATACTGTATGCCTAAAGTAATTCAACAACCCCGCTGTATACTGTATGCTGTATACTGTATGCTGTATGCTGTATGCTGTATGCTGTATGCTGTATACTGTATGCTGTATGCTGTATGATGTATGCTGTATACTGTATGCCTAAAGTAATTCAACAACCCCGGTGTATACTGTATGCTGTATACTGTATGCTGTATGCTGTATACTGTATGCTGTATGCTGCATGATGTATACTGTATGCTGTATGCTGTATGCTGTATGCTGTATACTGTATGCTGTATACTGTATGCTGTATACTGTATGCTGTATACTGTATGCTGTTTACTGTATGCTGTATACTGTATGCTGTATACTGTATGCTGTATACTGTATGCTGTATACTGTATGCTGTATACTGTATGCTGTATACTTATGCTGTATGCTGTATACTGTATACTGTATGCTGTATGCTATATAATGTATGCTGTATACTGTATGCTGTATACTGTATGCTGTATACTGTATGCTGTATACTGTATGCTGTATGCTGTATACTGTATACTGTATGCTGTATGCTGTATACTGTATACTGTATGCTGTATACTGTATGCTGTATGCTGTATATTGTATGCTGTATACTGTATGCTGTATACTGTATGCTGTTTACTGTATGCTGTATACTGTATGCTGTATACTGTATACTGTATGCTGTATGCTGTATACTGTATGCTGTATACTGTATGCTGTATACTGTATGCTGTATACTGTATGCTGTATACTGTATGCTGTATACTGTATGCTGTATACTGTATGCTGTATGCCTAAAGTAATTCAACAACCCCGCTGTATGCTGTATGCCTAAAGTAACAGCTTTACAGTACTCACATCTTAAATACCGTAATTTGTTTTTATTTAGCTCTTAAATGCGTTTCATTTACACAACAACAGAGAAAAAAATTGAATTCCTTATTTTCTTCCAATTCTTTATTTTCTCTATCTCTATCATGTATTCCCTATCTCTATCATGTATTTCTCATCAATTCCTCATCTATTTCTCATCTATTAATCATCTATTCCTAATCTATATCTCATATATTCGTCATCTATTTTTCATCAATTCCTCATCTATTCCTCATTTTTTTTCCATCTATTCCTCTCTCCCTTCCGTCCCCTTCCGTCATTCAACAACAACAAAAATCCCCGGATGTCAATAAGGCCGCCTCTCTCGTACAAAGGTCAAGGTCATCGTATCTGGCTTCCTCGCCTCCAACCCAGCCTGTATTGATTCTCCTACCTCTGTTTTCTAGAGCTCTCATTTCCTTGTTATTTTCCTACCCATTCTCTATCCATATATTCCAGTAACGGCAACCCGGTATCAATGAAGTCCAATATTGAGATGCGCCGAGGTTGATAACCCTTGGATGGTCTTATAAAACTTGCTTCTCTTATTTCTTCACCGAGTTCAGGTCAAACGGCGTTGTTTTAATGTCAATGAACTGTTAAAAAAGTTGTCCTACATACTATTTCATATCTGACAGACACAGACATATGTTGGCTGGTTGAAGATTTGCTATGCACGTTTGGTTAATAATCAAAGATCAATGTTAACCCTAGGAAATCATCTTGTATTTAAATAAAAATAAAGGGACAACTATAAAATAATGTTCAATAACATTTATATACCACAACAACTAAATGAAACGCTTTACGTTCTCCGCTTGTCCTTCACTTTGTAATAAGAATTTGTTTTCTCGTGACCTTGGTTACACAACTCAAGGCCATTCGATGTCAGTTTGACATAACAGCACTAGCGACAGTAAGTGGTGTAGCTAGGAATAGTAGCACCCCGCCCCAACTCTCCTTCGTCAGTGGTGACCGTTGGTGTGACTTCAAGATAGGCAATAATATGACGTCACTATTATTGAAACATATTTTAATATTTATTACTCAGTAACAATAATTTGATCTAATAGATTTCATTTAGGTAGGGTATAACTTGATATAATATTTATACATATATATATATATACTGTATATATATTATATGTATATACTAGGGGCAAGTACCCGCTTCACCCGGGTTTAACAACAACAGCAACAACAACAAAAACAACAACAGCAACAAAACAACAAAAACAAACAACAAAAACAAACTAACAACAACTACAACAACAACAGCAACAACATCAAAGCAACAACAACAAAACAACAACTACAACAGCAACAACAACAAAGCAACAACAACATGAAGGACATTGTCGTTGCAGGGCAAGGGATGTGGACAACAACAACAACAGCAAAAACAACACAAAAGCAACAACAGCAACAGCAACAGCAACAGCAACAACAACAGCAACAACAACAAAAACAACAACAGCAACAACAACAAAAACAAAACAACAACAAAAACAACAACAACAAAACAACAACAAACAACAACTACAACAACAACAGCAACAACAACAAAGCAACAACAACAAAACAACAAAGCAACAACAACATGAAGGACATTGTCGTCGCAGGGCAAGGGATGTGGACAACAACAAAACAGCAACAAAACAACAAATACAACAACAACAGCAACAACAACAAAGCAACAACAACAAAGCAACAACAACAAAGCAACAACAACAAAGCAACAACAACAAAGCAACAACAACAAAACAACAACTACAACAAAAAAAGCAACAACAACAAAGCAACAACAACAAAAACAATTATTTTATGGCGATAATCGCCTTCTTGTTAATCTCGACACCAAAATGTTTATTAATTTGCGTCATTATTTTACGTCTTAATTTTCAATAATTTTTATTTAATATAACTCATATAGGGAAAAACTACATTTTGGGCCCCCGGCCCCCAGTATCTTATATATATGGAACGAAACCTGTTTAATAACTTTCCGGTATAATTTTGTGTACGTGTACCAAATTTCACGTTATTTGGTTGTCTGGATCTTGAGTTATTAGGGAACAGACAGACATCCAGACAACAAATGCGTCTTATATATAGAGAGATAAGATATATATATATATATATATATATATATCATATATATATTTACGCTCAATTATCGCTGACTGCCTCACGCCTAACGCTAAGGGACATCACTATGCTTTTTTTTATTTAAAATTAAAAATATAGACTTAAAAATCATAATATTTTGGTTTCCAGATTAACATTAGCCAAACAACGAACGAACCTATGACGTCAGCATTTGTGTTGTAAACCAGGGGTGTCCAAACTTTTTGAGTGGCGGGCCAAATTCCTTGAAATAAAGACCCTCGCGGGCCGGATTAAAAGTATATAAAAACTAGGTTCTGCTACGGCGCCGTGGCGCCTGCGGCGCCCACTTTTTTTTAGGGCGCCTAAGGCACCCACCTTTTTCAAAAGCCCAAGTAACTTATCCTTTTATAATAAATCCGAAATATTTCTGAAATGTACACAAAGTATTTATATAATATTTTTTTGCAGTGCTAATCACAACACGATTTTTAACTAATTTTAGAAAGCAGCGCACCAAATTACTGCACCAAAAAAACAACGTTTTTAGTCAGTCAGCACTGTTCACAACACAAATGCTGACGTCAAAGGTTCGTGCGTTGTTTGGTTAATGTTAATCTGAAAACCAAAATGATTATGATTTTACGTCCATATTTTTACTTTATAAAAAAAGCAGAGTGATGTCCCTTAGCGTTAGGCGTGAGGCAGTCAGCGATAATTTAGCGTAAATATATATATGATGACATAGGTTGAGAAGTTTTTATTGCAAAATTTTAATGTGAAGGGTGAAACTGAGATCTTGAATGCAGTAAATAGTTGAGGTCCGGTTCAATGCCACTGATTTTGATACGTGTGATATAACCTAGGTGAGAGTCACTTATTCCCGTCCTCACACGGTTCTTGTTAAAATTCATAACTGAAAATGTCTGCTCACACAAGTAAGTCGAGCTAAAAAAGCTGAGCATTTTCTTAGCAAATGTTCGAATCGCTTTATATCATTCTTTATCTAGCTGTAGGTAAAAGTCGTTGAGAGAAAGCTGTTGTTGTCAGCTGCGAATTTCATTATCACTTTGTAACTCAATGAGTTCCATCTGCAGATTGCCTTGAGCATTATCAGGGTCAGCAGAGAAAGGTGAAGAAAATAATATGATGTCCTTTTCAATAGTTGCAAAGTTCTGAAAGTATCTTTAAAATTCATCAGCCAGGGATGTGATATCTGCAACATACCTCTGCATTTGCTCATTGAAGCTTCTTTCTGGGAAACTTGTCCTGATTTCCTGTAGTGAGGGGACATGTGTGGTATAAGGCTGCATTTGAGAAAGTTGCATGTGACTTTGAAAAAGTTGCAGCTTGTTCCCAAAGGCCTTGATATCTGAATATAATTGGCTTACCACTGTATTTTGACCTTGAAGATTTGTGTTAACTACGTTTAGATGTCTTGTCATATCAACTAAAATGCTAAATCTGCCAGCCAAGCAGTATCAGATAATTATGGCATTGGTTGTCCTTTATCTTCCATGAATTCCCCAATTTCTTTTTAAAGTGCGAAATTAAGCACAACATTTCTACTTTTAAAATAAATAATGCACAGAAATAATACGTCAGTTAATTAATTATTTCAGATGAGGCTGCGGGCCAGTTAAAATGGCTTCGCGGGCCGGTTTTGGCCCGCGGGCCGGACTTTGGACATCCCTGTTGTAAACAGTGCTGACTGACTCAAAGAGATATTTTTGGTGCAGTTATTTGGTGCGCTGCTTTCTAAAAGTAGTTTAAAAAATCGTGTGGTGATTTTACTTATTTTAATCGATAAAAATTCGATTAAAATTAAAGAAAATAAGTATTTTTAAAAAAAATTTGATTAATAAATAGTTAATTATTAATAATAATTTATATACTTTTTTACGTACAAACTTCTCAAGCGTAATATTATAATTTATTTTATTAATATATTGGGACCCACAGAGGTCAACTAAAAATGGCTGACAGCATCAGCGCAGTTGAATTTAAACATATAACCATAAAGTGAAGCAATTGACCTGTTTTTAAGCTAACTGTTGATGGCAAAGTCGAATATGGTGAAAAAGTTTACTGTGTTCCCTGCCATAAACAATTCTCTTTTAAAGGATCAAATACATCGCTGAAGTACCACTTTCAGCACAAACATCCGATCAAGTATCAACACATTGTCATCAAAGTTAGTTCAAAATATTCTTAATTTTCAATGTCTGTGATACAGGGGAAATATCTCAATAAAATAAAAAAGTCAATAACCTGTTTTTGTTACTTCCCTTGAAATGTTCAGTTTAATGACGTCATAAATTTCTTTTTTTGGCTTTAATCAAAATTAACTATTAATTAATGGTTAATTTTTCAAAAGTTAACGATTAAATTTAAATTAATCGATAACAGAGTTAATATAAAACTATATAATTTGCAATTGTCACGCAAGTCAGTCAGTCTGTCCTGACGCTACTAATTTTAGAAAGGTAAATGCATAAAATAAAAACAGGGTATTAGTAGGCCTGACAGGACGTAACACAGCAGTCTCACCCCCATTACTTAATTTTAGAAAGCAGGGAAAACCAATTTACTGCACCAATGCATCAAAGGGTGTGCAAATTAAAGATGCGCTATAAAAAATATTTTATGACGTCATTGTATTCGCTCATATTTTAATTTTGGAAAAGGGATCAATGTAAAAAGAGGATTTGATGATGGTTAATTATAAAATAAAAAAAAAGGGGCACCGTCGGCGCCCTGCAACCCCTATTATAAAATACTTTGTCTACATTTCAGAAAGTTTAATATTTCGTATTTATCAAACAAAGACAAGTGAGTTGGGCTTTTGAAAAAGGTCGGCGCCGTAGGCGCCCTAAAAAGTGCATTTTCTATCAAATAAATAGATTTCAGCTGAAAACTTCCGTCATTTTTGACGGGTGATACGCTAGTATATATATATATATATATATATATATATATATATATATATATATATATATATATATATATATATATATATATATATATATATATATATATATATATATATATATATATATATATGGGTTAGAAAAATTAACTTTTGGATTTAAAGTCTTTTTTTTTAATCAAGACTTTTATTTATCCTTAAATTGCTATATCATTAATCATTAAATTTATCTGAAACAGATCACATATATTATATAAAGGTAAAACAAATATGCTTTTAATCATATTAGTTTACTATTTGTATTTCATTTTGCAAACGAAAAACTGCTTACGATTCCATCTTATGATATTTGAAGGTCAATATCTAAGGGCCGTGCATTTTCAAAATTTATTTCTTGTGTCTCCTAACATTTATCCCCAATGAGATCGTGATCAATTTCTGTTATTTAAAATGTTGAGAACCTGTCAAGCTTATCTTCCTAAGTTATAAACTAAACAGCCTAAAAACTACCCACAAAGCCGCAATCATATAGGGTATATTTATAATCTTAGCCAGCCAAAAGCTGGTCAAAGTAATCTAGAACCTGGCCAAGGGCATGTAGCATCTCGTCAAGATCATGTAACACCATTTTAAGGCCCTTTAGCTCATTGTCAACACCATTTACCTAGTCTAAGTCACATAGCACCTGACCACGGTATCAAATCTTGCTGTTCATCTTTAAGTACTTTCTTGTGTTATTCTCTACTTTAGACGGATCTAATAGTCACGCTTGAATCACCCGATATATTTAGTCTGTCTTTAGCGTGACAGTACGAGTTTATTCCAATGTTTTCTTCTAGTACTAGTACTAGACATAAAAACGCTTTATCAAAAACTGAACATAAACCAAAAGTTTAGCCCACGTCCATGTGGTTGGTTAAAAAGAAGACCGTACGAATCGTCACTTCCGTTCCTAGAGTTGAAACACCCGCTATGAGGTCCCAACTGGCACGCACGTGAAATCTGACCCCTCAATCACTATCTGGGGTCACAGATGGGAGCGATGTTGATTCAGTAATCACAGTCAAAGTGGAATGTCCGCACGCCATTGAGCGCGGGCCCGGCAACATGTGTAATGACGTCAACACTTGAGCTCTGCTGTTTAGACAGGATTTAAACTAACTCACTGTGCTTTATTCGTCGAATCTTTATTTTTTATACAGTCAAACTTGAAAGTTTTGTTCCCCATCCGATATATGAATAAATTGGGCTTATCCACTATTTTTTTGTCGAGCTAAACATATTTCAGCAATAAATTTCGTTCCGTATAGATTTTTAAAAATCCCTTATATTAACTTCACCGTCTCGTCTGTTGTGGTCCCCCCGCCCGCCCACCAGTTCGAATAGACGCAAAAGTAAAAAAATGCCCCACTTTCCGTGATTCTTTTGACCTGAAATTTTGCACATAGACTTTTGTCACCTAACAATGCATTGTATCAAAATTTCAAATTGATCGAATGTACCGTGGTTAAATTAATGAATGTTCAGATGATCTCGATGTATCTCTATGTAGCATGCAAATGTTTGTGCTAGACTGTCGCGCAGTGCGTACTATATTGAACACACTTTTATAATATTTTCCCGATCTGTAAATGTTTATGCTAGTCTGGCGCGCGGTGCGTAATATATTGTACATAATCGATACTATTAGCTATGTCTCATATATAATGGATTTATAGTAAAAAAACTTTGGTTTTACGGGTTGTTTAATTATTGTTTTGTTCGGTTTTTTGTTCGTTCTTTATTAAAAGAAACTTTAACAAATGTAATAGAGATATAAAACTAAAATGCTACCTCACTTTGGTGAGACCTGTACTAGAATATGCATCTTCTGTATGGGACCCATCCACCAAAGAAAACATTGATAAACTAGAACAAATTCAAAAAAGAGCTGCCAGATTCATTACTGGAGAATATTCGAAACTGACAAGAATAACACCATTAGTTAAATCATTAAACCTTGAAACACTAGAGGATAGAAGAACCAAGAGCAAAGTAGTAATCATACATAAAGCAATTAATTCTAATTTAGAAATACAACACAAAGATAACTTAATACAACCCTCAGATAGACATAAGGATAAAAACACCTTTCTTATTCCGTATGCAAGAACAAACACATACAAGTTTTCCTTCTTCCCGTCCGGAATTCGGGCGTGGAATGGGTTGCCTGAAGAATCCAGGAAAACCAACACTTTATCAACATTTAAATCTCTAATAAAAATGCAGGACTAAACACAAACCATAGATAAGCGTAGGACGCAATAATCTTCTGTATAGAAGGAGCGTCTGTAAACAGATAAGATAAGATAAGATAAGGTTTCTGATTTGTTCAAGAACATAACTATTAAAGATGTAATGTCATAACTATTAAAGATGTAATGTCAGTAGTTCAGAAAACCCAAAACAAATGAATTAAAATCACTTCCAATGATATGACACACTGAATAAAATAACCCTAAATATAACCAGAACACAGGCAATAAAACAGACGTTGACTAAATGCAACCGATTGACTGAATACAACCCACTGACCAAATACAACCCATTGACTAAATACAAACAACCCATTGACTAAATACAACGTATTGACTAAATACAACCCATTGAGTAAATACAACCTTTTGACTAAATACAACCCATTGACTAAATACAACCCATTGACTAGATACAAACAACCCATTGACTAAATACAACCCATTGACGAAATACAACCCATTGACTAAATACAACCTACTGACTAAATACAGCCCACTGACTGAATACAACCCATTAGCTGTATACAACACAGTGAAAGATTGCAGTACACTGTATAATAGCGGACATTTCTAGTCAAAGAAAATTGTTGTTTTGTTGGAAAAATCGAAGAAAATCAACAGTTATTGATTTCTGTCTAGTCCCTGCCCAAGCCGGATGTGACGTGTTTCTCTTTCATGACTTCCGCTAGCGGCCAGTAATCCTCGGATTTCAGAGAAATGAGTCATCGGTACCTGGAGCAAACAGTCTGACCACTGGTCACCACAGACATGAGGCATCGGTACATGGAGCAAACTGTCTGACCACTGGTCACAACAGAAATGAGCCATCGGTACATGGAGCAAACAGTCTGACCACTGGTCACAACAGAAATGAGCCATCGGTACATGGAGCAAACTGTCTGACCACTGGTCACAACAGAAATGAGCCATCGGTACATGGAGCAAACTGTCCTACCACTGGTCACAAAGGTACACGTACCAGATACAGGAGCTAGTAAGACTGAAGGTTATTTGTTGGTTAGACAAGATTACCAAACGATTTGAAACAAGCTTAGAAAACTGTTTATAATGGAAAATAACTGTTTTCGACTTACAAGACGTTTCAAAAGATAACACTTTTCAACTGAAATTATATAACTTCATTGTTTACTTTTCGTGATAGCATATACAAAAATATTCAATATTCTTTAATCACACATTTTTCTTTTTTTAAGCTTTCCACATAGAAGAGACATCAGTTTGATACCTTGTTGTGTTTTATCTTGATGCATTTATTTCGTTTCTTGTTAAAATACCTCTGTTTATTTCATTATGTTAATAAATCGGTGGTTTTATGCTCTTATCTTATCTTATCTGTTTACAGACGCTCCTTCTATACAGAAGATTATTGCGTCCTACGCTTATCTATGGTTTGTGTTTAGTCCTGCATTTTTATTAGAGATTTAAATGTTGATAAAGTGTTGGTTTTCCTGGATTCTTCAGGCAACCCATTCCACGCCCGAATTCCGGACGGGAAGAAGGAAAACTTGTATGTGTTTGTTCTTGCATACGGAATAAGAAAGGTGTTTTTATCCTTATGTTTTTTAGTAAATGTTTTTAGTAATTTACCACTAATCCTCATTTAATGTTATGTAGCCGAGTGGTGGCTAAGTTAATTAAAAATAATAACAAAGTCAAATTCACCCGGCAAGGTTGTACAACCGTTTTATTTACAACAATAATACAAATGGAACAGCTGTCCTTGGCACACACAACTGTCATTCTTTCTCTACTTCCTTTCTTCTCTCATAAAACCTAGTGCATCTCGGTGCGGTGCACATGGTGCGGCGCTGTGTGGGTGTGCACACTACCACATTATTAACTATCAATCTCTTACACAGACCAGGAGCAGTGTGTTACTTACTGGCCCGCTGCCGTGGTGAACTCCAGTCACATCGAGGGCTGGAGTGAACCTGCAGTGACGGACTGCTGAGGTTTAACTCTAGCAGAAGGCTACAGTTACTTAAAGTTTTTTCTTACTCCACAGTAAGGACTTTTATAAATAGGTCTTCCCTATTATTAATGTACAGTCACACCTCTCATAACGAGATTTTCGCATAACGAGAAAAACTCTTTTTTTGAAAAAGTTGCTCCCTTAACGAACGAAGATTCGCATAACATAACGAGTGACGAAGAAAGGGAAACTCCCTTTCCTGGAAATTCATTAGTATGCCAGCACTTCCGCCCTGAGGTATTATTCTGTTTTAAGCACTCTGACTGTTTCTGTTAGCGTATTGTTTTCGTATGTGATCAACCGTTTTAACAAATTTTGAATTCAGACAGTATTCGTAATTTTTTTATGTGCAAAATGTACTACACTGTGCTAAAATGTCTTCGAAAAAAAAACACAAGAAAACAATCATAAGAGAGAGAGAGAGAGAGAGAGAGAGATAGAGAGAGATAGAAAATTACTGGTGAAATGAAACGAAAAAACATTAAAAAGCGAGAACAAGGTGGCTAATCTAGCGCGCAAATACAATGGGCCAACATCAACGATCTGCACTATTCTCAAGAACAATTAAGGAGATGGATGCTTCAAATTAAGTGTCAAGAATCTCTACACATTTTCGTCAAATTTTGAAGCGTCGGCAAAAACAAATGTCTTTAACAGTTTTCTTGCTAAAAAGGAATAATTATTGGTTGTCATAAATTTACATTTTTGCCAACGTTTTTTTGTTTTTGTTGTTTGTTTCAAATCTAAATTGTATTCTAGTTGTTTCACTCTTTAACAATTCATAATTAATTTTATTTGAATAAATGTTAATAAAATTTTTTGAAAAATGAATATTTTTTTTTCAGCATGGAACGGATTCTCGTATTTTACATTGATTAGGATGGGGAAAATGGTTTGGTATAACGAGTGTTTAGCTTAACGAGTAAGACTCTGGAACTAATTAATCTCGTTATGAGATGTTTGACTGTATTTTATTACTACTCTCCTTTTTTAAGAGGCCTCACGCCCTCTAAAATTCGTTGTTCATGTGCAAAATAATAAATTCGTGTGCAAAGTTGCTCAGCATCCATGATTTTTTCTTTTGAGTGTGCACAAAGACATATGTTATATTATTCCTATCAAAATTTGCTGTGCGGTAATTCAAAGCTGCTGCGTGGCATAGAACAGATATCTGCGCGGCTGCGCGGCAGCACGGCGTAAAGGAACATTGGCCCAAGGTTTTCAGTGGACTGCAATTTTTACATTGTTACGTTCCCAATTAACATTTTGTACTGTAACTGTCTCTGTATAAATGAAACAAGCATGCAATGACATACACTTAACGTTAGCTCATTCTCTTTCTTTCTGTTATATAACTTTGAACAAACGTTATTTGAAGAAAACAGCACCGTTGACTTGGATGTTTCCTAAAATGTAACCCCGAGACTCGATGTTCCTCTGTACAAACATTGCCATGAAGCTCTCTACTCTGGTGGACTGGACGTTTGCCGTCTGTTGACTCACGGTCAAGGCCCACGGTCGGTCTGTATTCGTTAGTCTGTTTACAGTTCTTCAGGGGGGCGAGTGACACGCTAACTCTTGTGGCATTCATCAATACAAAGTCTGTCTGAGCGTCGGGCCAGTGGGAGTCGTCGGTCTGCATCATACGAATGTCATGTAATGTCAACGTATCCATCACATCAGACAAATGTCATGTAATGTCAACTTATCCACTACATCAGACGAATGTCATGTAATGTCAACTCATCCATTACATCAGACGAATTTCATGCAATGTCAACGTATCCATTAGGGAGAAAAACGGAGCGACGGCGAAAATGGATAAGTGACTTTTGAAACAGAATAGTTAAGAGGTAGTGAGCAAGAGAGTAAGAGAGGGGGAAGGGGAGAGAGAGGGGAGGGAGGGGGAGAGAGAGAGGGAAGGGAAGGGGAGATAGAGGGGGAAGGGGAGAGAGAAGGGGAAGGGGAGAGAGAAGGGGAGAGAGGGGGAGAGAGAGAGGGGAGGGAGGGGGAGAGACAGAGGGAAGGGAAGGGGAGAGAGAGCGGGAAGGGGAGAGAGAGGGGAGGGAGGGGGAGAGTATAAAACAGTTTTAAGAGAGAAAGTGAAAGAGTACTACAGAGACTGAAATTTTAAGGGCGAAAAGAAACAGATCGATGCTTACAGATAAAGAGAAAAACGCCGTCCAAAAAAGACGTGTAGCATTTTGCCGCAACAGCACTAAAAAGATTTTGCTTCTATGAATAATTAATTTTTTTTTAATGAAAACTTCTTTTAATATTAGGATTCCATCACATTTCAAATAAAATACAGAAAACATAGCAATGTTTCCCTGGGCAACATTTGGTTAGATCGGTTTCCTAGTGTCCCTTGCGATCAATTTGAAACCCCTGAACCTATTCCTAAACGCCTTAAAACAGTTTTTAAAACGTTATTGCCAATCAGTCTATTGTATTTTGTGTTAATATGAGATTGGTTGCAAATTTCCCACCCAGGAAAATCAATTTATCGCCCATTGAGGCACTCAGACAAGATGGGTCAAAGGTTACATCAAATTATCTCTGTGTGAGCTCGGGCCTCTGTCCATCACAAGAGAACTGAACACTCTGTGAGCGTCAGGACATTTGACCTAATTGGACATGACAGCTCGCATTCCTTGTCATCTCTGATCTTTTAGAGCCAAATGTATGACAAGTTGGGGTGATCTCATTCCTTATAGAGCTATTTGTGTATGTGACAAGTTGGGGTGATCTCATTCCTTATAGAGCTATTTGTGTATGTGACAAGTTGGGGAGATCTCATTCCTTATAGAGCTATTTGTGTATGTGACAAGTTGGGGAGATCTCATTCCTAATAGAGCTATTTGTGTATGTGACAAGTTGGGGAGATCTCATTCCTTATAGAGCTATTTGTGTATGTGACAAGTTGGGGAGATCTCATTCCTTATAGAGCTATTTGTGTATGTGACAAGTTGGGGGAGATCTCATTCCTTATAGAGCTATTTGTGTATGTGACAAGTTGGGGAGATCTCATTCCTTATAGATCTATTTGTGTATGTGACAAGTTGGGGAGATCTAATTCCTTATAGATCTATTTGTGTATGTGACAAGTTGGGGAGATCTAATTCCTTATAGATCTATTTGTGTATGTGACAAGTTGGGGAGATCTCATTCCTTATAGATCTATTTGTGTATGTGACAAGTTGGGGAGATCTAATTCCTTATAGAGCTATTTGTGTATGTGACAAGTTGGGGAGATCTCATTCCTTATAGAACTATTTGTGTATGTGACAAGTTGGGGAGATCTAATTCCTTATAGAGCTATTTGTGTATGTGACAAGTTGGGGAGATCTAATTCCTTATAGAGCTATTTGTGTATGTGACAAGTTGGGGACATCTCATTCCTTATAGAGCTATTTGTGTATGTGACAAGTTGGGGAGATCTCATTCCTTATAGAGCTATTTGTGTATGTGACAAGTTGGGGAGATCTAATCCCTTATAGAGCTATTTGTGTATGTGACAAGTTGGGGAGATCTCATTCCTTATAGAGCTTTTTGTGTATGTGACAAGTTGGGGAGATCTCGTTCCTTATAGAGCTATTTGTGTATGTGACAAGTTGGGGAGATCTCATTCGTTATAGAGCTATTTGTGTATGTGACAAGTTGGGGAGATCTAATTCCTTATAGATCTATTTGTGTATGTGACAAGTTGGGGAGATATAATTCCTTATAGAGCTATTTGTGTATGTGACAAGTTGGGGAGATCTCAGTTCTTTTAGATCCAAATGTGAGGGTTACAAGTCAAGAAGAGCACGAGCTAGTAAAATAAACAGTCATGCATATTTTTAATTAATTAGCATATATTTAAACATAAACAAATGTCATGTCTTCTGTTATATAACGTTTTTATTAAAAAGTACTCAACAAATCCCGCCAATATTTGTGTTTAGTGGAACATATACGCCATTGATTGAGTAAGGAAATCTATGCCAGTCGCCAGTCGACTGCTCGGGTTTGAACTCACGTGGTTCAACTAAAGCATCAACTATTAACCCATGCGCCACCACGATGTACCTACCCACATTAGAGCAAGATAGGGGCTCTAGTTATAATTTTGCTCCACGTTCATTACCTCCCCTAGACCACACCCCCCTCGTCAAGCCGCCACCAATTTTGTTTCCTTCACCGTCGGCCATTGATTCGTGTTTGTTGACATGGTCACCATGGTGATGGGTTATCTACTGGCCCACATCGGACTCCACTTGTCTTTCGCTGGCCTGAATCGATCCGAGATTTGCTTGCTCTTATCGTAACAGGTAGTCGATCCGAAGCTGCCGGTCGAAGCTGTACTCGATTACAGCTGAGCTGAGTAATTAGGGTAATTAGAAGAAGCAAAACGTGTCATTATGAGATGATTACTTTAAGCTTCAAGACGATAGCGGTTCGTGTAGTGGTTTAAGATTCACATTATGTTCATGGCAATGAAAACTAATGAAATGGTCCCTAATGAAAGTGGCGGCTAACCTACAAAATGTGGAGGCTAACAAACCAAAAGTGACGGTTAACTAACCAAAATTTTCGGCTATCTAACCAAAAGCGGCTAACTAACCAAAAGTGGCGGCTATCTAACCAAAAGCGGCTAACTAACCAAAAGTGGCGGCTAACTAACCAAAAGTGGCGGCTAACTAACCAAAAGTTTCGGCTAACTAACCAAAAGTGGCGGCTAACTAACCAAAAGTGGCGGCTATCTAACCAAAAGCGGCTAACTAACCAAAAGTGGCGGCTAACTAACCAAAAGTGTTTACTAACTAACCAAAAGTGTTTACTAACTAACCAAAAGTGGCGGCTAACTAACCAAAAGTGTTTACTAACTAACCAAAAGTGTTTACTAACTAACCAAAAGTGTTTACTAACTAACCAAAAGTGTTTACTAACTAACCAAAAGTGTTTACTAACTAACCAAAAGTGTTTACTAACTAACCAAAAGTGTTTACTAACTAACCAAAAGTGTCGGCTAACTAACCAAAAGTGGCGGCTATCTAACCAAAAGCGGCTAACTAACCAAAAGTGGCGGCTAACTAACCAAAAGTGGCGGCTATCTAACCAAAAGCGGCTAACTAACCAAAAGTGTTTACTAACTAACCAAAAGTGTTTACTAACTAACCAAAAGTGTTTACTAACTAACCAAAAGTGTTTACTAACGAACCAAAAGTGGCGGCTAACTAACCAAAAGTGTTTACTAACTAACCAAAAGTGTTTACTAACTAACCAAAAGTGTTTACTAACTAACCAAAAGTGGCGGCTAACTAACCAAAAGTGTTTACTAACTAACCAAAAGTGGCGGCTAACTAACCAAAAGTGTTTACTAACTAACCAAAAGTGTTTACTAACTAACCAAAAGTGTTTACTAACTAACCAAAAGTGTTTACTAACTAACCAATAGTGTTTACTAACTAACCAAAAGTGTTTACTAACTAACCAAAAGTGTTTACTAACTAACCAAAAGTGGCGGCTAACTAACCAAAAGTGTTTACTAACTAACCAAAAGTGGCGGCTAACTAACCAAAAGTGTTTACTAACTAACCAAAAGTGTTTACTAACTAACCAAAAGTGTTTACTAACTAACCAAAAGTGTTTACTAACTAACCAAAAGTGTTTACTAACTAACCAAAAGTGTTTACTAACTAACCAAAAGTGGCGGCTAACTAACCAAAAGTGTTTACTAACTAACCAAAAGTGGCGGCTAACTAACCAAAAGTGTTTACTAACTAACCAAAAGTGGCGGCTAACTAACCAAAAGTGTTTACTAACTAACCAAAAGTGTTTACTAACTAACCAAAAGTGTTTACTAACTAACCAAAAGTGTTTACTAACTAACCAAAAGTGTTTACTAACTAACCAAAAGCGGCTAACTAACCAAAAGTGTTTACTAACTAACCAAAAGTGTTTACTAACTAACCAAAAGTGGCGGCTAACTAACCAAAAGTGTTTACTAACTAACCAAAAGTGTTTACTAACTAACCAAAAGTGTCGGCTAACTAACCAAAAGTGTTTACTAACTAACCAAAAGTGGCGGCTATCTAACCAAAAGCGGCTAACTAACCAAAAGTGGCGGCTAACTAACCAAAAGTGGCGGCTATCTAACCAAAAGTGTTTACTAACTAACCAAAAGTGTTTACTAACTAACCAAAAGTGGCGGCTAACTAACCAAAAGTGTTTACTAACTAACCAAAAGTGTTTACTAACTAACCAAAAGTGGCGGCTAACTAACCAAAAGTGTTTACTAACTAACCAAAAGTGTTTACTAACTAACCAAAAGTGTTTACTAACTAACCAAAAGTTTCGGCTAACTAACCAAAAGTGTTTACTAACTAACCAAAAGTGTTTACTAACTAACCAAAAGTTTCGGCTAACTAACCAAAAGTGTTTACTAACTAACCAAAAGTGGCGGCTATCTAACCAAAAGCGGCTAACTAACCAAAAGTGGCGGCTATCTAACCAAAAGTTTCGGCTAACTAACCAAAAGTGGCGGCTATCTAACCAAAAGTGGCTAACTAACCAAAAGTGGCGGCTAACTTACCAAAAGTGGCGGCTAACTAACCAAAAGTTTCGGCTAACTAACCAAAAGTGGCGGCTAACTAACCAAAAGTTTCGGCTAACTAACCAAAAGTGGCGGCTAACTAACCAAAAGTGGCGGCTAACTAACCAAAAGTGTTTACTAACTAACCAAAAATGTTGGCAGGGAAATTTAGTTGACCCAATATTTTTCATATTACACCTTTTTAAGAATTCTGCTTAGAAAAACAAGGGACTCTACTCTAAAACTAATATTAATTCAATAAATAAAAGCAATCTACAATTAACTCACCACGTTTCTCCGCGTAATTTTCGAACGAGGGGACACAACTGTGATGTATGATTGATGTATGAGTGATGTATGTGTGATGTATGATTGATGTATGATTGATGTATGAGTGATGTATGTGTGATGTATTTGTGATGTATGAGTGATGTATGATTGATGTATGAGTGATGTATGTGTGATGTATGATTGATGTATGAGTGATGTATGTGTGATGTATGATTGATGTATGAGTGATGTATGTGTGATGTATGTGTGATGTATGTGTGATGTATGTGTGATGTATGTGTGATTTATGAGTGATGTATGAGTGATGTATGTGTGATGTATGAGTGATGTATGAGTGATGTATGTGTGATGTATGAGTGATGTACGTGTGATGTATGTGTGATGTATGAGTGATGTATGTGTGATGTATGATTGATGTATGTGTGATGTATGTGTGATGTATGTGTGATGTATGAGTGATGTATGTGTGATGTATGAGTGATGTATGTGTGATGTATGTGTGATGTATGTGTGATGTATAAGTGATGTATGTATGATGTATGAGTGATGTATGTGTGATGTATGAGTGATGTATGTGTGATGTATGAGTGATGTATGTGTGATGCATGAGTGATGTATGTGTGATGTATGAGTGCTGTATGTGTGATGTATGAGTGATGTATGTGTGATGTATGAGTGATGTATGTGTGATGTATGTGTGATGTATGTGTGATGTATGAGTGATGTATGTGTGATGTATGAGTGATGCTCAAAGAAATCGTGTTGTATCCCATAGACCCCACTTGTGTTTGGGATGGTTCCACAAGGGAACTGTCCAGACCCCACGTGGGGATTCCTAATTAGATTGTCTTCATGTCTGGTTTCTGGCCGGCTCTCTCTTTTCCCTGGGGTAATTAGACAGCTTAGGGCCTTTTAGCAATCGGCCCTTCTCGTCTAGTGGAAGCTAGAACTATGCCAAAACAACACGTGGCCCAACATGAGATTGTCATTAACTACATGTCATTTCACTAAACAAAGTCTTGAATTTCATGGTATTTATAGTAACACAGGGGAACAATTTCGGGTACATCCGCAGTCTAGCAATTAAAGCATTTCTATCTCTTATATTGAACACTCGACCTGGAAATAATATTTCTAATATTTAATAGGGCTGCGGAAATTAACGATTAATTAATCGATTAATCGTTAACAACTTTAATCGGTAAAAAATAATTTGATCGATTAAAAATCGACTAAAATTAAGAAAATATTTCTTCTCTTTTTATTTTCTCCAATATATTAATAATTTATATTATTTGTTACATACCTTTCCCTGGTATTATTATTATTTATTTAGACGTGCATACGTAAACAAAAAGGTTTTTCTTCCTTATTTGTTGCATATCAGAACAAATTTGCCGTGTTACGTCACAAAATTTTGGAGCCAAAAGAATTACCGCGACTTAACCTATTTCACGGGGAGGATAATGATGAGTCGCGACTTAACGGGATCTTATATATGCGTTATAAAAATATCGATCATTTTTTTTCCCTTTTAATCGAACACATTTTTTTTTAATCAGTACTGGCCCTAATATTCAACACTATGCCTAGCATTGCTATTTCTTATATTTGACACTAGACCTAGCATTGCTATTTCTTATATTTGACACTAGACCTAGCAGTGCTGTCTTATACTTATATATTGAACACTAACTTATAACATTGAATGTTTAAGGATTTACTTCTAACTTATTTACGTATATAATGAGATTGTCGGTAGAAAAAAAACTGCATGTGTGTGGGGGGGGTCGCTGAAATTTATTGTTACAGCTATCTTTAAGCTAACAAACTTACTACATGTATAACATCCAGTGGGTCTCCAAACTTTTCTGCCAGAAGGCCGCATTAACTATCAAACAGCAGTTTGTGGGCCGACTACACACAGTTTTGTGGTAAACTACACGTAAAATAGTATCTTTTTTTTTAGATTAAAAAGTCTCCAGGGGCCGGATGAAAAGGCCTCTCGGGCCGCATCTGGCCCGTGGGCCGTAGTTTGGAGACCCCTGGTTTAGTGCCACGGAAGATGGGCCGACAGTTTCATTGTCTTTGCATATTATCAAATATGCTTTTGAGATTTTTGAAAACAATTAAGGGCCATGTGAACCTCAATGATTATTGAACTAATTTTTTTTTAATGTAACGAAAATTCCTTCTGAAATATTTACAACATGCGTGAACGGCATACAATATTATTCCCATGAAAGTAGCATTGCCTCGACAAATATTTAGACCACTTCTATTGACATATAACATTGCCTACACCACTGTTTGGACCAATTCTATAGAAGTATAACATTACCTAGACCACTGTTTGGACCAATTCTATTGAAGTATAACATTACCTATAGACCACTGTTTGGACCAATTCTATTGAAGTATAACATTGCCTAGACGACTGTTTGGACCATTTCTATAGAAGTATAACATTGCCTAGACCACTGTTTGGACCATTTCTATTGAAGTATAATATTGCCTCGACCAATATTTAGACCAATTCTATTGAAGTATAACATTGCCTAGACCACTGTTTGGACCAATTCTATTGAAGCTTAACATTGACTCTCTGTCAAATATCTGTACACCGTAACCCTACTTGTTGACAGCTCTTTGAAGTTCTTATCAACAATCGTTATTCAAATAGCTGAGAAAATAAAGCATGTGAGCTAGGAAATAAATTTGTCAATGTTGGCTGTGTGGAAATATTATTATTCACGTTTTTTAAATATTTTATATACCACGTATTTCTAATCTCTTTCACTCTGACGTTGTTACTCTGACTCTCTCTCCCCCCTCTCTCTCTCTCTGACTCTCTCCCCTCTCTCTCTCCCTCTCTCTCTCTCTCTCTCTGACTCTCTCCCCCCCTCTCTCTCTCTCTGACTCTCCCCCCTCTCTCTCTCTGACTCTATGTGGCTCTCTCTGACTCTATGTGGCTCTCTCTTTTTGTCTCTCTGTCTCCCTCTCTCTATCTCTCTCCAGACATGTGGCCTCTCCTGTCATTTTCTTCTTATTGTTAATGTATTAGGTGCTATGTGAATTTTGTATGAATAAATTCCAGTGCATTAACAAGAAGCTTAAAAAAAATTATTATCCAAATAATGCATCACTATCCATAAGTTGTTGATATATCACAATCACGAGTTTTTACGACCCCCCCCCCACCCCTACCCCTGATTTGTCTGCTTGTATCGATAGATCGGGAAAACCAGTCAAAATGTCATTGATGACGTCATAACACCAACAATAGAGTCCAGTCGTCATTCTCAATCAGCTGTTTCGAGCCACAGCTGGTGAATGTCAAAGTGGAACATGTCGAATAATTTCTTCTCCTCTGAGGGCTATGTGGTTAGGTCTATAGGCACAACAAGGTCAAAGGTCATGTCCGACTCCTCCCCCGCCCAACCCACTCAGCCCGCCCCTCCGTCGCCCACGCACTCACATATTTCACAGCCAACAGATTCAAGTTTTTCATATTCTGATTTCTCACGATTGAAAAGCTTAGACCGTGAATGTCCACGTGTGACGCAATAGCGGCTAACAAGCGGAGACCATGAATGTCAACGTGTGACGTAATAGCGGCTAACAAGCGGAGACCATGAATGTCCACGTGTGACGTAATAGCGGCTAACAAGCGGAGACCATGAATGTCCACGTGTGACGCAATAGCGGCTAACAAGAGGTACAACTCGCCATCCAGGTCGCTATAACTGTTCACAGTGACCTCCCCTTGTGAATGTTATTCCGATCTGTTCAAGAAACACGACACACAAGTAGTCCCCGCCCCTTCCCCCCTCCCTCTACACGCATGACTCCCCTCATCGCCTCCCTGGGTTCACGCCTCTCCCATTTCACCGCATTGACGCCCCCCCTCACCCACACTTCCCACGTGCAACCGGTTCCGCCTATGTTGTCAGTGCCCCGGCCGCCCGCTGTAGTTACTGGGGGCCAATGTTATCAGACTCGGGGAGACGCCGTTACTGACACAAACCTCCTCTCTAGTGGCCACGAGCTGTCAGTCGTGGTCGTGGATTACAGCACTCGTTACTTCCTCCGAGGAGATGTCGGCCTCGTGACGTCACGGAACAAGCTCGTGGTGAGAGATGTTCGATAGATCAGCGGCGAAAAGTTGGTCGAGATTTCTTTCAATGACTTGATAACCGTGTGAGTCGGGTTTGTTGTATGCTGGAGCGCTAATTTCGTGATGCCATTTCTTGGATTTATGTTGTATGCTGCACACCAACGCGCGTGTTGTATGTCAAGGTGGTCACGCACGTGATGTGAGGATATAGATAGCAAAACACCTTTAGGATATCGATAGCAAAACACCTTTAGGATATCGATAGCAAAACACCTTTGGGATATTGAATAGGCTTTGGAAATTTCTGTAAGAGTAAGTTGTGAAATCCATCATTTGTAATATCCATAAGGTGTGATATCCATAAGTTGTGATAATCATAAGTTGTGATATCCATAAGTTGTGATATACATAACTTGTTATATCCATAAGTAGTTATATCCATAAGTTGTAATATCCATAGGAGGGGTAGGTTGAAATATCCATAGTATTATATCCATAAATTGTGATATCCATATGTTGTGAAATCCATCATTTGTTATATCCATAAGGTGTAATATTCATAAGTTGTGATATCCATACGTAGTTATATCCATAAGTTGTTATATCCATACGTAGTTATATCCATAAGTTGTAATATCCATAGGAGTGATAGGTTGAAATATCCATATTATAATATCCATAAGTTGTTATATCCATAAGTTGTTATATCCATAAGTTATGATTTCCATAAGTTGTGATATCCATAAGTTTTTTTATCGATAAGGAGTGATAGGTTAAAATATCCATTCTCTTTATATCCATAAATTGAGATATCCATAAGTTGTGATATTCATCGAGGACTTAGTCAAGTGATGCTGGTGGGGATGTTGAAAGATCACTTCTAGTGAATGAAAAGATTTATTTAAATAGTCTTTTGTCAAACCATGAGTCTTATAAAATTCCACAAAAATGTTGGATTAATTAATAAAACCCCAGGTCATTCTGTAACACTAGGGACTTAATCAGCATATTTTTTTTTAAAATTGACAATATTGACGTAAAATCATAATCATTTTGGTTTCGAGATTACAGAGCGTTTGGTGTCTCTCGCCGTAAAATAATATATGACGTCATTGTTTGAGCTTATATTTTAATTTTGGAAAAGGGGTATATAGAGAAATTTTGTGAAAAATAAATCCTTCTAATGAAACAAATTTAATTATTCATTTTTATTGAACTCATTCACATACCAATTTTTGTTTGTCGGACACACTGATTCGAACGCATGCAATAACATTCACGTAAGTTACAATGGGCTTTTGGAAAAAGTGGGCGCCGTAGGAGCCCCAGAACGACCTAGTATATGAATAGTTATCACTTGTACTCGTACACAAACATCTATTAACACACTTGTACGCGTACACAAACATCTATTGAATCACTTATACTCGTACACAAACATCTATTGACACACTTGTACGCGTACACAAACATCTATTGACACACTTGTACGCGTACACAAACATCTATTGAATCACTTATACTCGTACACAAACATCTATTGACACACTTGTACGCGTACACAAACATCTATTGACACAGTTTAAATAACTGAATAATCTATTAACACAATTATTTGTGTCTCTCTTCCTAACACTTTAACACACATAAATATCAATTGTTTTTGTGAACGACACATACCTAGTCCATAAAATAATTATTAAAACAACAACAACAACATCAACAACAAACCTACAAATAAACCAAGTTCCACTTGTAAAGAAACACGAGTTTTACATTTATTTGATAATTCATTTGTACAAAAAAAAACTCTGGGTATTGAACAGCAATGTTCCATCTAAGGTTGGTTGGTCCGTGTGCAAAGTTAAATAAGAAAAACCCGTAAAAAACCAAGTTTTTTACTATAAATCCTTTATGTACGAGAAGTAACTAAAAGAATGTTCATTATAATACGCAGCGCCAGACCATCCAGAAATACAAAATTGCAGTTGAGTCGTAAAACATGTTTAATATAATGCGCACCGATCAGAAATATGTTTATAAAAAGAGCTGTCAATAAAATACGCACCTTGTTGCGCGACAGAAAGGTTGTTCAATATAATACGCACCGCGACGCTCTATCTCAAAAAATAGCATGATACAAAGGAATAAATAAAATAATCTAAAAAATCAATAATTTAATTACGGTACATGCGATCGATCTGAAATTTTGATACATTGTTTTTATCATCGGTACGAAACTGCCTGCAAAATTTCAGCTCGCTATCTTGCGAGCAAGTGGGTTAAAAATCGATCAAAAGTTTTGGCGACAAGCAAGCAAGGTCGGTCCGCCGCAGACACCACGAGTTAATATAAAGGATTTAAAAAAAAACAACATGTGTGCAAAGTTGCACAGTACCCCTTTTTTGTGCAATATTTTACAAAATTTGCTGCGCGGTAATTCAAAAGTGCTGCTTGGGGTCGGTCAGGTATCTGCGCGGTCATTGATGAACAGTCAACGTCTTCAATATACCTGAGCGTTGGTTCATAAGATAGTTCAGTATGTAGCTGAGTATGTCTTTCGGTATGTGCTTCAGTATGTATTTATGTATGTTTCATTTGCGAGGAAACCATGTGTCATCTTATGAGATAACTCGGTTAGAAAGTTGAATGTGAAAACTCTGACTTTGGATTAGTTTTTTGGGAGATCCCATTAGTGATCCCATTAGTGATCCCATTAGTGATTCGCTTTTCAATGTAACAATAATAACTATTATTGTCTGTATTATTTGGTGATGGTCATTTATTCATACATAGGAAAACTTTGATTTCATGACCGTCATACAAGTTTCTGCTAACAACGCTTTATTAATTTATTATCCCGCATGCCAATTTTGTTAATAACTCTGCAACACTCGCAAAAATTAACAGTGCAATAAACAAACGGCAATAATGGTTAAAAACTGACTTTCAATAAATATTGTTTTTGCATGTGTCCATCAGTGCTTCTGTATGTCGATCGCCCATCTGTTCATCTGCCGCCACTTCTCTTACGTGCTCTCCCGCCTTTTATCTGTATGTTAAGACATTACCCTGTGTCCCATGTGTAAACAACTTTGTGATCGTCTGCTATTGAGTTCCCACAACATTTCCCGCCACTCCAGCTGGCCCCGAAGAAGGTCAGATGATTCGAGTGTCATTCTTAAGTTAAGACACGACGAGCATTCGTTTTCATGACGTAACAGCAATCTAGTTTATCTAGATGCAATCAGTGAGCTGTTCTTTGATCCGCTTCCTAATGAGCAGCGATGGACCAATCTAAATAATGGGAAATATGGTTGAGGTTGTCAGGATATTGTTAGGACTTTATTGGAATCAACTTTCTGCAAATTAATTTAAACTTTTTAATGTCCCCGAAATGATCATCTTCGACAGAAACACCTACTGACACCTTGTTATAAACACCTTCTTACACCTCACTATAAACACCTTTATAAACACCTTCTTACACCTTGTTATAAACACCTTTATAAACACCTTCTTACAACTCACTATAAACACCTTTATAAACACCTTCTTACACCTTGTTATAAACACCTTTATAAACACCTTCTTACACCTCACTATAAACACCTTTATAAACACCTTCTTACACCTTGTTATAAACACCTTCTTACACCTTGTTATAAACACCTTTTTAACACCTTGTTTTAAGTACCCAATAAAAGGTGCTATGAACATCATAAAAAAAGTTAAAACATCTCATTTGCGGTTAATAGGTTTCTGTAAAAGTAATTGATATAAGTCAAATGATCTTTTATAAAAATGTTCCAGAAAGGTAGGTAGAATGTGAGAGATATGAGCCGAATGAATGATCGGGGAAGATGTAGGGATTTGAGGGGACGGAGAGGTTGAGATTGAGAGATGAAGAGACGAGGAGTTGTTATGATGCTGTACGTCAATAAATGAATCATATGAACTGCTCAGCAACAAGTCATGTGTGTATTATACGTACATCTCTCAGAAACATATCATAAATGTATCATACATGAATCTTTCAGCCACATATCATCTGTGTATCATACATACGCCAATGAGGCACTCATCATTTGTGTATCATACATACATGATACATCTCCCAGCTACAAATCTATCTGTGTATCATACATACACCTGAAAGCAACATATCATATTTGTATCATCCATGCATCTTTCAGCCACAAATGTGTTTCATAAATACACCTCTCAGCAACTTATCATTATGTGTATCATACATACAACTCTCAGACACAAATCTGTACTGTGTATCGTCGACCGACTTCTTTTCTCGTCCCTGTCATTGTGTTGGTATCGGACCCTGTGATTGAAATCGATTATGTCCTAATATCGTAAAGCTAAATGAAGTTCCTTTCATTACGTAATGCGTTGAATGTTGTCTGTCGGGAAGCTGAGCACGACGACCCCATGAGACTCCAGGAGACCCCACGATACCCCATGTGCCTCTTGCATGCGGTTCATAAACTCGATATAAATCAAATAAATGTTTTATTGATTATTTCTCATGGAACTTATTCAAGGGGGCCACTTGCCAAACGATGCCATTAATCAAAAGTTGATTCGATTACTCAAAGTTTATTCAGACAATAGTTTTCCGGACGAAAACTAAATACCGCGGCTAACATTTAAGCTCCATGCTACATTATAATAATAACTCAATGAGATCCAATGAGACTTCGTATATCAATTTCACGGTATTAGTATTGCTGTACTTTTAATCAGTGTGATCCAATAAAGTGCACATTCATGCATGCATTCTAATTTGCTTTAATCTCAATTTAAAATATTCTTTTTTTTTAGTAATGAACTATTATCAATAAAAATAAGTTCAATGAAATTTAAACTAATTATTCCATTAAATTAAATTATTGTTTTTGAAATTTAGTTTCTAGTTTCCCCGAGTCGACGCTGACGTAATTACCGCCAACCAACTACTCTCTAACTCTATCTTTGTGCGGGATTTATCTTTAATTTTCTGATTAGTGCACTTTTGTTTCAGTACCATGTCTGTTAACTTAGAATTTTGTCTGGTGTACCTAGTTGGGTCATAAATAAGACATTATTAAGAGTGTGTTAGTGTTTTTTTTTCGCGGTCGGGGTGGTATCTATTTCGATTCAAGATGTAGACAGAACGATTGAAGATGTACACAGAACGATTCAAGATGTACACAGAACGATTCAAGATGTACACGGAACGATTCAAGATGTACACAGAACGATTCAAGATGTACACGGAACGATTCAAGATGTACACGGAACGATTCAAGATGTACACAGAACGATTCAAGATGTACACAGAACGATTCAAGATGTACACAGAACGATTCAAGATGTACACAGAACGATTCAAGTTGTACACTGAACGATTCAAGATGTACACTGAACTATTCAAGATGTACACAGAACGATTCAAGATGTACACAGAACGATTTCAAGATGTACACAGAACGATTCAAGATGTACACAGAACGATTCAAGATGTACACTGAACGATTCAAGATGTACACAGAACGATTCAAGATGTACACAGAACGATTTCAAGATGTACACAGAACGATTCAAGATGTACACAGAATCAACATCATTAATAAGGTAATAAGGTCCCATCTCAAATAAAATTATATTTTAAACTTTGTTTTATGAAGGAAAAACAAAAGTTTAACAAACTTCCAAAACATAAAAGAAATATAATTTTGACGTCCTCTGACTGCTAATTGTTTCACATCCATCCTTACCATATTACGCTACCTTGAGCTGAAAGTCCGACCCAGCTCATTAAAAACTCGGATTGTGCCCGCTTCAGGCCATGCTCGTGCCCGCCTCGGGCATTATAATTCATCTGGCGCTAACCTCGTGGCACCGACCCTCAGTGCAAACGGCCTCGCAATTTATAATTCTCTCGCTTGTTATAAAAAGCAATGAGGATTTGATGAGCTGCATCCAAAGTGAAGCACCGAGGAAATGTCTTGTATAATTGATAGATCAGTTTTGTTGTCCTGTGAAATCAACGCAATATTTTCCTGTTCCCCATAGTGACAGGTCTTAAATCATGTTTTTTGGATTAAATTCAATTGTTTTTGTCTCCCCCTGGCCAGGTTTGTGTTTCCCCCTGGTCAGGTGTGTTTGCAATTGGTCGTTTGGCTAAATAGAACCGCGGGTTGTTTAGTCTGTCTGTTAATGCACCTGACTGTTTGTTAGAGGACCCGACTGTCTGGTAGTACAGCTATCTGTTTGTAAGTCAACATTATTGTTTATTTGTTAGTGCATCTAATTTCCTGTACTTTAGTGCACCTGATTATTTGTAAGTTCACAGGATTTTCTGTCATATCACGTAAGTATGTGTTAGTGCACTACTTTACATATTTATTTGCTATATATAGCAGTTTTAATATTGAATTCTGTTTCAAAAATACTTAAATTACTTTATTTTCGGTTTTATAATTCCGTTTTTACTGGCTTCTATCTTGTCCTAGTGTCTAATAGAGTCAATGGATAGTGAAACATCACTTCTATCTTGTGTAAGTCTGCAATGACCATTAAGAACTTGAGAAAAGTCTTCAACTACATGTTGTTGATTCTGATTCTCTTTTCTGTCATTGTTAATGATGTTCAAACCGTCCAAGGTTTGAGATCAATAAAGTTAATATATGGCACTATCGAAAGTTTAGTATTATGTATGTCAGCAGAGCCCTTTATTTCATCAGCCTTCCCAATGAGACCTCAGTTTATTTCGTACTTTCGTTTTTATTCTACAGAGCGAGGCATGTATGATGTAGAGATATTTTAAAATCATGCAGAATTATGTTTCAGTCATGTGTGAATAATGCAGTTTATGCAGAGCGAGTTATCTCACTATCGCATGGCTAATATGATCCAACATCAAACCCAGATACTTGATGGCTATTTAATGGGAGTAATGGGATGGAGGAGACAACTCTAGCACATACAGTATCAAATATCAGGAGATAACTGTAGCACATGCAGCATCAAATATGAGGAGATAATTAACTGTGGCACATACAGTATCAAATATGAGAAGATAGCTGTGGCACATACATCATCAAATATGAGAAGATAGCTGTGGCACATACAGCATCAAATATGAAAAGATAGCTGTGGCACATACAGCATCAAATATGAAAAGATAGCTGTGGCACATACAGCATCAAATATGAGAAGATAGATGTGGCACATACAGCATCAAATATGAGAAGATAGATGTGGCACATACAGTATCACATTGGTGAACATTCAAATCTCTTCAATTCCCAGCGTCATATTTTAATATAAACTTTTAAGATCATAATCTATTCCACCTACTGATAATATTTTGTCTGTAAAACGTAATAGCAGATTGCGATTGGTTGGTAGAATATGTGATTCATGGCGCGTCTTTAGGTTGTATTAAATATCTAGAAGGATGCATACACATGGATACTTAACAATAACTAACATACAGTTTTATCTAGGCTCTCCTACTTGTCCCCACACCTAACGAATAATCACATACAGCCTTCAGCTTATCATCAATATTTTGCCTATCAAATAATCACACACAGCCTTGAGCTTATCATCAATATTTTGCCTATCAAATTCAGATTAAAATCGAAACATGCAACATAGGCGACGTTCTAAGCTTGTATTCTCTTTTTCTCACTCTATCCGCCTCATTATTTCACTATATCTCTTTCTGAATCTTTTGTCCTTCCCAATCTGACTGGCTGTCACACTGTTGGACGCTCTCGCCTATTCTCTGACTACTATTTTATAATTCGCTTGTCCGTTCCCTCTTGTTTTATTGTCCCACTTGTGCAACAACATTCTATATCCCATTATGTCCCAATAAGTCCTAATATGTCCCACTGTGTCCCAATAAGTCCTAATATGTCCCACTGTGTCCCAATAAGTCCTACTATATCCCATTATGTCCCAATAAGTCCTACTATGTCCCACTGTGTCCCAATCTGTCCCACTGTGTCCCACATTGCCGACTATATTGTATATCAGATATCCATTGTCCTATCAGCTGTCATTTGACGTTGTCCCTCATATTTATGATAATTAAAACATCATTCATGCCCCATGTCCAGTGTTTGTAGCACCTTCCTACCGATGACCTTTGGCTTGTACGTCACTCCGACGGAAAGGGAGTTAATCAAATGACACATATGACATTTCCCATTTCCTATTCCTGCTAATTGAGTGACATGTTTCATTAGGGGCAGTTATTTCCAAGTATGTCCTAATCGATTTTGTTTCTAATTCGTCTAAATCAAATCATTAAACCTGTCTGATCGATTTGTCTAATACGCGTTTTTCGATTTCTCTTAATTCAATAAGTCGTAATCGAATTGTCTGATTTTTTTAAAAACCATTATTACTTAATTTGTCCTATCAGTTAAAACTCCTAAGTCCCATCTAATTCAACCATTGCTAACCTAACGTAAGGCTTAACGATCTTACAGAGTATGTTCTAGCTCAGCAGTGTTTTAAGTCCGGCCCGCGGGCTCTTCTTAACTAATTAATTCATTTGTGAATGTTTTTCTGTAACGACATTATATTTATACGAAAAAAGACGAAATTATTTTCTGTTTTGAGTAGAAAATACCATGACGTCAAAATAACACATTATGTTTACCAACGTTAATTTTGATTACAAAATTATGTGATGTTATCTGTTAATGAACGATAACGTCCAATGACATACATCATAATCTTTCACGTTATATCATTCACTAGTGTATTACCAGTCAAAAATGACGGAAGGTTTCAAAATAAATACATTTAAGCTGAAATCTATTTATTTTGAAAAAATACACAGAATAAAAATTCATGTAATACAGAACTTTTATTTATTTTGTTTATTTTTATTTTATTAATTTATTTTCACATTGCACAATTTAATGTTGAACGTTCGAAAAGAGTTATTTTTTGGTGCAGTAATTTGGTGCGCTGCTTTCTAAAATTAGTAGCGTCACGGACAGACAGACGTGACATACATTGCAAATTATGTATGTTGATTTTTGCCAACTAGGAAAAGGAAACGGATGTGACGTCGTGCACGTAAAGTTTTAAGACATATTTTACTCAACATTTTTAACACAAATGTTCGGTTCTATATTTCAGAATTCTTTATTTATTGTTAGGTACGTAGTATCAAATATTTTATCTGTTACAGACGCTCCTTCTATACAGAAGATTATTTCGTCCTATGCTTAGCCCTGGTTTAATTCTAATCTTTCATTTTTTAAAAATAGAGTTTTAAATGTTGATAAAGTGTTGGTTTTCCTGGTTTCCTCAGTCAATCTATTCCACGTCCAAATTCCAGACGGGAAGAATGATAATTTGTATGTGTTTGTTTTTGCACACGGAATAAGAAAAGTGTTTATATCCCTATGTATATCTGAGGGTTGTATTAAGTTATCTTTGTGCTGTTTTTCCAAGTTAGAATTAATTGCCTTATGTATTATTACTGATTTGCTCATGTTTCTTCTATCCTTCTGGTGTTTCTAGGTTTAATGATTAGACTTAAGGTGTTATTTTTGTCAGTTTTGAACACAAAGACTGCTAGGTAATTCGGATCGTTACTAGTGCTTTCTTTGGTCTTCGTAGCCATATCTCGCATCTCGCTGCTTTAGCCATGCTCTCAGCATTCTCGCAATCAATGAGTGCTACTTTTGCGTGTTACATTTTTCCGTTGGACAATGACGGTTGGTGGGAGAAGAGGCATGCTCGCAGTTGTCCAGTAGCTGTGGCTGTGGAGACGCCAAGAGGGTCGATCCGAGCGCGGGTGTCGATCTACGGAGACTTGGGCCTGGGCCGGCTGGGTATGGGGCGGGACGTGGCCAATCCGTTACCATTTAAGTGAGGCTGTGCCTGCTCTCGCGCGAGACGCGCGCGCGCGCGAAAGCGCGCGCGCCAGAGCGCGCGAGCGCGCGCGCGAGACGCGCGAGAGAGACAGTCGAGATACGCGCGAGACGCGCCCAAGAGCGAGCGCGAGCGAACGCGAGAGCGAGAGCGCGCGTTTCCTTGCCATGCCTTAAGGTTACATTGTCTTCCATGGCCTAACAAACGCTTCACTGCGTGCCAAGCTCTCTCCTCTCTCTTCTCTCTCTCTCCCTCTCTCTCTCCCTCTCTCTCTCTCTCTCTCTCTCTCTCTCTCTCTATCCCTCTCTCGCCTCCCGCGCGGCGCGCGCGCGCGCGGAGCTCCCGCGCGCTGCGCGCGAGCGAGAAAGAGAGAGGAGAGAGGCGCGCGAGAGAGAGCAGAGAGAGAGAGAGAGTAGACGCAAAGAGAGACAGAGAGAAGCGAGCGAGCGAGAGGCAGAGCGCGCCAGCGCTCAGCGAACGCAGCGAGCACAGAGAGAGAGAGAGGAGAACAGAGAGAGAGCGAGCTATCGCGTCGCGGCTCCTGAGGCGCTGTCGCTCCATCTGCGCTAGCTCTCGCCCTCTCTCGAACGAGCTCGCGAGCTCTCGCTCGAACTCTCTCTCTTCATCTCTCTCCTTCTCGTCTCTCTCTCTCTCTCTCTCTACCCTCTCTCTCTCTCACCTCTCTCTCTCTCTCTCTCTCTCTCCTCTCTCCTTCCTCTCCCTCTCTTCTCTCGCTCTCTCTCTCTCTCTCCCCTCTATCTCTCTCTCTCTCTCGCTCCTCTTCTCTCTCTTCTCTCTCTCTCCTCTCACTCTCTCTCTCCTCTCTCATCTCTCTTCTCTCTCTCTCTCTCTCTCCTCTCTCTCTCTCTCTCTCTCTCTCTCTCTCTCTTGCCTCTCTCTTCTATCTCTCTCTCTCTCTCTCTTCTCTCTCTCTCTCTCTCTCTCTCTCTCTCTCATCTCTCTCTCTCTCCTCTCTCTCTATCTTCTCTCTCTCTCTCTCTCTCTCTCTCTCTCTCTCCCTCTCTCTCTCTCTCTCCCTCTCTCTCTCTCTCTCCCTCTCTCTCTCTCTCTCTCTCTCTCCTCTCTCTCTCTCTCTCTCTCTCTCTCTCCCTCTCTCTCTCTCTCTCTCCTCTCTCTCTCTCTCTCCCTCTCTCTCTCTCTCTCTCTCTCTCTCTCCCTCTCTCTCTCTCTCTCTCTCTCTCTCTCTCTCTCTCTCTCTCTCTCTCCCTCTCTCTCTCTCTCTCTCTCTCTCCCTCTCTCTCTCTCTCTCTCTCTCTCTCTCTCTCTCTCTCTCTCTCTCTCGCCCTCTCTCTCTCTCTCTCTCTCTCTCTCTCTCTCTCTCTCTCTCTCTCTCTCTCTCCCTCTCTCTCTCTCTCTCCCTCTCTCTCTCTCTCTCTCTCTCTCTCCCTCTCTCTCTCTCTCTCCCTCTCTCTCCTCTCTCTCTCTCTCTCTCTCTCTCTCTCTCTCTCTCCTCTCTCTCTCTCTCTCTCTCTCTCTCTCTCTCTCTCTCTCTCTCTCTCTCTCTCGCCCTCTCTCTCTCTCTCTCTCTCTCTCTCTCTCTCTCTCTCTGATCCCGCCTTGTTTATCAACATGTAATGACTACAGATAAAAGGATGGAGAAACTTATCAAACACAAAAAAACACCATTGATACAAGGCCAACAAAGATGAAGGAAATGCTCCCCACTTTGTCTAGTGCCTGCAAGTTTGAATTTCGTCAGTCAACATGAGGAATCGGTTCATTGTCCCCTATTTCTTATAGCCTTTCTCTCTACTTGCTTTTCCATCCTGTCAGTTGCTTACTGGATCCTTACTTGTTTTTATTTTCCATACTTCATGTGATCTCCATTCTTAAATGGCCGAAGTGAAAGGGCTTTCCTCGTTGTAGTAAGGGCATGAAGGGTTACGCCAGATCACTTTGTTAATTTGTGTTCAAAGTTTATAGTTAAATGTTTTCTGGATTTTATTGAAATTCGTTTACAAAATTAATAGTTTAATAAAAAAAATATCATTAAAATTTTAGAGTTTGATGAAAAATTTAAAAAAATTGAAAATATGTTTAGGTATTAAAAGACTTTCAATTACTGACGCACTGTACTTTGTTAAAACGCATTATGAAAAAAAAAGTCTAAATAATTAGTATTTTAAAAAAAAATCGATTAAAGTCTCCATTTTGTATGATTCACATTATTTGGTTCCACCAAATGCTCATCTCTGCATTTTTATATTTAAAAAAAAATTAACATTATATACAATTTTTAACAATTTTTAGTTAGTTACTTATACATTTTATATTGAACGTTTTTTTTAATAAACACCATTTGTTGAATGCGTAATCAATGAATTGTAATGATAGCGCGTCTACATCATAAACAGGAAGTCGTGAGTTCGAACAGCACCTAGTTATAAAGACGTGAATTATAAGCAAACAATGATGTCATGCTATCACCTGCAGAATAAGATGTTACTTGGTGCAAAGCAAGTTATTGAAGTAAAACTTTGTCGTCACCACGGAGGACAGCTGTGGGCATAAAAGTGGGTGGGGGGGGGAGGGAGACACGTTTATGTTACCCAAGACCTGAACATGAGACGATAACTTTTTATGCTAGGTGTGATATGACGTCATTGATAGCTTGATAAACATGTAAACAATAGCTAATTAGCAAACGTCAACACTGGTGAAATGTTTCTACTAAGATTTCAATACTTGATGACACAGATAAGATAAACGCCTCCTATTGGTTTAAAAATCACACTGCACCACCCGTCTGACCATTTTTACTCCTGGCCACGCCCCTACTAGCCACACCTACTTCCTCAACACACCTTCCTCATGGCCATGCTTTCAGCTGGCCATACCTCCCTCCTGTTCTCGGCCCTACTAGTCAAACACAACTGCTGCCCACACCTCCCTCCTGACCACACCTTTCTCATGACCTCACCTCTCTTTTGACCAGATCTACCTCCTGGCCATGCCCGTATGACCACAGCTACCTATTGGCTACACCTCCTTCCTGACTCATTCCTCCCTCGTGACCACGCTCCTACCGGCCACACCTACCTCATTGCCACACTCTGAGCCCTAAGCCCTCTACCACATCTTCTAGAAAATTAAATTGCTGCATTTTAATAAATTTGGTAATTTCCATACCATACCAATAATCCTAACGTGAGTCAGATCACGATCACACGACACGCACGTGTCAGACCAGTGTGCAACTCCATCCTTGTAGTGTGCCAGCTGTCGCCTGTGTTAGTTGTGCCAGGCAGACAGAGGTGACGACTATATCTTCCAATCTAAACCACAATGTTCTCCATTTCTGCCTCCATCTTACGGCGTATGTCGTCATTTCACGGATTCAAGTTACACGTGTCGCAGAAATCTCGAAGTAAGTTGTTTCATTGATAAGTCGTGAAATCAAGTGACAACGACTGGGTTTATTTTGCGTTGGAGATTATGAGACGACCGCTTTAACCATAATAGCATCCTGGTAGCCCATTGGCCACAAGTTAGAAGGTTACCACAAAGGTGAGTGTCGCGCTAATGAGACCTTAATCTCTGGCTCTTAGAGGAAACGTGTTACAAGTTATGCTAAATAATGCTTTTGTTTGTGTGTGTGTGTGTGTGTGTGTGTGTGTGTGTGTGTTTGTGGATTTGTTTGTTTTAAGTTGAGTATCAGTATTATGGTGTTTTCATATTTGAGCTCTATATGTTATCTATTTTAAATCTTGTCTCTGTATACATATATATATAATATATATATAAATTTTTTTTTATAGGAATTCTATTTACAGGGATCTTTTATACAAATAAAATAATTATTTTTGATTGTAATTTGCTCCTATCGGGAGAGCTATTTTTTAAAAAAAGTCATTGCACTTATGACCTTTGACACCAATGTTTTCTGAGAGCAACTTTCACCGAACAAATAGAACATCCCCGTTTAAAAACAATCGGACTTGAATATTCATTAAATCAAAGAGACACAACAGAACACAATGAGACACAACGAGACGAGACACAATGAGCTATTATCATCTTACAAATTATACCACCTGCCTGCTAATTGCTTCCTCAAATAATATCATCTAGAAACTTAGCTTTAAATAATTAATTTTTTATTTATATATAAAAAATTAATTATTTCACACATCAAAGTGATGAACAAGTTGTCATATATTTGTTCATGTCACTATGTAATATTTAAGTGACATGTTATTAGTGTAGCGCCCTTATGCACATTATTTTATCTTAGGTCTGCATCTGCTCACGTTTAATTGAAATTATGAATCATACTGCACCTATAGTGAGTGTGAGGGGCTGTAACACCAGCGCATAACCACTGTAAGGACACACCATTTAGTCCCCCATTTCATGTCATTCATTTCTTTCGTGCACGCGCTCTTCAACTTTCCTTGCGAGTCCATGAAGAAAAGATTAAGGCAGGAGTGGGCAAATCCGACTTGCGGGTCAAAAGTGGTCCGCCACAGGGTTTTTGTGGCCCGCAAAGTCATTCAGAAAACGCTCTTGAACTGAAATTTCCTTCATGTCCCAACAAGCAAAATTACAGTCCTGATTTTAAAAAAATTGTAAGAAAGTGTGATAGGATGCAATTGTATCATTAAACCGATGATATAATTAAATGTGGTAGTAGCTATTTATAGAAATCTACATCATATGACCTTAGAACTTGAAATAAATCTGATAAAACTACCACTTTTAAGTTTTATTTATTTACTAGATGCGACCCGCGTCACAAATACGCCGCAGACTTGCTAAGAGACAGTGCAAAAAAAAAGTGGGGACACAACAGCAGCACGAAAAAATGAAAACAGGAATTCCCAAAGCTGACTACTTAAATGAAGCTAGTCAAAAGTAGCGGAAGTATTTACTGTGAACATTCTCTTGTAGTGTCAGTGATATCCATTCAGTAACCAAGCTGAGTACTATTAAACTTTACTGCATGGTACCTTTTTAAATATTAGTGTTGACACATGGTAATAGCTCACCAGACACAAGCCATGTTGACACATGGCGATAGCGCACCCTAGCTCACCACAGACACAAGTCATGTTGACACATGGTGATAGAGCTCTCTAGCTCACCAGACACAAGCCATGTTGACACATGGTGATAGCGCACCCTAGTTCACCACAGACACAATTCATGTTGACACATGGTGATAGCGCACCCTAGCTCACCACAGACACAAGTCATGTTGACACATGGTGATAGCGCACCCTAGCTCACCATCGACACAAGTCATGTTGACAAATGGTGATAGAGCACCCTAGCTCACCACAGACACAAGTCATGTTGACAAATGGTGATAGAGCTCCCTAGTTCACCACAGACACAAGCCATGTTGACACATGGTGATAGAGCTCCCTAGCTCACCACAGACACAAGTCATGTTGACACATGGTGATAGCGCACCCTAGCTCACCACAGACACAAGTCATGTTGACACATGGTGATAGCGCACCCTAGCTCACCACAGACACAAGCCATGTTGACACATGGTGATAGAGCTCCCTAGCTCACCACAGACACAAGCCATGTTGACACATGGTGATAGAGCTCACTAGCTCACCACAGACACAAGTCATGTTGACACATGGTGATAGCGCACCCTAGCTCACCACAGACACAAGTCATGTTGACACATGGTGATAGCGCACCCTAGCTCACCACAGACACAAGTCATGTTGACACATGGTGATAGCGCACCCTAGCTCACCACAGACACAAGTCATGTTGACACATGGTGATAGCGCACCCTAGCTCACCACAGACACAAGCCATGTTGACACATGGTGATAGCGCACCCTAGCTCACCACAGACACAAGTCATGTTGACACATGGTGATAGAGCTCCCTAGCTCACCACAGACACAAGTCATGTTGACACATGGTGATAGAGCTCACTAGCTCACCACAGACACAAGTCATGTTGACACATGGTGATAGAGCTCCCTAGCTCACCACAGACACAAGTCATGTTGACACATGGTGATAGCGCACCCTAGCTCACCACAGACACAAGTCATGTTGACACATGGTGATAGAGCTGCCTAGCTCACCACAGACACAATTCATGTTGACACATGGTGATAGCTCACCAGACACAAGCCATGTTGACACATGGCGATAGCGCACCCTAGCTCACCACAGACACAAGTCAAACAAATCAAAGTGAAATAGTACAAAGTCTGTAACGCGGATTGCAATACGTTTTTTCTTTTGTGTTTAACCAGACGATAGAAATCGTGTATTACCACTGAAAGTTCTTCACATAGTACCACTCATAGTACCACTCATAGTACCACTCATAGTACCACTGATAGAACCACTGATAGTACCATAGACAGCACCACTGATAGTACCACTAATAGTACCACTGATAGAACCACTGATAGTACCATAGACAGCACCACTGATAGTACCACTCATAGTACCACTAATAGAACCACTGATAGTACCATAGACAGTACCACAGCTGGCAGCACTTTTAGCACCACCCATAGTATACCACTAATAGCACCACCCATAGTATACCACTGATAGCACCACCCATAGTATACCACTGATAGCACCACCAATAGTATACCACTGATAGCACCACCCATAGTATACCACTGATAGCACCACCAATAGTATACCACTGATAGCACCACCCATAGTATATCACTGATAGCACCACCCATAGTATACCACTGATAGCACCACCCATAGTATACCACTGATAGCACCACCAATAGTATACCACTGATAGCACCACCCATAGTATACCACTGATAGCACCACCCATAGTATACCACTGATAGCAATACTGATATAACCACTCACTGTACCCCTGATAGTACCACTGACAGTACCACTGAAAGCAGCACTAATAATATCACTGAGTACCACTGATAGTACCATTGATAGCAGCCGCGGACAGTACCTCTGACAGTACCACTGACAGTACCAATGATAGAACTAACCCAGTAATGTCCTAGTCCTATCTCATGACTGTCTTAGTCCTACCCCATGATTTTACTATTTCAGGCCTTTTACTTTTGTCAATATTACTAACACTAGGACATACCATCACGTTTACTCGAATACATTTGTAATGTTTCCCCTTAGCTTCCTCGCACTAGGACATACCATCACGTTTACTCGACTACATTTGTAATGTTTCCCCTTAGCTTCCTCGCACTAGGACATACCATCACGTTTACTCGACTACATTTGTAATGTTTCCCCTTAGCTTCCTCGCACTAGGACATACCATCACGTTTACTCGACTACATTTGTAATGTTTCCCCTTAGCTTCCTCGCACTAGGACATACCATCACGTTTACTCTACTACATTTGTAATGTTTCCCCTTAGCTTCCTCGTTGGATCACGATACGTATTATGTAGAACTCTACCATCCTTCGGTGCCTGGTTAGCAGGCGATCGTGTACTTTTACCGCTTAACGGATAGATTCCACTGCTAACTAGACGCGGTCCAAAACAAAGTCTAAAAATAACAAGCTTCTCGGGCGTATACTACCTGGCCTCTGAGCCAACATCTACCTGGCCTCTGAGCCAGGGTTGCCATATTGGCCTTTTTAAGGCCAAATTCTCAAAATTTGGCCTTTTTTAAGAGGGTTTGGCTTTAAGATTTTTGTTTGGCCTTTTGGCCTTTTTTTGGCCTTTTTCTTTTAAAAAAATAAAAATATATCAAATATATATAAAAATAATCCTTATCACAATAAAAAAAATAACCAAAATCGCCAATAACCTTATTAATTATTTTTCTTTTTTTGAATAGCTTACGTGTATGTTAGACATTAAAAAGTTTTTTAAAAGTTTAATGAAGAGGCCTATTAAGACAAAGCCAGATATAGAATGCAGCTCACACTTTTAGACGCTATTTTTAGAGACAAGGCTGAGCTTTTGTTTACAAATAAATGCAGTAAGGACTTTGTCATGTCACCAAGAATAGTTGATGACTTGACATCTGATAAAGTTTATAATAATACTGCAAGTAGCAGTCTAGAGGAAAAGGATGACCTGAAGCTTTTCTTTCAAATTTTTATGTTAGTATCATAGTCTATTTATTTTTTTAGTATAATCATACATACGATACGAACATTGGCATTTACACATTTATTATCCTTTTTCTCCTGGTTCTACCTTCATTTTAAATAGTTAACTAATTTTCAGCCGTTATGAGCCGTCCATAAATGACGTCACGCGATTTTTACAGATTTTTCAATATATTTTCACCCCCCCCCACCCCTCGTCACACGCAATCAAGAGCTAGACCCTTTAAAATATGACGTCACAGTTCTTAAAAGCACTCTCCCCCTCGTCATACATCGCCACAAATCTGTGACCCCCTCCCGCCCCCTAGGTGCGTGACGTCATTTTGTTGAAATTTTTCATGTAACATAAGTTTGGCCTTTTTTTGGCCTTTTTTGGCTGTCAGTTTGGCCTTTTACCCAAATTACAATCTGGCAACCCTGCTCTGAGCTAACATCTACCTGGACTGGACTCACCGACAGACCTCTGTATACCGGTCGCGTCTCAGCGTCTATCACAACACGTTTCTACTACATCGGGCCTCAGACCTGTAGAGAACGGCCACGTCTTAAGACAACGCCATCAAAAGTCTATCTCACCATCTGATTCCACTTAGTCAGTACGACTGGGAGGGGTTAGACAGGACTGTGGGGGGGGGGTGGGGGGTGTTTTCACCTGAGAGACCCCACAACAGCCTTGGACTACACGGTGATTATCATATTAATTCCTGCCATTGATAAACATTGGGGGAAACTTTTGTTGACATTGTGGGAAACTATTGTTGACATTGCGGGGAAACTATTGTAGACATTCGGGAAACTATTGTAGACATTCGGGAAACTATTGTAGATATTCGGGAAACTATTGTAGACATTCGGGAAACTATTGTTGACATTGCGGGGAAACTATTGTAGACATTCGGGAAACTATTGTTGACGTGTGTATTCAACAGTTCTGATGTTGCTTAGTGGTTGAGCGTCGTTTATTATGGCTTGTTACATAAATAAATGTTGTGTTCGATGGTTCATCATTTGATAAACTCTGATCAATTGCTTTGATACAAAACATCTTGTCAGAGAGGTAACAGAATGTTTTCAATAGATTCGTGTATTTACACTGGGGGGAGGGGTGTAAGAAAGTTGTTCGAAAATGTGACGTACTTGAAAGGGGGGAGGGGTCCGAGATTTGTGACAGGGGGGGGGAGGTTAACGTCAAATAGACGTTAAATCTCTATCTGACCAATGTAATGTCATGGCACTTGACCGTTAAATCTCTATCTGACCAATGTAATGTCAAGGTACTTGGACGTTAAATCTCTATCTGACCAATGTAACGTCAAGTTACTTAGACGTTAAATCTCTATCTGACCAATGTAATGTCATGGCACTTGACCGTTAAATCTTTATCTGACCAATGTAATGTCAAGGTACTTAGACGTTAAATCTCTATCTGACCGCTAGCGCCCAGACAAATGGAGATATTTAACGGACATCTCTCATTGGCAAGCACACGTTCCAAACCACTGACTTGTTTAACAAACCCCAGCTCCCTGGTCTGTCCTTGTTGAAACCAAATTGTTTATGACTCGCTGTGCAGATAGTGAACTCAATAAGTGGTGAGGAAAAAACCTCCGGTGTTCCTATGTCTGCGTTAGAAAGTTCATGGTGAACTGTTGCTCCCACAAAATTGGAGTAGAATCTTAAGAATAACAGGGACACCCCGGAACTGGGCATAACTATTGATTGTAGTCAGTTCTCCATGAGTCGTATCATTAACGTAGTTCGTATTACAATTTTTCGTGGTTATCTTCTCATTGGTAACATTAATTTGTCTGTTCTTTGTGTTGTTTACCTTTGCGTTGTTTAACTTTGCGTTGTTTAACTATGCGTTGTTTAGCTGTGCATTGTTAAGTGTGCGTTGTTGTACTGTACGATGTTGTACTGTACGATGTTGTACTGTACTATGTTGTACTGTACTATGTTGTACTGTACTATGTTGTACTGTACTATGTTCTACTGTACGTTGTTGTACTTTAATATGTTGTACTGTACTATGTTGTACTGTACTATGTTGTACTGTACGTTGTTGTACTGTACTATGTTGTACTGTACGTTGTTGTACTGTACTATGTTGTACTGTACTATGTTCTACTGTACGATGTTGTACTGTACTATGTTGTACTGTACTATGTTTTACTGTACTATGTTGTACTGTACGATGTTGTACTGTACTATGTTGTACTGTACTATGTTGTACTGTACTATGTTGTACTGTACTATGTTTTACTGTACTATGTTGTACTGTACGATGTTGTACTGTACTATGTTGTACTGTACTATGTTGTACTGTACTATGTTGTACTGTACGATGTTGTGCTATGCGGTATCCTTCCAATAACAAGGTGAACCTTCCAGCAGACGATGTTCAACAGGGTTCTATCCCCCTGTTATTCTCATTGAGCCAGGCGAATGTTTATCTCATCCAGGTCAACACGTCAGTTCCTAGGCCTGGTGCTGGGAGATCTCAACAACATTTCTTAACAGACTTGGAATTAGGATTGATGTTCCGTGTACACACTGGAAATGTTGTACTCACCACCAACAAAATGTTGTACTCACCACCAACAAAATGTTGTACTCACCAACAAAAAAATTTTGTACTCACAATACACAAAATGTTGTACTCACCACTAACAAAATGTTGTACTCACAATCAACAAAATGTTGTACTCACCACCATCAAAATGATGTACTCACAACTCACAATCGACAAAATGTTGTACTCACCACCATCAAAATGTTGTACTCACAATCGACAAAATGTTGTACTCACCACCAACAAAATGTTGTACTCACAATCGACAAAATGTTGTACTCACCACCAACAAAATGTTGTACTCACCACCAACAAAATGTTGTACTCACCACCAACAAAATGTTGTACTCACCACCAATAAAATGTTGTACTCACCACCAACAAAATGTTGTACTCACCACCAACAAAATGTTGTACTCACAATCAACAAAATGTTGTAATCACCACCAACAAAATGTTGTACTCACCACCAACAAACTGTTGTACTCACCGCCAACAAAATGTTGTGCTCACCACCAACAAAATGTTGTACTCACCACCAATAAAATGTTGTACTCACCACCAACAAAATGTTGTACTACCACCAACAAAATGTTGTACTCACCACCAACAAAATGTTGTACTCACAATCAACAAAATGTTGTACTCACCACCAACAAAATGTTGTACTCACCACCAACAAAATGTTGTACTCACAATCAACAAAATGTTGTACTCACCACCATCAAAATGTTGTACTCACAACTCACAATCGACAAAATGTTGTACTCACCACCATCAAAATGTTGTACTCACAATCGACAAAATGTTGTACTCACCACCAACAAAATGTTGTACTCACAATCGACAAAATGTTGTACTCACCACCAACAAAATGTTGTACTCACCACCAACAAAATGTTGTACTCACCACCAACAAAATGTTGTAATCACCACCAATAAAATGTTGTACTCATCACCAACAAAATGTTGTACTCACCACCAACAAAATGTTGTACTCACAATCAACAAAATGTTGTAATCACCACCAACAAAATGTTGTACTCACCACCAACAAACTGTTGTACTCACCGCCAACAAAATGTTGTGCTCACCACCAACAAAATGTTGTACTCACCACCAATAAAATGTTGTACTCACCACCAAAAAAATGTTGTACTTACCACCAACAAAATGTTGTACTCACCACCAATAAAATGTTGTACTCACCACCAATAAAATTTTGTACTCACCACCAACAAAATGTTGTACTCACAATCGACAAAATGTTGTACTCACCACCAACAAAATGTTGTACTCAAAAGCGACAAAATGTTGTACTCACCACCAATAAAATGTTGTACTCACCACCAATAAAATGTTGTACTCACAATCAACAAAATTTTGTACTCACCACCAATAAAATGTTGTACTGACCACCAATAAAATGTTGTACTCACAATCAACAAAATGTTTTACTCACCACCAATAAAATGTTGTACTCACCACCAATAAAATGTTGTACTCACAATCAACAAAATGTTGTACTCACCACCAACAAAATGTTGTACTCACAATCGACAAAATGTTGCACTAACCACCTACAAATGTTGTACTCACCACCAACAAAATGTTGCACTCACAATCAACAAAATGTTGTACTCACCACCAATAAAATTTTGTACTCACCACCAACAAAATGTTGTACTCACAATCAACAAAATGTTGTACTCACCACCAATAAAATGTTGTACTCACCACCAACAAAATGTTGTACTCACAATCAACAAAATGTTGTACTCACAATCGACAAAATGTTGCACTAACCACCTACAAATGTTGTACTCACGGCCAACAAAATGTTGTACTCACAATAGACAAAATGTTGTACTCACCACCAACAAAATGTTGTACTCACGGAATACAAAATGTTGTACCTAACACCTACAAACTATAAAATGTTACTAAAATCTCTGTGCTTTAAGTAATATTCATCAATGCAAGATTCTAAATGTTATAATCTTTTTAAGCTGAAATCTATTTATTTTTATAAAAAATGCACTTTTTTTAGGGCGCCTACGACACCCACCTTTTTCAAAAGCCCAACTAACTTGTCCTTGTTTGATAATACGAAATATTAAACTTTCTGAAATGTACAAAAATAATAGGGGTTGTAGGGCGCCTACGGTGCCCCCTATGTTTTTTAAATTTAATAATTGACCATCATCAAATCCTCTTTTTACATTGATCCCTTTTCCAAAATTAAAATATGAGCGAAAACAATGACGTCATATAATTTTTTTTTACAGGCATCTTTAATTTGCACACCTTTTGATGCATTGGTGCAGTAATTTGGTTTTCCCTGCTTTCTAAAATTAGTAGCGTCAGGACTGACAGACACTACTTGCGTGACAATTGCAAATTATATTGTTTAATAGGGCTGCCGAAATTAAGGATTAATTAATCTATTAATCGTTAAAAATTTTAATCGATTTAAATTAATTTGATCGATTAAAATTCGATTAAAATTTAAGAAAATCTTTCTTTTTTTCCAATTTATTAATTATTTAAATTTTTTGTTACTTACATACTTTTCCCTCGTATTATTATTATTTATTTAGACGTGCATATGTAAACAAAAATGTTTTTCTTCCCTATTTCTTGCATAGCATAACGAATTTGCTGTGTTACGTCACTAAATTTGGGAGTCGTGGAATTACCGCGACTTAACCGATTTCGCGAAATAATGAATAGCTACTTAACGGGATCTATATATGCGTTATAAAAATATAATTAAACGGAATTAATCGATTAAATTTTTCCCCGAGTAATCGTACACATTTTTTTTTAATCAGTAACAGCCCTATCAACATACATAATTCCCGTAATGGATGTAATGCTTCTTGGATGTAATGCTGTTAGGTTCAATAGTGCGCACCAAAAATTACTGCACCAACTATAATTCTTTTCGAACTTTCCGCATAAAATTGTTCAATATGATAATAAATGAATTTTAAAAAAATGAATAAAATAAATGAAAGTTCTGTATTACGTTATTTTTTAATCTGATGTGTATTTATTTTGAAAACTTCCGTCATTTTTGACGGGTGATACGCTAGTATATTATATATCATTTTGCTTAAAATGTGCATCACATTTATTATGAGAAGAACACATCAATCAAAGTTAATCCTCATTATTAGCCCTAGAAACAAGTGTCCACTCATATAGAGGTTACCACTGTCCGGTCTATCATTGTTGACCATAGAAACACGTGTCCACTTATATAGAGGTTACCACTGTCCGGTCTATCATTGTTGACCATAGAAACAAGTGTCCACTCATATAGAGGTTACCACTGTCCGGTCTATCATTGTTGACCATAGAAACACGTGTCCACTTATATAGAGGTTACCACTGTCCGGTCTATCATTGTTGACCATAGAAACAAGTGTCCACTCATATAGAGGCTACCACTGTCCGGTCTATCATTGTTGACCATAGAAACACGTGTCCACTCATACACAGGTTGCCAGTGGCTTAGGCAATACCCCAGGTCATCTTGTTATGGTTATGTTTACATTGGGTCACCAGTTTAGAGAAGTTCCAGACCCGCTCGTCAGACGTCCTCGCTACTCCCTCCCCCTCTCTCCACTCTTAACCCCCCGCCCCCCCTCCTAGCCCCCCACCCACCCGCAGCCCTTTCAGCCTCTACCTGGCCTGAGCAGCCCGACACGTGGTGTGTTGAGTATCATATCGATCAGTTTTTTCCTTGAAGTTTCTCGCTCTCCCGCCTCTATGCTGTGGTGGGGCGGGGCTGGTTGCTCTGACATTTTCTCACACGTCTTGGGTTTACACGTCTGATATTCCAATGTTTCTCATACCTTTAATTGTTTACGTTCTTCATGCTTTTTCATTGTTTCTTTACCTTTATTTGTTTACAGTTTATTTATAGAAATAACTCCCACGAAGAAGCGTATCGAAAAGAGTACATTTGTCCTGGGGTGCCAAGGTACAGGGGTGCCAAGGTACAGGGGTGCCAAGGTACAGGGTCGCCAAGGTACAGGGGTGCCAAGGTACAGGGGTGCCAAGGTACAGGGGCGCCAAGGTACAGGGGTGCCAAAGTACAGGGGTGCCAAGGTACAGGGGTGCCAAAGTACAGGGGTGCCAAGGTACAGGGGTGCCAAAGTACAGGGGTGCCAAGGTACAGGGGTGCCAAAATTAGGCTAACGATGTGACATTATAATAAGTGAACAAAGGTATTAAAAGGAGGGAGGGGTGACAACTAATAGCGTGTCTTGGTTGAACAATATATTAACTACGCCTCAGCTCTCGCATTCATCAGTTTGATATCTATATTATCTTGCCTGCGTGGGACGGTCTTTTGGGTAGAGATCAATTTTATATCTTTGTTATCTGACATGGATTCATTCTCTAATTTGTTTTTACTGTTATTATCTTATTGACTAACTTTTTAAACGTATTTGTAACAAATTGTTTTGAGTTGCCGTTACAATTCAGGTTAGTGTTACAATTCAGGTTACTGTTACAATTCAGGTTACTGTTACAATTCAGGTTACTGTTACAATTCAGGTTACTGTTACAATTCAGGTTACTGTTACAATTCAGGTTACTGTTACAATTCAGGTTACTGTTACAATTTTGGTTATTGTTACAATTCAGGTTACTGTTACAATTCAGGTTACTGTTACAATTCAGGTTACTGTTATAATTCGGGTTACTGTTACAATTCGGGTTACTGTTACAATTCAGGTTACTGTTACAATTCAGGTTAGTGTTACAATTCAGGTTACTGTTACAATTCAGGTTACTGTTACAATTCAGGTTACTGTTACAATTCAGGTTAGTGTTACAATTCAGGTTACTGTTACAATTCAGGTTACTGTTACAATTCAGGTTACTGTTACAATTCAGGTTAGTGTTACAATTCAGGTTACTGTTACAATTCAGGTTACTGTTACAATTCAGGTTACTGTTACAATTCAGGTTACTGTTACAATTCAGGTTAGTGTTACAATTCAGGTTACTGTTACAATTCAGGTTACTGTTACAATTCAGGTTACTGTTACAATTCAGGTTAGTGTTACAATTCAGGTTACTGTTACAATTCAGGTTACTGTTACAATTCAGGTTACTGTTACAATTCAGGTTAGTGTTACAATTCAGGTTACTGTTACAATTCAGGTTACTGTTACAATTCAGGTTACTGTTACAATTCAGGTTACTGTTACAATTCAGGTTACTGTTACAATTCAGGTTACTGTTACAATTCAGGTTACTGTTACAATTTTGGTTATTATTACAATTCAGGTTACTGTTACAATTCAGGTTACTGTTACAATTCAGGTTACTGTTACAATTCAGGTTACTGTTACAATTCAGGTTACTGTTACAATTCGGTTTATTGTTACAATTCAGGTTACTGTTACAATTCAGGTTACTGTTACAATTCAGGTTACTGTTACAATTCGGTTTATTGTTACAATTCAGGTTACTGTTACAATTCAGGTTACTGTTACAATTCAGGTTACTGTTACAATTCGGGTTACTGTTACAATTCGGGTTACTGTTACAATTCAGGTTACTGTTACAATTCAGGTTAGTGTTACAATTCAGGTTACTGTTACAATTCAGGTTACTGTTACAATTCAGGTTACTGTTACAATTCAGGTTAGTGTTACAATTCAGGTTACTGTTACAATTCAGGTTACTGTTACAATTCAGGTTACATTTACAATTCAGGTTACTGTTACAATTCAGGTTACTGTTACAATTCAGGTTACTGTTACAATTCAGGTTACTGTTACAATTCAGGTTACTGTTACAATTCAGGTTACTGTTACAATTCAGGTTACTGTTACAATTTTGGTTATTATTACAATTCAGGTTACTGTTACAATTCAGGTTACTGTTACAATTCAGGTTACTGTTACAATTCAGGTTACTGTTACAATTCAGGTTACTGTTACAATTCGGTTTATTGTTACAATTCAGGTTACTGTTACAATTCAGGTTACTGTTACAATTCAGGTTACTGTTACAATTCGGTTTATTGTTACAATTCAGGTTACTGTTACAATTCAGGTTACTGTTACAATTCAGGTTACTGTTACAATTCGGTTTATTGTTACAATTCAGGTTACTGTTACAATTCAGGTTACTTTTACAATTCAGGTTACTGTTACAATTCAGGTTACTGTTACAATTCAGGTTACTGTTACAATTCAGGTTACTGTTACAATTCAGGTTACTGTTACAATTCGGTTTATTGTTACAATTCAGGTTACTGTTACAATTCGGGCTACTGTTACAATTCAGGTTACTGTTACAATTCAGGTTACTGTTACAATTCGGTTTATTGTTACAATTCAGGTTACTGTTACAATTCGGGCTACTGTTACAATTCAGGTTACTGTTTCAATTCAGGTTACTGTTACAATTCAGGTTACTGTTACAATTCAGGTTACTGTTACAATTCAGGTTACTGTTGACAGTGTTACTACGATGTTGTCACATGATGTGTGGGTTGGTGATGTGGTAAACATTGGGAATATAATCAAGTGTGTTTATGAGTTTTTTCACTCAAGTGTCACGTGACTCAGCTCAATGAGTGGCACTCCCGGAGACAACACTATTTTATATCCCTCAAGGAACCTGCCATAACACGTACATGGACCCCAGAGAAATTGATGTGTCATGGGAGGGAGAAGGGGGCACCAAGGTAGCAAGCAGAAAACCTTTAAATGATCACCCTTTGAGTCAAGCTATAAATGTGTAATATTCTTCTTAAATGATGCCTCTGTAGACCTTGTCATTGCATTGAGGAAATCTGTTCACAGATAATTCCGGTTTATTCAGTTGGAACAATTTCATTGCGATCATGAAATATCCGGGTATCTTTTAGGACTCATCTCAACTGATATTTGTTGATTCTACGTTAATGTAAGTCAGATTAGTTGACCAAGACAAAAAAAAACTGGCTTACAAATATATTCTTATCTATACAGAAGATTATTACGTCCTACGCTTATCTATGGTTTGTGTTTAGTCCTGCATTCTTTATTAGAGATTTAAATGTTGATAAAGTGTTGGTTTTCCTGGTTTCTTCAGGCAACCCATTCCACGCCCGAATTCCGGACGGGAAGAACGAAAATGTGTATGTGTTTGTTCTTGCATACGGAATAAGAAAGGTGTTTTTTATCCTTATGTTTATCTGAGGGTTGTATTAAGTTATCTTTGTGTTGTATTTCTAAATTAGAATTAATTGCTTTATGTATGATTACTACTTTGCTCTTGGTTCTTCTATCCTCTAGTGTTTCAAGGTTTAATGATTTAACTAATGGTGTTATTCTTGTCAGTTTCGAATATTCTCCAGTAATGAATCTGGCAGCTCTTTTTTGAATTTGTTCTAGTTTATCAATGTTTTCTTTGGTGGATGGGTCCCATACAGAAGATGCATATTCTAGTACAGGTCTCACCAAAGTGAGGTAGCATTTTAGTTTTATATCTCTATTACATTTGTTAAAGTTTCTTTTTATAAAGCCTAAGGTTTTGTTTGATTTTTTAATAACTTCATTGACATGGGGATTCCATGATAGTTTCTCATTTATTAAGACTCCTAAGTATTTTGCATCTTTAGTTTGGGTCAGTTCTTTTCCATGAATGTAATATTTTGAATTTATTTGTTTCTTTTTCTTTGTTACTCTTAACAGTTGACACTTTTCTGGGTGGAAAGACATATTCCAGTTAGTTTCACATTACATCAATTCATCTAAGTCTTTTTGTAAAATGTTGCTATCTTGTTCTGATTTAATTGTTCTATAGATTATACAATCATCAGCGAATAACCTAACTTTTGTTCCTCTTGAGATGTTGTTGGGTAAATCCTTTATATAAATTAAAAAGAGTAAGGGACCTAGCACAGTTCCTTGTGGAACTCCTGAGTTAACCTTTATTGGTGCAGATTTAGATCCATTAATTATTACGTTTGCTCCCTGCCCAAAAGGAAGTCTTGGATCCAGTGATGTAAGGAACCTGAGATTCCAAAGTAGTTAAGTTTTTTAAGTAAACTAAGGTGGTGAACTTTGTCAAATGCTTTTGAGAAGTCTAGTAATATTGTTTTCTATTTGATCATTTTTGTCTAAGCCTTTTGATAGTTCATCTATTAAACCTATTAATTGTGTTTCACATGATCTGTTTTTTCTAAAGTCGTGTTGATGTGGGCATAGGGCATTATATTTGTCAAGGTGGTTAACTATTCTACTATATATTATGTGTTCTAGTAATTTACAGGTGATACTAGTAAGTGATACAGGCCTGTAATTACCAGGGTCTGATTTATCCCCTTTCTTAAAGAGTGGAGTTACGTTAGCTAATTTCCAATCCTGGGGCACTTTACCCTGGTTTAGAGAGGCTTGAAAGAGAACTACAAGGATTGGGGACTGTTCATTGCTTAGTTCTTTTAATAACCTTGCAGGCAATTCATCTGGACAGTAGCTTTGTTTATTTTAAAGTTTTTAGGAGTGTATGTATACCTATCTCGTCTACAGTTATGTTACCTATTTCTTCCATTTTATTTAAATTTACTAAAACTTCCTTGTCGCCTGTGGAAGAAAATGATGATGCAAAATATGTGTTAAGGATATTAGCTTTAGTCTCATTATCATTATAGGTTTTATTATTTGAGCCTTTTAGTGTGGCTATTTCTGTAGGTTCCATTTTTTTAAAGATTTGTTAAAGGATCATACGTTTTTATTGTTCTCTTTAGAAATTACATTGTTTATATATTCAGTTTTGGAGGTTTCAAGTAAATGTTTGTGTCAAGTGTTTAATCTCTAAGTATTTTTTGTGTATCCTTGTTAAATTGGTAGCCTTAAATTTCTTAAATAAGTTCTCTTTTTGTTTGCATAGCTTTTTAAAATTTAGAATTGAACCAGCATTTGTTAATTTTATTTGATGTTAGTTTTGTTGGAACATTCTCATACATTATAGTTTTTAGATTTGTTTTTATATCTTTCCAAATTTCTTCTACTGGGTATTTGTGTTAAATTTGCTTAGGAAATTTTGTTGGAAGTTAGCTGCTGATTGGTGTAGTTTTATTGAATTACATTTATTCCAAAGATTCTTCTAGGTATCTTATTAATTTTACTGTTGATTGTATTGGTGACCCTAACAATATCATGGTCGGACAGTCCAGGAATTATTTTGCAGTCTATCACTAGTCCGTGTGGAAAGGTTTATCTAAAATAATGACATGTAAACAAAATGACCACTATTTAAAATATTAATAAATGTACATAAAAAGAACAATAGTTACAATAATAATAACACGTTCATAAACTTTATTTAAATAATTTAACGTTACCAGGCAAATGGAATGTTATTGTTGTGCATTATTTAGTTGTGAAACTTAAGATTTTTCATTGCACATACCAGATACCCATACTAGATAAACAATGCATGAAGTCCATGTAAGACATGTATACTAGTTACAGACTTACAGATACAAATTATGCCCTACAGATATGGTTGTCTAAGTCTAGTTTGTTAAATGTATATAACCTGTATAATACCTGATATGATAAGACACTAGAGTAATATAACTATTCGACGGCATATACACAAACGCCACAGTATTATGACTCTTCAGTTGTGACTAAATAAGTTGCTCTATTTTAGATTTAGATACTAACTATGTTTACTAAGAGTATTGTTAGCCATGAGTCTTTAAAATCCACGCTATTGGTTATATCGAGAGATAAAGGTCTGTTACAATGTGAGAAATACATTTAACTAGATTCGACCGTGGTGTAGCATACGCCGCAGACTTGCTCATAGATAGTGCAAAGAAATGGGAGATAGAACGGACACAAACTACAGCACGAAGAAATCAGAACAACGCGAATGAAAATATGAAAATCGAGAGTGGGGGGACATCGCTGACGTATTGCTGGTCTCGAGACATGCCCACCCCCACTTTTGAACCCACTTCGCTCGTTTGGTCGACCCCAGCGAGCGTCATTGGCCATGCTTATTTGCACACGACTTGCTAGCGATCTAGTTCTGGTGAACTATATGAACAGATGTTCATGGCAAATTGATATTGGTATTTTTATCATCAACTTATAGGTGTTATCGCTTACCCGTATGTAAATGATGGGTTCATGAAGATAGAGAGAGGAGGAGACAAGCTAATGAAGGTGTCGACGTCTTGATTAATTTAGAAGAAACTCAAGCAATTTGTGTCTATGATCAATCCTTAACATTAGAGCAAGGGGAATAACTGTTGTCAGTTTCACTGAACTCTCAATTTTTTCTTACATCATATTTATGTCAAGTTCTTTACTGTAGTGAAACTCAGATATAATTAATACTATGATACAATGACACCGTGATAAAATAACACAATGATACTATGATACAATGATAACATGTGATAGCCACCTTGGTGAAGACATGTTTTACACAATGTGATTGTTTTCTTACCTGGGATTGTAAAAGACAACGGATTATTAACTGGGTCATTTAGTTAGACCAAACAGTGGACACACCGTGTGTCTTGGTTTGTTGTCTACATCAACTTTAGCATGGGACAAATTTATGAAAAAGTTCACATCGGAGGTAAGTTTTATTGTCACCACTTTTATTTTGTTACTACTCTCTGGAACAAATTCTTTAAACATATAAACAATGACATATAACATCATCTCTTTAAGTAACTGTTTAAAAAAATAGAATTTGCACCCTCTAAAACAGTTGTTTCAAATAAAATATATTGCTTATTTGCTAAATTTAGCGGATTGTCAAGAGAAGTAACCAATGCTTTACACTTCACAAAATCATGGTTATAGCCCCTTGTTGAAAAAAAAATTGTTGAGTTCTTTCCATTCTGAATTGAAAATGTTATTAATTGGTGAATAAACTTGTACACTGTACACATAAAGAAAAAGCAGAGAATAACGGAAACACTTTGACATTAAATGTTTACATTTTGTATGTTTAGGGTATAGGTGTCATTTAAGTGTACAAAAATGATTAGTCCATTCCGAATATAGCAACTTAACAAACGCTTGGCTACTGTTACTATGGTTATTGTTACTGTGTGAACACACACACACGGGCGGCAAACACACACACACGCACACACACACACATATCCATATGTTAACATTTAAAGGGAAAAAAAACTGTTTTAATCATAACGCTTTCCTCCTCTTACTTAATGTACATAAGTTCATTCACCAAACAACAATTTCTTTGTTTGTTGACAAACACTACATACATGAAATGTTGCAGTGTTTCAAACAGTAACGAATATGTATGTGCTAATGATTTGCTCTGTTTAGTTAGAGCTCGCAATTATAAATATTTATTTCAGATATTTGATAATTTTTTATAACATAATTATAAATAATGCAATCAAACTTTCCAATAAATTCTACTGCTATAAGCATGTGTCAGTGTGGTACGGACAAGTCGTATGGAATTGATAGTCATTTGAAATTATCACCACTTTGTGAATACAATGCTCTTCCCCAGCAATATTAACTGCAACACTGTGTTCTATTTGTTAGTTACTGCCCTTGTCTTTACCAATGTGGTCGTAGGCAGCCAGACCCCATGTTAGTGGGGTTCTGGCTGCCTACGACCACATTGGTAAAGACAAGGGCAGTAACTAACAAATAGTTACTACCCTTGTCTTTACCAATGTGGTCGTAGGCAGCCAGACCCCATGACAGTGAAATTTTGGTTTCCATTGACTTTTATCACCTTTATATGTAGTTAATTCTATAAATGCTATCGGACACTTTTGGACTATTCATATATTACAGATTATAGCGCTCTTCATTTATCCATAAGATCGGACTTGTATGATAATTTGATAGCGCTATAACACACAATAAACGTTCAATAACTCGCCGAGACAAATATGTCGGTATGATAGGATCCTCCAAACGACTCATCACAGTACAAAATGTAGAAAAGTTCTCTATCATTGGAAAATGTCTCACAAGTGACAAGTGTCATTGGAATAGGTGTCAGAATTGACAGGTTTCATAGGGATGTGTCTCACAAAGAACTTATCATTGGAATCGGCCTCACAAATGACAAGTATCATTGGAATAAATTTCACTAATGACAAGTTTCATTAAAAGAAAAACACTATGACAAGTATCATTGGAGTTGTTCTCGCCAATGACAAGCCTTGGAATTGTCAAATTAGTGGAAATGTCTCATTAACTTCGCCTTTCAGTTAAACATTGTCCACCAACGAATTTGGTATTGAAAGTTTATGTGAGCTTGTATTAACACGTTATGAATATGATCTAAACTGACTTGACATACAAACGTATGTTGCTGAAAAGCTTCCACTGCATGAAATGAGGTTTGAGTATTTCGTAGCAGTAGTTAGTATTTGCATCGAGTAACAAAACAAAAAACTCATTTATTTTTATTGTGTGGGTTCCCCCCCCCCGAAAAAAATATATCCGGTAACAACTGTATATATTTAATCTGAGCCCATGGGCTGCGCCCTTGTATCAGTGGAGCCCTACTACACCATGCGGTGACCATCCTTTTCCGTCCGGAGGTATCCGTCCGTCTGTCTCCGCTGCAGACCGGATAGACAGACAATATTTCAACTGACCAGGACAACATTAATTATTCACCACACTGGGGCTGACACTTGGCGACAACGCCGTGACGTCATTAAGGCTTAGAAAGAAGAAATTGAACAGAGTTCTAAACGGTTGCTGATGTCATGGGTTGCCTTACACGTTAAATGTAAGTTGTAAGCAGTCACTCGTCTGTAAGAACAATGTAAGATGTAAGCAGTCACTCGTCTGTAAGAACAATGTAAGATGTAAGCAGTCAGACGTCTGTAAGAACAATGTAAGATGTAAGCAGTCACTCGTCTGTAAGAACAATGTAAGATGTAAGCAGTCACTCGTCTGTAAGAACAATGTAAGATGTAAGCAGTCAGACGTCTGTAAGAACAATGTAAGATGTAAGCAGTCACTCGTCTGTAAGAACAATGTAAGAAGTAAGCAGTCACTCGTCTGTAAGAACAATGTAAGATGTAAGCAGTCACTCGTCTGTAAGAACAATGTAAGATGTAAGCAGTCACTCGTCTGTAAGAACAATGTAAGATGTAAGCAGTCACTCGTCTGTAAGAACAATGTAAGATGTAAGCAGTCAGACGTCTGTAAGAACAATGTAAGATGTAAGCAGCACTCGTCTGTAAGAACAATGTAAGATGTAAGCAGTCACTCGTCTGTAAGAACAATGTAAGATGTAAGGAGTCAGACGTCTGTAAGAACAATGTAAGATGTAAGCAGTCACTCGTCTGTAAGAACAATGTAAGATGTAAGCAGTCACTCGTCTGTAAGAACAATGTAAGATGTAAGCAGTCAGACGTCTGTAAGAACAATGTAAGATGTAAGCATTCACTCGTCTGTAAGAACAATGTAAGATGTAAGCAGTCACTCGTCTGTAAGAACAATGTAAGATGTAAGCAGTCACTCGTCTGTAAGAACAATGTAAGATGTAAGCAGTCACTCGTCTGTAAGAACAATGTAAGATGTAAGCAGTCAGACGTCTGTAAGAACAATGTAAGATGTAAGCAGCACTCGTCTGTAAGAACAATGTAAGATGTAAGCAGTCACTTGTCTGTAAGAACAATGTAAGATGTAAGCAGTAAGACGTCTGTAAGAACAATATAAGATGTAAGCAGTCACTCGTCTGTAAGAACAATGTAAGATGTAAGCAGTCAGACGTCTGTAAGAACAATGTAAGATGTTAGTGGTCTAGCCGACAAGCCTCAGAACTATATCATACTAGGGGCAAGTACCCGGCTTTCCCGGGTTTAACAACAACAGCAACAACAACAAAAACAACAACAGCAACAAAACAACAAAAACAAACAACAAAAACAAAACAACAACAAACAACAACTACAACAACAACAGCAACAACAACAAAGCAACAACAACTACAACAACAACAACAGCAACAATGACAAAAACAACAACAGAAACAGCAACAGCAACAAAAAAACAAAACAACAACAAAAACAACAAAATCAACAACAAAACAACAACAAAACAACAACAAAACAACAGCAACAACAACAAAGCAACACCAACAAAACAACAACTACAACAGCAACAACAACAAAGCAACAACAACAACAAAATTATTATATGGCGATAATCGCCTTCTTGTTAATCTCGACACCAAAATGTTTATTATTTTGCGTCATTATTTTACGTCTTAATTTTCAATAATTTTTATTTTATATAGCTCATATAAGGAAAAATTACATTTTGGGCCCCCGGCCCCCAGTATCTTATATATATGGAACGAAACCTGTTTAATAACCTTTCCGGTATAATTTTGTGTACGTGTACCAAATTTCACGTTATTTGGTTGTCTGGATCTTGAGTTATTAGGGAACAGACAGACAACTAGACAGACAACAAATGCGTCTTATATGTATATACTAGGGGCAAGTACCCGGCTTCGCCCAGGTTTAACAACAACAGCAACAACAACAAAACAACAACAGCAACAAAACAACAAAAACAAACAACAAAAACAAAACAACAACAACTACAACAACAACAAAGCAACAACAACAAAACAACAACTACAAAACAACAACAGCAACAGCAACAACAATAGCAACAACGACAAAACCAACAACAGAAACAGCAACAGCAACAAAACAACAAAAACAAAACAACAACAAAAACAACAAAATCAACAACAAAATCAACAACAAAACAATACAACAACAACAGCAACAACAACAAAGCAACAAAAACAAAACAACAACTACAACAGCAACAACAACAAAGCAATAACAACATGAAGGACATTGTCGTCGCAGGGCAAGGGATGTGGACAACAACAACAACAGCAAAAACAACACAAAAGCAACAACAGCAACAACAACAACAGCAACAACAACAGCAACAACAACAACAGCAACAACAACAAAAACAGCAACAACAACAAAAACAAAACAACAACAAAACATCAACAAAACATCAACAACAAAACAACAACAAAACAACCACTACAACAGCAACAACAACAAAGCAACAACAACAAAACAACAACTACAACAACAAAAGCAACAACAACAAAGCAACAACAACAAAGCAACAACAACAAAAAAATTATTTTATGGCGATAATCGCCTTCTTGTTAATCTCGACACCAAAATGTTTATTAATTTGCGTCATTATTTTACGTCTTAATTTTCAATAATTTTTATTTTATATAGCTCATATAGGGAAAAACTACATTTTGGGCCCCCGGCCCGCAGTATCTTATATATATGGAACGAAACCTGTTTAATAACCCTTCCGGTATAATTTTGTGTACGTGTACCAAATTTCACGTTATTTGGTTGTCTGGATCTTGAGTTATTAGGGAACAGACAGACAGACAGACAACAAATGCGTCTTATATATATAGAGATACTAGGGGCAAGTACCCGGCTTCTCCCGGGTTTAAAATAAGGTTTTCTGTAGAAGCGTACACAACTATTTACTTGCATGCAATAAAATGGTACATTTAACAGTGTATGTGCTGCATGGCTTAATTTCAAGGATGTCACCATCCTCATCTCTCACAATAACAGTTTTGAGATCTTCAAATGAAATAGGTCCCCGAATATTGTGCAGCAGGAGGCGCATGTGAAATGCTTCTCTGTTGTGAGGATGCACAGTGTACACTCTTCCCAAGGCATTGTCTGTCACATATCCCGGGAAATGTTGCAAGAGGTACACCTTTTTTCGGATTTACCAGACCTTTTGACTGGCATCACTGCCTCACTGCTACTAATGTATCGTCCTTGTTGATAATTGGTAACCTTATCAAGCCTGTTCGGCATTTCATTTGCAACAACAAACATGGCTGCATCACTTCCCTTGGTAACATACTTGCAAATCTACTTGATGCTTGTGCCTCTATGACGTACATAGGTCATTCCATCCTGTGCATATTCATGCATGTAACGGGGCCCTCCACCGAAGGATGAAGGCAGCACCACTAATTTTCCAAGATTTTCAGAAGACACATTGCTGTCATTCCTTAATGTCTCTAATAGTACACCATAGTCCTCAGCTCTAAGTTTTGTTTGGTTGAGTCTGATGAAACGCAATCTCTCATTCTCAACCTTAGCATACATATCCACTATGTATTGCTGGAAAAGGCGCGGGCATCTGAGGAGTGTATTAAATTCGTTGACTCTTTGCATCATGCGATATGCATAGTCATTGCTTGTGGTCTTGTTTACATCTTTAATGTTCAAATCATAGCCATCTTCTGCTCTAACAAATAGCAGAGGGTACTGAAGTGGATCATATGACCTGTGAGTGTCTTGAATCCTTTGAAGTGGCATTTGTGAGCAACTTCTTGAATGCAGCACAATGTCCCTACGATCACCTAGCTCTCCAGCAATCATGATGGCCACTTCACTAACAGATGGTGCATTGAATCTGCCTTTAATGGTGCTTTGCCAGAAATTTTGATTTTGTAGTCCACTTGAGTGTTATCCATAATCTCAGCAGCCATTTTAAATGACCTCATATAGCTGTTATGCTGATGCAGCATTCTTTGCAGTTTGAGAACAATGTTTCTGTCAACAGGACTGTCAAGCAAATCCAGTCGTCTTTGCACTTGCTCATCTTCTCCCAAGAAGTAAATCTGGAGATATTTGCTGTCTACAGCATTGACTGGATGAAGAGGTCCAGCATGGTGGTACACTTGGCCTTGGACCTTGAATGTTGGTGTCCATCCATTATTCACGACAACATTAGACTTGAAGGAAGTCATGGCAAACATATTATTGAATAGTCTAATATGTTTCACAAAGTCCCTTGATTGTGCAGTTTCACCATTCAACAGACTGCACAATGGTTCTGGTGGCTTTAGAATTGGTGGCAGTTTGACTTTACCACTGGAGCAGCACATGCCTGGAGATTCTCCTTTCCACTTAAGTGCACTACACTTTAGACAAACATTTGCCATTCTGCCAATGTCAAGAAGATTGTTGCTTTCACAGTCATATGATGGGTTGTACATGAAACCATCATGCATGTGGGCTTTCCATTTCAAAGTGATGGAAACATTTCTCTGTTTTCTTAAGCCAAGAAGACGTGCCACATGCTGAAAAGAGGTCTTTCAGCTGATCTGGCAACTCTGTGGCGGACCTGATCTTTCTGGAGACGTGATTGCCTTTGCTCAGCTGTTTCAGATGCTCTGGCACCTCTAAGGCGGACCCGATCTTCCTGGAAACGTGATTGCCTTTGATCAGGTCTTTCAGCTGCTCTGGCAACTCTGTGGCGGACCTGATCTGCCTGGACTCTTGCTCTTTTTTCATTAGGAGCTTCTACTGCGCCTTTATGTTCTACGGCTTTTGACTTGACTGTTTTCCTGCCCATGACTCCCCCTTTTTCTCATAGGCATGACTGCAGCATGTGATAGACAACATTTTTGGCCGTTCCATTTGGAGTGTGTACAAAGAGATTTTCCTCTTTGCCAACTCTGGAGCAGGCCACATACAACTGTCCATGAGAAAAGCATGGTGTCTGCAAGTCTATACCAGCAATCCCAAGAGACTGGCCCTGTGACTTGTTGATTGTCATGGCAAAGCATATTTTCAAAGGGAAACTGTATTCTCTTGAATTGTATGGTGTTGTCTGAGGGAATGATAGGTATTCTTGGAATGAAGACATCCTCACCCTTAGCGCACCCTGTGAGTACTGTGGCTTGAATAACATGTTGCCTCAGCTTTTTCACAATTAATCTTGTGCCATTGCACAACCTGGGTGCATCAATATTGCGGATCAGCATTATTGGAGCACCAACTTTCAGAATCAGGTTGTGGGCTTGCAAATCAGGGGTCTGGATGGAATTCAAGAACTCAATGGGATATTGTACTGCTTCATCATCATTAAGGATGCAGTCTATGGACTTGTAGGCATATTCTTGCCCTGGAAGGTGCTTCTGAATGGTGACATTGAGCTTTTCAACCACATCATTTCTGCTTGCCAGAATTGCTCTATGAGAAAGCCAGTCCTGATTCTTGAAGTTTTGTTGTATGTTAGGATACACCTTGGACAGAAGTTCGTCAGGAGAGTTGACAATTTGACCACATGGCATAATGATGAGGCCTGTTGAAGGATCTTCAGGAACTTTACCATCTCCAATCTGGAGCAACTTGTTTGCAAATTGTCCTGCAGACAAATCACCCTGAATGTGTGACCGCATGTTTGTAATTAGACTGAATTTTTTGATATGGTGCCATAGATACGAATTTTTCAAACACGCATTGATCTGATCTGCTGGTGTGCCACGTGTGACAATGGGAAGTGTTTGTCTAAAATCACCAGCAAGCACAACAGTTACTCCACCCATTATTGCAGAGTTGCCTCGCAAATCCTGTAATGTCTTGTCAAGAGCATGGAAAGCATTTCTGTGACTCATGGTAGCCTCGTCCCAGACAATTAACTTGCAGGTTTTGAGAACATATCCCTGTCCTGTGCCCTTGGAAATATTGCATGTGGCACTGTCTGATCTGGCCAAGTCAAGGGGCAACTTGAAAGGCCGAATGTGCTGTTCGACCACCTGCAAGCAGAGTTGCTGCTATGCCAGAGGAGGCAACAGCCACAGCCATGTCTTTCTCTTTTCTCACAAAAGCCAATAGCAAATTGAGTAGAAAAGTCTTGCCTGTGCCACCTGGTGCATCCAAAAAGACAATGCCTCCTCTTTCACTTCCGATCATCCCCGTGATGGTTATAAAGGCTTCCTGCTGATCTGGAGTAAGTCTTGGCACATTTGCTGCCATGTAGGCTCGAAGTTCTTGAACATCATAGCTAGATTCCCTCAGGACATCCTTACTTGTCAATTCAGGTTGATCATCCACTGGTTCTGGCAAACCATACAGAGTCAGCTTGTTGCCAGTTAAAGATAGAATTTTATCTTCCAAGATGAGAAGAGTATTGTTGAAGAGAGCATCACAGTATTCAATATTTTCTGTTGGATTATTTCGTCTTGCCTGGTGCAAAAAGTCCTCTGTCATGTCTTCCTTGTGATTTTCCCAAAGTGTGATAGGTTTGTTTAAGCCACATACTGCAACCAAAATGGCAAACAGGTTACGGAGTTGTGCTGGTGACCGAGACACAGCTGCCTCTTCCATTGCCTGGTACCAATGAGAATCATCTTCCAGCAGTCCCCGGACTTGGCATGCCTCAGTGTATGTGTTGCATGGCTTAATTTCAAGGATGTCACCATCCTCGTCTCTCACAATAACAGTTTTGAGATCTTCAAATGATATAGGTCCTCGAACATGGTGCAGAAGGAGGCGCATGTGAAATGCTTCTCTGTTGTGAGGATGCACAGTGTACACTCTTCCCAAGGCATTGTCTGTCACATATCCCGGGAAGTCTGCAAGAGGTACACCTTTTTTTCGGATTTGCCAGACCTTTTGACTGGCATCCCAGCGAAAATGTCTAGGCACTTCAGAATACAGCAATGTTTTTGCAAGAGGATCTGTTTTGCAGAGATCAAAAAACGCTGTTAATGTAGTCTTTGGTGGAGTGTCTGTCAAATGTGCTGTTGGCTGTCCTGGTTTATAGTATACTCTTTGGCCTCCTTCAAGATGTACTGCCAAGTGAACAACTGTTGGATACCTTTGATGGATGGGAAAGTTGAGCAGGCGCCACACTGCCTCACTGCTACTAATGTATCGTCCTTGTTGATAATTGGTAACCTCATCAAGCCTGTTCGGCATTTCATTTGCAACAGCAAACATGGCTGCATCACTTCCCTTGGTAACATACTTGCAAATGTACTTGATGCTTTTGACTGAGTTGCAGTACTCCACATTTATGTGTGCTTTGAAGATTCTGCAGAGTAATGGAGAATAGGGTACAACCCAAGAGTTGTCAACATCCTCCAACATTCCAGATTCTGGTGCTCTACCAGGGGCAACATGGCCACCATCACCTGGTTTTCGGCGGCGGTACAGGGGATATCCATCCTCTCCTGTCTGTGTCTCTTGCAACATTTGCCTGGGAAACCTCTTACTGCACTTGCCATCAACCATGCATGGTGCCTTGCGATTCCTATTGCAGAAAGGGCCATGAATCATGTTTTTTGTGACAACATCGTACAGAATAGGATCTTCTTCTTTGTCTGGGATTTCTGCACTTATAATGCTTTCTACTTGGTCTGGGCGAATTTTGGTCTGCAACCAAACCAAAAGATGCATGTGTGGCAGTCCTCGCTTCTGCCACTCAATGGAATACATGAAGCAGGCTACTTTTCCAAACACTTGGACATCCTTGATGACATGCATCATTTTCTTAACTTTTTGTTGAAACACCCTGGCAACCAAGTCAACACGATCTGCTGACACTTGTCCTGGAAGCAATTCAACTGTTATCTCTGGCCAGCTTGGGTTACAGGTGAAAGTGATGAAGAGATCAGGTGTGCCTCTATGACGTACATAGGTCATTCCATCCTGTGCATATTCATGCATGTAACGGGGCCCTCCACTGAAGGATGAAGGCAGCACCACTAATTTGCCAAGATTTTCAGAAGTCACATTGTTGTCATTCCTTACTGCCTCTAATAGTACACCATAGTCCTCAGCTCTAAGTTTTGTTTGGTTGAGTCTGATGAAACGCAATCTCTCATTCTCAACCTTAGCATACATATCCACTATGTATTGCTGGAAAAGGCGCGGGCATCTGAGGAGTGTATTAAATTCGTTGACTCTTTGCATCATGCGATATGCATAGTAGTCATTGCTTGTGGCCTTGTTTACATCTTTAATGTTCAAATCATAGCCATCTTCTCCTCTAACAAATAGCAGAGGATACTGAAGTGGATCATATGACCTGTGAGTGTCTTGAATCCTTTGAAGTGGCATTTGTGAGCAACTTCTTGAATGCAGCACAATGTCTCTACGATCACCTAGCTCTCCAGCAATCATGATGGCCACTTCACTAACAGATGGTGCATTGAATCTGCCTTTGTGTTCCTTTAATGGTGCTTTGCCAGAAATTTTGATTTTGTAGTCCACTTGAGTGTTATCCATAATCTCAGCAGCCATTTTAAATGACCTCACATAGCTGTTATGCTGATGCAGCATTCTTTGCAGTTTGAGGACAATGTTTCTGTCAACAGGACTGTCAAGCAAATCCAGTCGTCTTTGCACTTGCTCATCTTCTCCCAAGAAGTAAATCTGGAGATATTTGCTGTCTACAGCATTGACTGGATGAAGAGGTCCAGCATGGTGGTACACTTGGCCTTGGACCTTGAATGTTGGTGTCCACCCATTATTCACGACAACATTAGACTTGAAGGAAGTCATGGCAAACATATTATTGAATAGTCTAATATGTTTCACAAAGTCCCTTTGATTGTGCAGTTTCACCATTCAACAGACTGCACAATGGTTCTGGTGGCTTTAGAATTGGTGGCAGTTTGACTTTACCACTGGAGCAGCACATGCCTGGAGATTCTCCTTTCCACTTAAGTGCACTACACTTTAGATATCATATATGTACAGACACGTATGCTAGAAAAAACGAATCTAACAGCTCTTGCTATTTGTACAACGATCACAAGGTACTGGGAGTACGATAAACAATATCGATTCCTGGAACCTGCTTGGGGATACAACTAGCTACATAGTATCGATTCCTGGAACCTGCTTGATGACACGACTAGTTACATAGTATCGATTTTGTTCTAATGTTCTTTTGACAGGGAAACAAATGTCGGGCGAGCATCCAGTGCGGCCCCTCCCCCGCGCCTGACGCCCCCTCCCGCCCCGCGCAAGACGCCCATGCAGCCACCTCACAGAGCCAACCGATCAATACCCTACAACTATGGTGGCCCTATAGTGCGCTCTGGTGTTTAAAAACGTCTCCATCATACTTTTGGCCCGAGGTATTATTTCCGATCTTGGTCGACTTTGAATTCAGACATCTGATATGAAGCCAATTTATTCAATCGCTTCTTTATAAATGACGAGCGCTATTGCTGCTTGAAAAAAAAATGTCTATTGATGGATAGGCCTGTACAGAAGGTTTGATAATTTAATACCGTATACATGCTAGTATGTTTATTTTATGTATTTATTTGTTGTCAATGACATGACGCAGAATTAGTTAACAGCGAAAACGCAATGGGAACACAGAAAGGTTTGATCAAGATTTTTAAATTAGAAATGAGATTGATTTGTTTGAGACAAGATTGTCTCAAAGTAGAGCGCCCAGAGTTGTTTAACTTTAATTGTTTGTTTGAAACACTTTCAAATGAACAAAAAAACTTTAAAATAAAAAGAACCCCGTAACCACAAAGTTTTTGACTATAAATTCTTTAAATATGAGATATTACTAAAAATATTGATTTAGTTACATATAATACACATCGCGCGACACACATTTACAGACTGAACGCGACTGAATTCTTTTGCTGTAAACACGAGGATGTGGTCGTGGGTGGCGGGAGTGAACTCAAGTGACCTGTAAAATCTAAACAATAACGGACGCTCGCTACATTGATTTATATAGACATAACTAAAAATGCATTAATTTAGTTACGGTACATTCGATAGATCTGAAATTTTGATACAATGCACTTTTAGGTGACATAAATCGTAGGGCAAATTTTCAGATCGATAGCATCACGGGAAGTGTGTCATTTTTTACTTTTGTTTTTCCGCCCGCTCAAGACAGAGAGACAGACAGAGAGACAGAGATTGCGGTGAAGTTGTTATAAGGGATTTAATAAAACAAACCCGTAAAAACAAAGTTTTTGACTATAAATCCCTTAATTATGAGTCATAATTTAAAGTATTGATCATCTTCAAACGCGACAAATATTTACAGACTGTATCTGCCTTAACTCCTGCTGTATAACCGGGGGGTGGGGGTGGGGGTGGGAGAGGTGAATGAGTCTGGTCACCGATCGGTGGACAGAGCTCAGCGTGACACGTAAAATGTAAACAAAAGCACGCCGGTACATCGACCATGTGGCGTCGACGCGCGAACTGAACTGTCACGTGAAAAAAAACAATAACCAACCGTGAAATTGAAATACATACGTCGTATATAGATAAACTAAAAATGCATTAATTTAATTACGGTACTTTCGATCGATCTGAATATTTTGATACGATGCATTGTTAGGTGACACGGGTCCGTGTGCCAAATTTCAGCTCGATGGCTTCACGGGAAATGGGTCAATTTTGACTTTTGTTTTTCCTCCCGCCCAAGACGGAGATACAGAGACGGCGGTGAAGTTAATATAAGGGATTTAATAAAACAAACCCGTAAAAACAAAGTTTTTGACTATAAATCCCTTATATTAGACATAAATAAAAGTATTGATTATGTTCAACCGCGACAAACATTTACAGACTGAATCTGTCTTAACTTCCCTTTGGTTTATAACCCCTGGGGGACAGATGGGAGAGGGGAAAGGTCTGGAGACCGATCGCTGGACCGAGTTCAGCGTGCCACGTAAAATGTAAACAAAAGCACGCCGGTACACCTTGTTAAAACACGAGATGTGTTCACCGATGGCTGGCGGGAGGTCAAGTGACCCGTAAAATGTAAACAATAGCGACTTCTACATATAGTTTTATATAGATAAACTAAAAATGCATTCATTTAATTACGGTACGTTCGATCGATCTGAAATTTTGATACGATGCATTGTTAGGTGACACGGGTTCTTGTGCCGAATTTCAGCTCGATGCCTTCACAGGAAATGGGTCATTTGTTACTTTTTTTCCCCGACAGACAGAGACGGCGGTGAAGTTAAAAAAAAGGGATTTAATAAAACAACCCCGTAAAAACAAAGTTTTTGACTATAAATCCCTTATATATGAGACATAACTAAAAGTATTGATTATGTGCAAACGCGACTAACATTTACAGACTGAAACCGAAATTATCTCCCCTTGCTTTAAAAACTGGTGTAAGGGGGGAGGGGTGTGGACATGGACGGGTGGCGTCAACGCGTTTACTCCACTCCAGGTGGTTTACCTGGTTAAATCACGAGATGTGATCACCGGTGGCTGGCGTGAAGTCAAGTGACCCGTAAAATGTAAGCAATAGCGACTTCTAAATATAGTTTTATATAGATAAACTAAAAATGCATTAATTTAATTACGGTACGTTCGATTGATCTGAAATTTTGATACGATTTTTTTTTAGGTGAGACGGGTCCGTGTGCCAAATTTCAGCTCGATCGGATCACGGATTTGGTCATTTTTTACTTTTGTTTTTCCGCCTGCCCAAGACAGAGAGACAGAGATGACGACAGAACGACAGAGAGACAGAGACGGCGGTGAAGTTAATATAAGGGATTTAAAAAACAAACAAGAGGCCCAGCTGCAGTGAGGAATGTAGAATCTCGCATGAAAAAGCAGAAAATAATTTTTTAGTCACAAACTAAGTAGTCACACGGGGGGACTCAGAACTCAAAGTTTTATTAATATTCATTGTGATCGATTGTGGGATTTAATATGAAATATAAAATTTGAGCAACTAACACAAAAGTTCTGAGTCCCCCTGTGTGACTACTTAGTTTGTGACTAAAAACAATTATTTTCTGCTTTTTCATGCGAGATTCTACATTCCTCACTGCAGCTGGGCCTCATCTTTTTAAAAAAGTTTTTTGGTTCATTTTATTTTCTACTTTTACGCGTTAACACAAGATTTGTAAAACTTAATTTCATTCATGAAGTCCTCTTAAAGGTCCTGTTAGCCAAGTTCATCTAGAAGGAAATTTGTGAGCAAAATTTGAAATTTTCTGTAAATATAAACTTACACATTTATAACTTCTTTCCTTTCCTTATTTATTTATTTCTCTTCTTGTCTGATGAAAATCAGGAAACGATAAGCTTTTAATTTAATTTCATTTGTTTTTGATGTTGAAAAATTTGGGTTTCTTGATGTAAACAATCCACAACTCTTCTTGATCCACTCTATTTGTTAGCAATGAAATTTGAATTAAGCAATTGGAGAAATTGGAATTATGCATCATACAATATTGTTCAAATGATGGATCAGTTTTAAGCAAACACAGAATTCCATGAGCAAATGAATTGAAAGGACAGAAATGGTTGAATGTTTCTGAAAAAAAAACAGTGTGAATGGTGTTACAACAGTGTGAATGGTGTTACAACAGTGTGAATGGTGTTAGGGAAAAATAGTAGTCATTCAACGCTTTCTTGAGCTTTTCTTTTTATTAGGGCTGTTCACAATTAATTTAAATTTAATCGTTAACTTTTGAAAAATTAACGATTAATTAATCGTTAATTTTGATTAAAGCCAAAAATTAAAATTTATGATGTCATAAGTAACATTTATTAAACGTAATTGTCGAGAATCGAAATAACACTGAAATTTCTTCTTTATATGACATATTTTAACCACATCGCAAAAAGACAAGTTTATTGACATTATTTTGATCAAGTGATGTGCGGGTCTTATTGTCAATATAACAAGCGAAGCTGAACAATCGTTCACATAGCTTTACATTAGCTGAAGTTTCTAATATTGTAGTGGATGTTTGGTTTGCAGGTGATATGTAAGCGAAGTGTTAGAACCATGGTATCAATGTTCCCTTTAAGCAGCGTGGCTGCACAGATATTTGACCGACGCCACATAGGAGTTAAGAATCACCGTGCAGCAAATTTTGTAAAAAAAAAGTGCACAAAAATGGACGTTGTGCAACTTTGCACACGAGTTTTTTTTAAAACTTTGCCCACGGACCAACGAAGCTTAGACATAGAGGAAACCTTGCATGGTAGGCAAAAGATTTCTGTCAATGGACACAATAACCTTTATCAACATCTTAAACATTCACGCCAGTCAATAGTTTAAAACCAAAATGTTCGTGCAATCTTCCGGTAATTAGTTTATATTTATCGGCCGAAATATTTTACTTTTGACTTCCAGTACATTTATAAGAGGTGGGTCGATTAATCGTTAAAAAAATGTAATCGTTAAAAATGTTAACGATTAATCGAGAAATTAATCGTTAATTTCTGCAGCCCTAATTTTTTATGTAATATTAATTTTGCTTTTGTAAGCTGTTTGTGCGCTGATCCACTTAGCAAAAAAAAATATATTTTTTTCACAACACATAGATTGTCTACATAAAACATTCTAGGATTTCGCTTGTTCTATCTGGAATGTTTCTCTATACACACTACATATGTGCAACACACAACACGACTATGATTAGCTCTAGCATAGCCTGTTATTTGACCTAGAAACGTATTCTTGATAAAATTATGACTTAGATACTTAAAAAGCAAAAGAATAAAACACATAAACAAAGATCCACTTTCCTGTCAAGACATTCGTCTTACATTGAATTTTCAAAAGCATTTTACATTAACACACACAAACAAAGTTCGAAACATGGGGGCAGCCATTTGCAATGATTTTTATGTAGGTTTAACGCCGATTGGCTAGCTATTTTTAGGGGATTTCCCATGTTTTTCACATGTTGATCCAAATACTAAATGACTAAAAATACAGATATATAGAGATAAACTAAAATGCATTAATTTAATTACGGTACATGCGATCGAGCTGAAACTTTAATAGCTTAATCCTCCCCACAAGACAAACCTACTGTGAAAATTTCAACTCTCTAGCAAGTCAGAAAACGTGTTTACGAGCGTTTTGAAAAAGTTGACGACATATAGAGATCCTGACGACATATACATATCCTGACGACATACACAGATCCGGAAGCGTGCACGAGTTAACAGGATAGGGGCCTCAAAAATGTTGCAAAATGTCGTAATTGTTCTTTCTACATTGTACTTTCACTTTTAACTTATAAAACAGTTATTTGTTTGTAACATAAACTTCCTTACTGAGTGATGGCAAAAGTTAGAGAAAATGTAAAGAGAGTAAAGGGAGGGACAGGGGGAAAGAGAAAGGAAGTGAGCGAGGAATGAGAGATTGAGTGAGAGAGGAAGAGAGATAAAGAGATATATATTGAGAGTTATCTTGTGGTAAGTACCCAAGGGCAGATAACTTTGTTGTAAGTTAATTTAAGAAAAATAGATCTCAAAGTATAACACAGACCAAAAAGCTAAAATATAGGCCAACGTAAAAAAAAAGGGCCACAAAACTAAAACATGAACCAAAAGTTTAAAGCATAGACCATCACTTTAAGATATGATGCGTGTCTATGCTGAACCTAATTTTGTTTCAGGACTAAACATAGACAGAAAGACGTTATTATTTTTAAATAAAAATGTTATTCTAAAAGTTATTTCGATATTTTTACATCTGAAATTTTGGGTTAAGACACATGTCCATATCTTGTAGACAAGACGTTACAATGGAGACTATGTCTGTAGTAATGCCTGACTTGTAGACAAGACGTTACAATGGAGACAGTATCTGTAGTAATGCCTTACTTGTAGACAAGACGTTACAATGGAGACAGTGTCTGTAGTAATGCCGGACTTGTAGACAAGACGTTACAATGGAGACAGTGTCTGTAGTAATGCCGGACTTGTAGACAAGACGTTACAATGGAGACAGTGTCTGTAGTAATGTCAGTCTGGGTCTTGGCCAAGATGGGCAAACTGAAACCTGGCCATCAGTCGGAAGTGAGATGGGGGCGGTGATCATCAATAGGAAGTGAGACAGGGGTGGTAATCAGTGAGGCGTGTCTCGGACCCGGCAGTTCCCAACAGTCGGCGTCAGCTCTGCGCTATTTTCATAAAAGACCAATCAATGAAGGGGTTATGAATGACGAATGCGCGTGCGCTGCTGGAGTGAAGTGAGGGGGGACGGGGTAGTGCACTCGTCAGCCTGAGAGGTGCCCGCAACAAATAAATAAGGACCCGGACCCGCCAAAGTGGTATCATACAACCAGTAGCTCGTTGAGAGGTGGGTGGGGGGAGAGTGGTAGGGAGGCGTCCAAACGGAGTGGGTTAGTGTCAAAGGTGAAAGGATATTTGAAAGGAGAGGTATGGCAACAAAGTGTTTTCATCACAAGCAACTTCCCGTTGTGTGGGGATTGTGAGAAAGAGTGGAGGGAAGAAGTTTGTGTGTGTGTGGATCGATAGACGTTTCTCCAGGACAATCTTGTAGAGTTGACAAGACAATGTACCTGGCTATTAGGTGGACGGGCCGCGGTAGACACAGGTCTGCTGCCAATTACAGCATTTATAGAGTGAGTCTTGGTTCAATTATTCATAATTGATTACGGCATTACAAGGCCTGTGGGGGCCAACGGGCGGGACGTGGTGCACGCAGCATTCTGGGAAGACTTCCTGGTGATCAAACAGTGGCTTTTTTTCTTCATTCTCTCGGAGTTTTCCTAACAATAGGATTATCTCCTCTTGTGACTCTACTCCTGACGTCACGCAGCGCGATATCGTCTGCTGAAACAGGGTGCTTCATATTTTATTTTCGCGGTTGAATTTCCTGGAGCCTGGAGTTTGTGTACTGGGAAATGGTGTAGCAAATATCGACGTTTTTTAATCGAGTTGTTAGACTTGTCATAACGTCTCATACAATATTTACATCTCCATGTTGAGGACGTCACAGCCGGAGCTCACGACATCCAATGAGCTTCTCTTCCTAGGGAAAACCCCAACATAGATTCTCTGTGTTGCGTTTTTGGGGGTTTTTTTTATGGTGATTGTTTTTTTTAAAAATGGATTTCAAATTCGCACTTGGTAAATAATAATTTTAAAATATTTTTTTATAAATTGGTGAAATTTCATTACATTTGTCTCTCTTTCTCCATATCTCTCTCTCTCTCTCTCTCTCTCTCTCTCTCTCTTTCTCTCTCTTTCTCTCTCTCTCTCTCTCTCTCTCTCTCTCTCTCTCTCTCTCTCTCTCTCTCTCTCTCTGTCTCTCCCCCTCTCTCTCTCTCTCACCGTCTCTCTACTTAACTGTCTCTCTATCTTTAGTTCTCTTCCCCCTCTCTCCCTCTCTCTGCCACTCTCTCTTTGGACAGGTTTTTTTTCTCCAAATATTCCTCATTTTATTTCTTTGATTATTTTCCAGAATAGAATTTTTTTTAAAAATACATTAATTTAAAATGACATTTGACGCGTGATGGTAATGTCCTCAATTATTTACACTTTTCTCATTTTAAATTTTTTATTTTTTCCCTACCGACACTACCTGTAACTTGAGAATTCACTGTAGCACTTGCATTTGCTGTCAAGAAATCAATTTGTTTTCTTTAAATAGAAATCTGTCACGTTTATACAAGTCCGATTGAAACACTGTGTTTATACAAGTCCGATTGAAACACTGTGTTTATACAAGTCCGATTAAAACACTGTGTTTATACAAGTCCGATTGAAACACTGTGTTTATACAAGTCCGATTGAAACACTGTGTTTATACAAGTCCGATTGAAACACTGTGTTTATACAAGTCCGATTAAAACACTGTGTTTATACAAGTCCGATTGAAACACTGTGTTTATACAAGTCCGATTGAAACACTGTGTTTATACAAGTCCGATTGAAACACTGTGTTTATACAAGTCCGATTGAAACACTGTGTTTATACAAGTCCGATTGAAACACTGTGTTTATACAAGTCCGATTGAAACACTGTGTTTATACAAGTCCGATTGAAACACTGTGTTTATACAAGTCCGATTGAAACACTGTGTTTATACAAGTCCGATTGAAACACTGTGTTTATACAAGTCCGATTGAAACATTGTGATTGGAACCAGGTTACGTAACCGAGGCTTGAAAATATCAGAAATAAATTTATGACATATTGGAAATATTCCTTTAAATGACGTCAAACATTCTCTTTGTCTCTATTGAATTATTAATACTGAATGGTGTTTGCATCTATATTACGTGGCGTCATAGTGTTTCTTTCATCGGGCTTTCGGAGTGGGTTACACTTAGAGATCGTTTTATTTGTGTATCAAAGATCGTGTTACATGTGCACCAAAGATCTTGTTACTCGTGTTTCAAAGATCTTGTTACTTGTGCTCCAAAGATCTTGTTACTTGTGCTCCAAGGATCTTGTTACTTGTGCTCCAAAGATCTTGTCACTTGTGCTCAAAAGATCTTGTTACTTGTGCTCCGAAGATCTTGGTAGTGGTATAAAACATATATTGGTAGTGGTATAAAACAGATATTGGTACTGCTATAAAACAGATATTGGTAGTGGTATAAAACAGATATTGGTACTGGTATAAAACAGATATTGGTAGTGGTATAAAACAGATATTGGTACTGGTATAAAACATATATTGGTAGTGGTATAAAACAGATATTGGTACTGGTATAAAACAGATATTGGTACTGGTATAAAACAGATATTGGTACTGGTATAAAACAGATATTGGTACTGGTATAAAACAGATATTGGTAGTGGTATAAAACAGATATTGGTACTGGTATAAAACAGATATTGGTACTGGTATAAAAAGATGTTCTAGGGAGTACGGCAGTTAACTTCCCCTGTGGTAAAGAAGTGTATGAATGTGTGTTTGAATTAGTGGGTGAGTGTGTGATTGAATTAGAGGGTGAGTGTGTATTTCTGCTGGATCAAATATTGTATGAATTGCTAGTGTGTGATTGAATTAGTGGGTGAGTGTGTGTTTCTGCTGGATCAAAGATTGTATGACTTGCTAGTGTGTGATTGGATTAGTGGGTGAGTGTCTTTTTTTAGGATCAAATATTGTATGACTTCCTAGTGTGTGATTGAATTAGTGGATGAGTGTCTGTTTCTGCAGGATCAAAGATTGTATGACTTGCTAGTTTGTGATTGAATTAGTGGATGAGTGTCTGTTTTTAGGATCAAATATTGTATGACTTCCTAGTGTGTGATTGAATTAGTGGATGAGTGTCTGTTTCTGCAGGATCAAAGATTGTATGACTTGCTAGTGTGTGATTGAGTTAGTGGGTGAGTGTCTGTTTTTAGGATCAAATATTGTATGACTTGCTAGTGTGTGATTGAATTAGTGGATGAGTGTCTGTTTCTGCAGGATCAAAGATTGTATGACTTGCTAGTTTGTGATTGAATTAGTGGATGAGTGTCTGTTTCTGCAGGAACAAAGATTGTATGACTTGCTAGTGTGTGATTAAGTTAGTGGGTGAGTGGGTGTTTCCGCTGGATCAAAGATTGTATGACTTGCTAGTGTGTGATTGAATTAGTGGATAAGTGTGTGTTTCGGCTGGATCAAAGATTGTATGACTTGCTAGTGTTTGATTAAATTAGTGGGTGAGTGTCTGCTTCTGTAGGATCAAAGATTGTATGACTTGTTAGTGTTTGATTGAATTAGTGGGTGAGTATCTGTTTGTGTAGTATCAAAGATTGTATGACTTGTTAGTGTTTGATTGAATTAGTGGGTGAGTATCTGTTTCTGTAGTATCAAAGATTGTATGACTTGTTAGTGTTTGATTGAATTAGTGGGTGAGTATCTGTTTGTGTAGTATCAAAGATTGTATGACTTGTTAGTGTTTGATTGAATTAGTGGGTGAGTGTGTGTTTCTGTAGTATCAAAGATTGTATGACTTGTTAGTGTGTCATTAAATTAGTGGGTGAGTGTGTGTTTCTGTAGTATCAAAGATTGTATGACTTGTTAGTGTGTCATTAAATTAGTGGGTGAGTGTGTGTTTCTGTAGTATCAAAGATTGTATGACTTGTTAGTGTGTCATTAAATTAGTGGGTGAGTGTGTGTTTCTGTAGTATCAAAGATTGTATGACTTGTTAGTGTGTCATTAAATTAGTGGGTGAGTGTGTGTTTGTGTAGTATCAAAGATTGTATGACTTGTTAGTGTTTGATTGAATTAGTGGGTGAGTATCTGTTTCTGTAGTATCAAAGATTGTATGACTTGTTAGTGTGTCATTAAATTAGTGGGTGAGTGTGTGTTTCTGTAGTATCAAAGATTGTATGACTTGTTAGTGTGTCATTAAATTAGTGGGTGAGTGTGTGTTTGTGTAGTATCAAAGATTGTATGACTTGTTAGTGTGTCATTAAATTAGTGGGTGAGTATCTGTTTGTGTAGTATCAAAGATTGTATGACTTGTTAGTGTGTCATTAAATTAGTGGGTGAGTATCTGTTTCTGTAGTATCAAAGATTGTATGACTTGTTAGTGTGTCATTAAATTAGTGGGTGAGTGTGTGTTTCTGTAGTATCAAAGATTGTATGACTTGTTAGTGTGTCATTAAATTAGTGGGTGAGTGTGTGTTTCTGTAGTATCAAAGATTGTATGACTTGTTAGTGTGTCATTAAATTAGTGGGTGAGTGTCTGCTTCTGTAGTATCAAAGATTGTATGACTTGCTAGTGTTTGATTGGATTTGTGGGTGAGTATCTGTTTGTGTAGTATCAAAGATTGTATGACTTGCTAGTGTTTGATAAAACAAGACAAGATGTAGTTATATTTTGACTCATAAACTCATCTCATTTGCCAGTCAATACTGTTGGGCCAGGATTTTTCCAACCAACCACAGGCGATCTCCTGACATGCCAGGATCACCAGAGCTACATTTAGGCTCTGGAAATAACGAGGACATTAATATTGAATAATTAACCTGACATGAGGATATTTCCTGAGCTTGAATAATTAATGTACACCACCACCACATCCCCCCCCCCACTTCATGGTCTGCACCGGCCAATGATTATACTTTAACTTTATCACTCACCAGCACTCATGTCTTCACTCACCAGCACTCATGTCTTCACTCACCAGCTTACTTAACTGAACACAAACTAACCACCCAACTCACTCACTTACACACCAACTCACTCATCTACACACAAACTCACTCGCCATCCAACTCACTCACCTACACACAAACTAACCATCCAACTCACTGACCAACACACCAACTCACTCGTTATCCAACTCACTCACCGTCCAACTCACTCACCAACACACCAACCCGCACATCAATTCGTTCATTAACTGGCGCAATTATCCAACACACGTATTACAAATTCAATCACAACTCACTCTCAAACGCGCTAACCAACCCAACAAATTGACCAACTGACCACTCCACTCTTGACCATGCCAACAGATGACCCATCCGACGTATTTTATGGCTATCACAACGTCTAATGATTTAACCAGCAAAAAATCCCTCAGACATCACATAGAACCGATTCTTGAACATTTATCTGACCTGAAAGTCAATGAAAGTGTACACTGGTCTCGTCATGTATTTGTTTGTTTGTCCCCAGACAATGACATCGATGACCTTGAGATGCAGGTTGTGCGGTACAAACCCGAAGGGTTGGACACACTGTGCAAGAACACAAAGTTCACCAGGAAGGAACTTCAGATCATGTACCGTGGCTTCAAACAGGTAACTAGCATTTTGTGATACTTAAAGAAACCCAAAATCTGGCAAGTCTGCCCAAAATCTGGCAAGTCTGCCCAAAATCTGGCAAGTCTGCCTAAAAGCTTGTCGACTTAGCAATTCAATTCATATTTATCATAGTCACTTTGAAATGAAACATAGACTCTATACCAGTGATGGCGAACCTATGGCACGCGTGCCACAGTCGGCACGCAGAGCCTCATCAACCAGCACTTGAATAAAATATTCAAATGTACTTCCTTAATCAAACCAGCTAAGCCAAACCCCCGTTTTCGTGTTTCTTTGGAGTGTTGACACTTTGCTATAAATAAGTGGGTTTTGGTTGGAGTGTTGGCACTTTGCTATAAATAAGTGGGTTTTGGGTTGGAGTGTTGGCACTTTGCTATAAATAAGTGGGTTTGGGTTGGTGTGTTGGCACTTTGCTATAAATAAGTGGGTTTTGGGTTGGAGTGTTGGCACTTTGCTATAAATAAGTGGGTTTTGGGTTGGAGTGTTGGCACTTTGCTATAAATAAGTGGGTTTTGGTTTGAATTTTGGGCACGCGGCCCCAAAAAAGGTTCGCCACAACAGCTCTATACTCTCTTATCTCTTTTTGCCATCAATTCTGAATGTTGTGTACCTTGTTTGAGCATTAACAGTTATTCTATAGAGAAGGATCCTCCGACCCCCGCCCTCACCCGCCTGTGTTGTTTCAGTAGTCACAATGTTCATGAACATAACGATCATCGAACTAAGGAGATGATCACAAAACAAAAACACACCCTCAATGTGCAACAGTAGTAATCAAATAATCCAATGTTCACTATAAGCTGCGCGGCTCACCGACGACGCGCAGCTGTTTAGAATTACCGCACAGATAATTTTTGGTTATGATAATATCTGTGTTTGAGTGTGTAATATAAACTTTGCACAAAAATTGATACTGTGCAACTTTGCACATGATTTTTATTATTTTACACACAGACCAAAGAACCTTAGAGGCAGTATTACTCTAACATAGCTGCCACATCTAAGCTGTTTTCTGTTGCTTTATCCAAGATTTAAGGCGTTGTATTCTAAACTGGAACAGTCTGTAGTTTGTAAAAGCTCTTGTAAAACTTAGAACGTTTCACAGACAACGAAACACACAACAAGTGAAGACACGACAAGGGAACACACGACAAGTGAACGCACGACAACTTAACACAAGACAATATTCACTTGACTTGTATCCACTTGTCTTGTTTTCACTTGTCTTATGTTCACTTGTGTGTTCGCTTGTGTGTTCACTTGTCTTGTGTTCACTTGTGTGTTCACTTGTCTTGTGTTCACTTGTGTGTTCACTTGTCTTGTGTTCACTTGTGTGTTCACTTGTCTTGTGTTCACTTGTCTTGTGTTCACTTGTCATGTGTTCACTTGTCTTGTGTTCACTTGTCTTGTGTTCACTTGTGTGTTCACTTGTCATGTGTTCACTTGTCTTGTGTTCACTTGTCTTGTGTTCACTTGTGTGTTCACTTGTCTTGTGTTCACTTGTCATGTGTTCACTTGTCTTGTGTTCACTTGTCATGTGTTCACTTGTCTTGTGTTCACTTGTCATGTGTTCACTTGTGTGTTCACTTGTCATGTGTTCACTTGTCTTGTGTTCACTTGTCATGTGTTCACTTGTCTTGTGTTCACTTGTCATGTGTTCACTTGTGTGTTCACTTGTCATGTGTTCACTTGTCTTGTGTTCACTTGTCTTGTGTTCACTTGTGTGTTCACTTGTCTTGTGTTCACTTGTCATGTGTTCACTTGTCTTGTGTTCACTTGTCATGTGTTCACTTGTCTGTGTTCACTTGTCTGTGTTCACTTGTCATGTGTTCACTTGTCTTGTGTTCACTTGTCATGTGTTCACTTGTCTTGTGTTCACTTGTCATGTGTTCACTTGTCTTGTGTTCACTTGTCATGTGTTCACTTGTCTTGTGTTCACTTGTCATGTGTTCACTTGTGTTCACTTGTCTTGTGTTCACTTGTCATGTGTTCACTTGTGTGTTCACTTGTCATGTGTTCACTTGTCTTGTGTTCACTTGTCTTGTGTTCACTTGTGTGTTCACTTGTCTTGTGTTCACTTGTCATGTGTTCACTTGTCTTGTGTTCACTTGTCATGTGTTCACTTGTCTTGTGTTCACTTGTCATGTGTTCACTTGTCTTGTGTTCACTTGTCATGTGTTCACTTGTGTGTTCACTTGTCATGTGTTCACTTGTCTTGTGTTCACTTGTCTGTGTTCACTTGTCTTGTGTTCACTTGTCATGTGTTCACTTGTCTTGTGTTCACTTGTCATGTGTTCACTTGTGTGTTCACTTGTCATGTGTTCACTTGTCTTGTGTTCACTTGTCTTGTGTTCACTTGTGTGTTCACTTGTCTTGTGTTCACTTGTCTTGTGTTCACTTGTGTTCACTTGTGTGTTCACTTGTCATGTGTTCACTTGTCTTGTGTTCACTTGTCATGTGTTCACTTGTGTGTTCACTTGTCATGTGTTCACTTGTCTTGTGTTCACTTGTCTTGTGTTCACTTGTGTGTTCACTTGTCATGTGTTCACTTGTCTTGTGTTCACTTGTCTTGTGTTCACTTGTGTGTTCACTTGTCATGTGTTCACTTGTCTTGTGTTCACTTGTCTTGTGTTCACTTGTGTGTTCACTTGTCTTGTGTTCACTTGTGTGTTCACTTGTCTTGTGTTCACTTGTGTGTTCACTTGTCTTGTGTTCACTTGTCTTGTGTTCACTTGTCTTGTGTTCACTTGTCTTGTGTTCACTTGTGTGTTCACTTGTCTTGTGTTCACTTGTGTGTTCACTTGTCTTGTGTTCACTTGTGTGTTCACTTGTCATGTGTTCACTTGTCTTGTGTTCACTTGTCTTGTGTTCACTTGTGTGTTCACTTGTGTGTTCACTTGTGTGTTCACTTGTCTTGTGTTCACTTGTCTTGTGTTCACTTGTCTTGTGTTCACTTGTCTTGTGTTCACTTGTCTTGTGTTCACTTGTCTTGTGTTCACTTGTCTTGTGTTCACTTGTCTTGTGTTCACTTGTCTTGTGTTCACTTGTCTTGTGTTCACTTGTCTTGTGTTCACTTGTGTGTTCACTTGTCTTGTGTTCACTTGTCTTGTGTTCACTTGTCTTGTGTTCACTTGTCTTGTGTTCACTTGTCTTGTGTTCACTTGTCGTGTGTTCACTTGTCTTGTGTTCACTTGTCTTGTGTTCAATTGTCTTGTGTTCACTTGTGTGTTCACTTGTCTTGTGTTCACTTGTCTTGTGTTCACTTGTCTTGTGTTCACTTGTCTTGTGTTCACTTGTGTGTTCACTTGTCTTGTGTTCACTTGTCTTGTGTTCACTTGTCTTGTGTTCACTTGTCTTGTGTTCACTTGTCTTGTGTTCACTTGTCTTGTGTTCACTTGTCTTGTGTTCACTTGTCTTGTGTTCACTTGTCTTGTGTTCACTTGTCTTGTGTTCACTTGTGTGTTCACTTGTCTTGTGTTCACTTGTCTTGTGTTCACTTGTCTTGTGTTCACTTGTCTTGTGTTCACTTGTCTTGTGTTCACTTGTCGTGTGTTCACTTGTCTTGTGTTCACTTGTCTTGTGTTCAATTGTCTTGTGTTCACTTGTGTGTTCACTTGTCTTGTGTTCACTTGTCTTGTGTTCACTTGTCTTGTGTTCACTTGTCTTGTGTTCACTTGTGTGTTCACTTGTCTTGTGTTCACTTGTCTTGTGTTCACTTGTCTTGTGTTCACTTGTCTTGTGTTCACTTGTCTTGTGTTCACTTGTGTGTTCACTTGTCGTGTGTTCACTTGTCTTGTGTTCACTTGTCGTGTGTTCACTTGTCGTGTGTTCACAGTAATTAAGGCATGTTTGTGTGTGTGTGTGTGTGTGTGTATGTGTGTGTGTGCGCGCGCACGTGTGTTTGAGATAGAGAGAGAGAAAGAGATCTTTTATTACAATAACAATTTTGTCTTCAAATAAAGACATGAGCAATGGGCTATTTTGAAAGAATGAAAGACACATTTCATTGAATTATTTGATATCAAAAATGTAAACTTGTGGGTCTTACTATTTGGTCACCAAAGCAGTGGCGTCACTAGTGTTGGTGTCAACCGGTGCGGTTTCTCATGGTGTCACCCCCCTCACGACTTAACCCACAGGCTTTCTCCGAAAGTGCCTGTGCCGAATAACGGAAAAATGCAGGATTTTACATGTTGGTGTCACCCCTTGTGATGGTGTCACCCGGTGCCATCCACACCACCCGCACCCCCTAGTGACGCCTCTGCACTAAAGTATTTGATAGGTATCGTCCCAAACAGAATCAATTCCAATATTTATGGCTACATCTAAGACTCGACGATTCCTCACTGTCATGACTATGAATGTAAGAAGCGAATCCAAATGAATATCTATGGTTTAGTATGTTGCACGCCTTCTTGGGGTGACTTCATATAGGTGTTTTCTTTCGGGGAAATTAGGTTTGAAGATTATTCTGAAGTTATTAGTTCAATAAGAAAAAAATGAATATTTTTAATGCCTAGATGAAAGGATAAAAACCCTTTTCTGACGAAACTTGAAATTTCTGATGCTGAAAAATTTTACTGTTTCATTTTCTCTTCCAATCAACACATGATTTTATTTTAAAAGAAAGTTGAACGGCATCTCGGTCTCAATTCATCCAGTCTTAAGGTGGAATTATATCCAGACTCCTGTTTTAACACCACCATCCAGATTTCACACGTGGTGCGCAACATTCTCACTTTTCTTGTGACATTTCCCGGCGAGACTTGCTTTGTTTACCTACCAGCTACTCGTGACATTTACCTACTCACTACTCATGCTGTTCTACAACAGATAGATCCACAAACCCCTTGAAATTTCGTGTATCCCGTCGTGACAGAAGAACCGTGCACAGTTTCTCTGGTCGGATACAATTATTCAACTCTAACATTCCAGCACTGGTACAAGGCCGAGCATTGACAGTAGAAGATGTCCGACCAAAGTTCGGTTTTCAAAAGTCCAAAATTTGGGTGAATCTGAAATCAATAAATGTTCTATTAGCCAAGGCTTCGGTCAACAATTAATGCGACAGCAACTCCTTTGATATTTCAGCTCAATATCGTTATGCGTTTTCTTTTATTTTAATTTGTTTCTTAAAACTGAAATATTCAAACGTGACGACTCCGAAATCTGGCGTACGGCTTGACAAGGTTCTCAAACAGACGACATTAAAAGGTATAACACAATCTGGCTTACGGCTTGACAAGGTTCTCAAACTGACGACACTATAAGGTATAACACAATCTGGCGTACGGCTTGACAAGGTTCTCAAACAGACGACACTATAAGGTATAACACAATCTGGCGTACGGGTTTGACAAGGTTCTCAAACAGACGACACTATAAGGTATAACACAATCTGGTGTACGGTTTGACAAGGTTCTCAAACAGACGTCATTATAAGGTATAACACAATCTGGCGTACGGCTTGACAAGGTTCTCAAACAGGCGACATTATAAGGTATAACACAATCTGGCGTACGGCTTGACAAGGTTCTCAAACAGACGACATTATAAGGTATAACACAATTTGTGTTCTTTTGGAGTTTTTCGAGAATATTTGCGGACTTCACCACAGTTGTATGGTGCCATCCTTGGGGAAACAGTTGTCTTTCCACCAAAAAAGTACAAACCTATCTATCTAAGATTCAAAGACAGGAAGTTACTTGAATGACTTGCCCTTGTTTCTTTGTTGTACTGAATGGACATCAATTAGGGGGAGATCATTGGAGAAACTTTTTACAATGTTTATAGTGTACTTGCAGTATTCAGAAAATTTCGGTATATCTACAACTTTAAAATTACTGTTAAGATGATCCTAGTTTCATCATTATTGATGTCCAAAGTTTCCTTTATAAAAACAAAGAGTTCTATCAGTGTAAGAGAATTAATTCAAATCTATTATTATAATTTATTATGTGATTGTAATGAAAAAATAAAATTAAAGTAACACAATATTTGAAACGTAAATAAAGGAATAAATTGAGATATTTTACAACCAATATCCGCTAAAAAATGTAGTGTCGTACAGTCGTTCTATATATGACCGAGAAAAGAACATGTTTCAATTAAACTTAGGACTTTTAAGATAGTTTCCTTTTATAACGCGACTCAATATCGTTAATTCCATAAATGTTAACAGAGAGTTTAGACTGGCGAATATGTGTACAGATTGGTTAGTGGACACACGATCTATTTATTGTTGGGGTTAAAAATATAAAGTACTAACTTCAAGTACAAGATTAACATTTTCTACTGTCGCAAATTTCGTTTTTAGCACCAGAATCCTTTGATTTTAATTTCTTTGTGATTACGCTGAGTAGGCTATTATAATCTCAGCTACAGATCCGAAACAAAACAAAAAAATACTGCATTTTTTCTAAATAAGGTAATTGGCACCCATCTAGTTACAATACAGGTCCCCTGACTGCACTGACGCCACTCATCTAGTTACAGTACAGGCCCCCAAACTGCCGTGACTCCATTCATCTAGTTACAGTACAGGTCCCCTGACTGCACTGTTGCCACTCATCTAGTTACAGTACAGGTCCCCTGACTGCACTGACTCCACTCATCTAGTTACAGTACAGGTCCCCTGACTGCACTGACGCCACATCTAGTTACAGTACTGCCCCCCCCCCGGGTGTATTCATGTATGCACCTATGGCAACCTTCTTGTTGCCCTATCCCAGCGCTTACATTGTAGACTCAAATTCTTGTCACATTTTCCGGACGTCCTTGTCACTAGCTGCCACGTCTTCCCGCCCTCTATTGACGTCATCTTCCGCTTGAGAAGACTCTGACAACATCCGGGCTTTAAAACAAAACTAATCAGTATTCCAAAGCACAAAATATTGATTCATTTCCTTGTGAATACATTATCAATTATCTATTTCCTACCGTTGCAGTAGCCAGTGGGAAACATGCCTCGTCACGTGCCCCCTCTCTACCCCCCCCCCACACCCAAGCTCTACTTGCTGAATCCAGGTCCCATTGGTTCAATCTTTTCCAATCTCTTATTTCGCCAAATAATATCTCTTTTTTCTTAAACATCTCTTAAAATTGAAATATTACGAAAATTCTTTATCTGAGTTGCTTTAATATTCCTTAAAGTTTAATTTAAATTTTATTCAAGCCTACTTTTATCTCCCTTCAATCTTACTTTAATCTTCCTTCCAGTTTACTTTTTTATCTTCTTTCCAGCTTACTCTTATCTTTCTTAAGGTTTAGGTTAATCTTCAATCAAGATTGCTTAAATCGTCCTTCAATCTTACTTGTATCTTCCTTTAAGCTTACTTTAATCTTCCCTCAAGCTTACGTTTATAGCCTGTACTCCTCCTTCAAACTGCATGCAATTTTTTATCACAGTGTTTCTTAAATCATTATTTATTTTTACTTAAAATTCTTAAGCAGCAGAAAATAATGCTCCACACCTCATTTGATGGATCGTTGGATGGATTGATGGATATTTATATTTATTTAGATGTAGAAAATAGATACAGATAAATATAGATTAGATAGATTCACAATCTCCAGCCCCCCCCCCAATTTTGACACCTAATCTTCTATCACAATTTAGTCCCCCCCACCCCCACCCCCAACCACCGGGAATTTAAGGCATACGTCCACATTGAAAATGCAATGACATAATATTTGCCAGAACTCTACATATAGTAATGAAGTTGTCTTGGTTTACTTGTTCTGACACAATATTTGCCAGCACTCCATAGTAGTGAAATTGACTTATTTCCCTTGTGACTTTGCCTTTACGTGACACATTGTGTATGACGTCACCTCTGTCTGTGGAACAGTGTGCGAGGTCATGTTGTCCTAATAACCAAAAACAAAGATGGTAGCCCGGAGGTCTAGTTCATTTAATGTGACCTATCAGTTCAAAGATGGACATTGTAAACAGCAGTAAAATTGAGCCTTTGAATAGTGAAGTCTTGCCTCCATTGGCCTTTGAATAGTGAAGTCTTGCCTCCATTGGCCTTTGAATAGTGAAGTCTTGCCTCCATTGGCCTTTGAATAGTGAAGTCTTGCCTCCATTGGCCTTTGAATAGTGAAGTCTTGCCTCCATTGGCCTTTGAATAGTGAAGTCTTGCCTCCATTGGCCTTTGAATAGTGAAGTCTTGCCTCCATTGGCCTTTGAATAGTGAAGTCTTGCCTCCATTGGCCTTTGAATAGTGAAGTCTTGCCTCCTAAAATGTCTTGGCTGGTCATGTGACTTTTAGGCAACCCCTATTTAAAGTTCATGGGTAGATTTAAATGAAAACGTACTGATTTTTAAGACTGCTTAAGGTAATTATTGGTAACTTTGTGTTAATCTAAATCCTGTTTGATCCTTGACAAGATCAAAGGTCTTGAAACTATGAAAATTGTTTGACCCTTGACAAGATCAAAGGTCATGAAACTATGAAAATTGTTTGACCCTTGACAAGATCAAAGGTCATGAAACTAAGAAAAGTGTTATGATCCTTGACAAGATCCTGGGACGCGGTGGTCGAGTGGCAGCGCGCTCGACTGGCGTACCGATGGTCAAGGGTTCGAATCCATGTCAAGGAAAGGATTTCTTCCCGGGGCCTAGGGCGTCCCTGAGTCACCCAGCTCCGAATGGGTACCTAACACTAGTAAGGCGGCTGGGTAATGCGTGGAAACCCACAAAGCCGTGGCATGTGAACGCTGCTTCACTTGCCAACAGTAAACTTTCTTCATATTGAAGGACAATGTCAGTAATATGTCAAATAAATGAATAAATTAATTATCCTGTACCCTGGGATTTGCCTGATATTTAGCTAGTGATGTGGCGCCCACATTACGCGTTTTAATTAAGTCCAGAAAATATATGAAAATTATTTCCACAGAAATGATATCATCAGGCATATCTATATATTATACGTCTATAATTGTATCTATCTTAAAACTGGTTTGTTACAGTTATGAATACAACACACAGTGTAAACAAATGGTGCCCGATATCTTATTCTTCCTATCGAATTCTGAAACATAGTTTGTCGTTTTTATGTTGTTGTTTTTGTGTGTTTTTTTTTGTTGAACTTTTAACATGAACCTTTCATACTTTGATGTTGATAGATGAACGTTTAATGTCCAGAGTGGATGTACAAATATTACTTCCTCGTGGACCATATAAATTATTCTCATGCAAGAACAGGTTTTCAAGGTCTACACATCATGTGATTTCATTCATTTTATTTTACCTTGCCATGGATAGTGATGATATTAAATAAACAACCCCGTAAAAACAAAGTTTTTGACTATAAATCCCTTATATATGAGACAGAACTAAAAGTATTGATTATGTTCAAACGCGACAAACATTTACAGACTGAAACCGAATTATCTCCCCTGGCTTTATAACCGGGAGAAGGGGGGAGGGGTGTGGACATCGACGGGTGGCGTCAACGCGGTAACTCAAACATCTGGTGTTAAACACGAGATGTGGTCATCGATGGCTGGCATGAAGTCAAGTGACCCATAAAATGTAAACAATAGCGACCGATACATATGGTTTATAGAGATAAACTAAAAGTGCATTAATTTAATTACGGTACGTTCGATCGATCTGAAATTTTCATACGATGCATTATTAGGTGACCCGGGTCTATGTGCAAAATTTCAGCTCGATCGTATCACGGGAAAAGTGTCATTTTTAAATCCCTTATATTAACTTCACCGCCGTCTCTCTCTGTCTCTCAGTCTTGGACGGTCGGAAAAACAAAAGTAAAAAATGACCCACTTCCCGTGAAGCCATCGAGCTGAAATTAGGCACATGGACCCGTGTCACCTAACAATGCATCGTATCAAAATTTCAGATCGATCGAACGTAACGTAATTAAATTAATGCATTTTTACTTTATCTATATGCGAGGTATGTTATTCAATTTCACGGTTTGTTAATGTTTTTTTCACGTGAAAGCTCAGTTTACGCGTTGACGCCACATGGTCGATGTACCGGCGTGCTTTTGTTTACATTTTACGTGTCACGCTGAGCTCGGTCCAGCGATCGGTGACCAGACCTTTCCCCTATCCCAGCCCCCCCCCCGGTTTTAAAGTAAATGGGAGTTAAGACAGATTCAGTGGTTAAATGTTTGTCGCGTTTGAACATAATCAATACTGTTAGTTATGTCTCATATATAAGGGATTTATATTCAAAAACTTTGTTTTTACGGGTTTGTTTTATTTACTTTTGTTTTTCCGCTCGCCCATGAGATGACGACAGAGATGGCCGTGAAGTTAATATAAGGGATTCAATTTTAAATAAAAACAACCCCGTAAAAAGAAAGTTTTTGACTATAAATCCCTTATATGTGAGACAGAACTTAAAGTATTGATTATGTTCCAACGCGACAAACATTTAAAGCCTAAAACTGAATGCACTCCTCCTCCATGAGATGTGGTCATCGATGGCTGGCGTGAAGTCAAGTGACCCGTAAAATGAAAACAATAGCGACCGCAAGTCGCAACATATAGTTTATATAGATAAACTAAAAATGCATTAATTTCATTACGGTACGTTCAATCGATATGAAATTTTGATACGATGCATTGTTAGGTAACCAGGGTCCGTGTGCTAAATTTCAGCTCGATCGCATCACGGAAAGTGGGTAATTTTTTTACTTTTGTTTATCCTACCACCCGACAACGAACGACAGACAGAGAGACAGAGACGGCTGTGAAGTTACTATTAGGGATTTAAATAAAACAAACCCGTAAAAACAAAGTTTTTGAATATAAATCCCTTATATATGAGACATAACTAAAAGTATTGATTATATTCGAACGCGACAAACATTTAGAGACTGAATCTGTCTTAACTCCCCTTTGCTTTATAACCCGGCGGGGGGGGGGAGGTCTGGTCACCGATCGCTGGACCGAGCTCAGCGTGACACGTAAAATGTAAACAAAAGCACCCCAGTACATCGCGTCAACGCGCGAACTTAGCTGTCACGTGGAAAAAAAAACTGTGAAATTGAATTACATACCTCGTATAGAGATAAATTAAAAATGCATTACTTTAATTACGGTACGTTCGATCGATCTGAAATTTTGATACGATGCATTGTTACGTGACACGAGTCTATGTGCCAAATTTTAGCTCCATGGCAGCACGGGAATGGGGTCATTTTTTCACTTTTGTTTTTCCCCTCCCGACGTACGAAGAGATGACGACAGACAGAGAGAGAGAGAGAGGGAGAGAGAGAGAGAGAGAGAGAAGATTTTGAAGTTAATATAAGGTATTTAAAAAACCGTTAAAAAAAGTTTTTGACTTTGACTCTAAATCCCTTATATATGAGTCATAATTAAAAGTATTGATCATGTTCAAACGGGACAAACATTTACAGACTGAATCTGCCTTAACTCCTGCTGTATAACCGGGTGTGGGGGGAGAGGGGAAAGGTCTGGTCACCGATCGCTGGACCGAGCTCAGCGTGACACGTAAAATGCAAACAAAAGCACGCCGGTACATCGATGGGTCGCGTCAACGCACGGACTGAACCTGCAAGTGGAACAAAAACAATAACAAACCGTGAAATTGAATTACATATGTCGTATAAAGATAAATTAAAAATCCATTAATTTAATTACGGTACATTCGATCGATCTGAAATTTTGATACAATGCATTGTTAGGTGACAAAAGTCTATGTGCCAAATTTCAGCTCGATGGCACCATGGGAAGTGGGGCATTTTGTACTTCTGTTTTTTCCGCCCGACGTACGAAGAGATGACGACAGACAGAGAGCGAGACATGATTTTGAAGTTAATATAAGGGATTTAAAAACAAATTTTGACTGCAGTGTTGTTAAAAACCTTGACATAGTTTTGTTCTCAGAAAGATTGTTATAGTAGGGATACAAAAAAGTTCGTGGTGGTGTTAGAAAACATTTCGTGGTGTTGTTGTCTTGTACATTATTTACTAGACACCAACACTGCCACTCGAAGCTTCTGAAAAGTTACCGATCACTAACTATCGATTTTTTTCAACAGTTCGAATGTAGAGCTAGGCATCGATTTTATTGGGAATAAAGTTTGTTTTTGGATACAATAGATTATCGATTGGGAGATCGAATCTTCGCTACATCGATACTTATTTGATATTTAGCGATAGATTGCCTTAAAGTTTGTTACAGGGCCCTGGTGTCAAAGGGAGAAGCAATGATTATTGCAAGCTGATCTCATCCGGACAATTGATGGGACAAAATGGGACAGTTATTGGGTCTAAATATTCTCTTTCACTCGCTCATTAAAGGATGGAGTGTATTCAAAAAAAAAGATGAGGGGCGCCATATAGCAATAGTTCATGTTTTGTAAAATATTAATATTACTTAAAAGAAAAATCAAATCTACATTTATTTCGTTTGGGTATTCCTATTCGATTATTTTCCGAAATTCAAGAGAGTTGCGTGTCTATTGGAATTTAGTCTTCAGCTAAACTTGATTACCAACATGTTTTTAACTGAATTAGTTCAGCTAGAATACACCCTTTTTCATCTTAAACATAGTCTGGCTTTAAAACACAACACTCGCGGCTCACATAGTCGGGCTCGAAGACTCCCCTGCACCTTAGCTCTCAAAATCTGACTTTAAAACATAACCTTCGGTGCTCCTATAACCCAGCTGGAAAAGGCCCTTGCACTTAACTCTGAGAGTCTGACTGACTTTCGGCCCCCCCCCCGCCCACCACTCATCACAACATTATTACTAATCTCCCCAACGTGTTCATTGTCACGTGACTGAGTGTAGACAAGCACTAGCTAATTGGTTTAGTTTAGAGTTTAGAATAATCAGATTTAGTTGACTCCTCAAAATTGACGATTCCTACAGGGAAAGGGGGGGGGGTGGGGGGTGTTTTGGCTGAGATCCTCTTGAGTCACTCCTGAAAATCTCTTTCATTTTGTTATAGTTCCATTTATATTTGTTACATATCTATTGATATTTTGTATAGATATATTATTATTAAGATATTTCCTATAGTTTCGTTGATAAAATTTCTGACGAAAATCTTTGTTTCAATTTCCTCTAGGAATGTCCAACGGGGATAGTCAACGAGGAGACGTTTAAAGAGATCTACGCCCAGTTCTTTCCTCAGGGTGGTAAGTCTTAGTGTGAATAGTTGATTTAGTTGCTCTTAGACTCAACATTTTGACCTAGTTTGTCTTTGACTTTATATTTTCACTTAGTTATTTAGTTTGTCTTTGACTTTATATGTTGACTTCAACTAAATATTTTGACTTAGTTTGTCTAAGTTTTAATGATTTTCCTTAGTTGGATTTAATAGTTTGATTGATTTTGTCTAAGCATTAGACACATTAGTGGGAGTTTTGGTCAAAGACTTAACAGTTTGACTTAGTTTAGTGAGTCTCAATAGTTTGACTTAGTTTGGTGAGTCTCAACAGTTTGACTTAGTTTAGTCAAAGACTCCACAGTTTGACTTAGTTTGGTGAGTCTTCATTAGATTTACCGTCATATACAACACTTCTGTAAAATGTTTTTATTTATGAAAGTGGGAAATATTAATTAATCATGTTTACATTACTTATAAATAATGATGAAGAAAAGTATCATGTTTATCCATTGTATCCACAGATGCTTCTGCCTATGCACACTATGTCTTCAACACCTTTGACCATGACCACAATGGATCTATAAGTTTTGAGGTAACTTATGGGACAGTTATCTAGAAAATATGTATATTTTTCATCAATACATAATGTATAGATGTATGTACATATCTCTCACTTTCAATGTATATTTATAAGTTGGTCTAATTGTTGCAATGATTATAAATTCTTAGTCATGTGTATTTCTAATTATGAAACTGTTTTTAAACTTTTATTTTTTGAGTGAATTTTTCAGTTTCAGTTACCTACCTTCATTTTTAACTAGAAAAAATATCATTCTTAATGAACTGAAAAATTGAGTACATAGTTTGCCATTCGAAAGCAACAAAAATTCAACAGTTAAATAAAGAATAAAGCACAATAATAACATTAAGATCCAATCGATCAAAAACAAAAGTGAATTATGATTTATTTTAATTTTAGTTTATCCCTCATTTTGTTTTCTATTTTCTATTTGTCAAATTGTTGTCTTACAGGAATTTGTTATGGGGCTGTCTGTATTGTCAAGGGGAACTTTCCAGGAACGTCTGCAATGGGCCTTCAGTCTGTACGACGTCAATGGAGATGGAGTGATCACCAAAGATGAAATGTTGGACATTGTGTCGGCCATTTACGAAATGATGGGCAGGTACACAGAGCCCTCAATCGATGACACGACGGCCAGGGAACATGTAGAGAGAGTGTTCCAGGTATGTTTTGATGACACAACGGCCAGGGAACATGTAGAGAGAGTGTTCCAGGTATGTTTTGATGACACAATGGCCAGGGAACATGTAGAGAGAGTGTTCCAGGTATGTTTTGATGACACAACGGCCAGGGAACATGTAGAGAGAGTGTTCCAGGTATGGTATGATGACACAAAGGCCAGGGAACATGTAGAGAGAGTGTTCCAGGTATGTTTTGATGACATAACGGCCAGGGAACATGTATAGAGAGTGTTCCAGGTATGGTATGATGACACAAAGACCAGGGAACATGTAGAGTGTTACAGGTATAGTATGATGACACAATGGCCAGGGAACATGTAGAGAGAGTGTTCCAGGTATGTTATGGTGACACAAAGGCCAGGAATCACGTATAGAGAGTGTTCCAGGTATGGTATGACACAAAGACCAGGGAACATGTATAGAGAGTGTTCCAGGTATGTTATGATGACATAACAACCAGGGAACATGTATAGAGAGTGTTCCAGGTATGTTATGATGACATAACAACCAGGGAACATGTAGAGAGAGTGTTCCAGGTATGTTATGATGACACAAAGGCCAGGGAACATGTAGAGAGAGTGTTCCAGGTACGTTAGTGGTATCAAAGACAACAGTCATAATATCCAGATAATGTTATCTGAACAAAGTGAAGATTGGAGCTCAGTTTTAGCTTTAAGCTCTACTCCATTGGCAACAAATATTAAAATGTGCGTAAAGATAACTACCTGGAAATCCTAATTATTGTTTTTTTTGCCCATAAAAATATGTATCTAAGTCTGGTGTTATATTAAAATGGTGTTTGAAAATTAATTCGTTGTTAATAAATATGGAGTGCAACACTTTTTTAACAGTTGTAATATTTACTAAAATTATATAATTTATCACCTAAATTATTAAATATCAACGGGTTTTACATAAATTTTTCCTGTTTATATGCTATACGTAATAATCCATTCATTTTTATGATTTTTTTGTGGGTTGGATTAAAGATTTCAGCAGACAACATGCTACACACTTTATTCACTTGTCCAACCCTGCTACAGGCCCCTTAGGGGTTAGACTTCAGTCAGATTCAGTAGAAAGACATTCATGAAAGAATGTAGGAGAAAATTTGAAAAACAGACATAATAATAGGGACATAATAAAACAATGGAAATACAAATGTATTGGCATGTTCAGCCAAAAAGACAATTAAATTATTATAAAATAAAATAAAAACACTCAGATGCAGTGTAATATCAAAGAGAAAACCAATTATTATAACATAACAATGTAATATCAAAGAGAAAACCAATTATTATAACATAACAATGTAATATCAAAGAGAAAACCAATTATTATAACATAACAATGTAATATCAAAGAGAAAACCAATTATTATAACATAACAATGTAATATCAAAGAGAAAACCAATTATTATAACATAACAATGTAATATCAAAGAGAAAACCAATTATTATGTGACAGAAGAGGGAAAAATGAAATCATAAACCATTTGTGGTGACATAAAGTAAAGGGGTGATGTGATTTTCAACTAATGAAAGAAAACATGAGATAGAGGCTAAAAGGTGTTTATGTCCTGTTGTGAGTTTGCCCTATCAGTTTCAATACTTTGTTCTAATATAACCACATTTAAAGTCAAACAAATTCAAAATGAAAGCTACCCCTTGACTGAAAATATCAATGATGCCTATCAATAAAAATTGTATTTTTTATTATGTTTGATAGAAAATGGACATCAATCAAGATGGTGTAATATCCGTAGAAGAATTCATGGACACTTGCAGAAAGGTATGAACAAATCAAGTGCAAGAAATCGATCAAAATGTTTTTATTTTTTTTCGAGTTGAGAGTTGAGTTTAAAAATGAATCCAAAAATCATCATTTCATTTTTAAAAGAAATAAAATTTGTACCTGCTCGTACTTTAGAATTATGAATAAAGTTAGACAAACTATAATGTAAATACGTTTCCTAAGTACAAAATTAAATTAATATTTTCATGTCATCGTATCAGTTCCAATATGTTGAAGAGAATTAAATGTCTTTTAAATTAATACACATTTATTCAATATATTTTTCAGACATATATGTCAAAATGTGATGTAAATGATGAACATGTAGTTAGGAAATATGTTAATGTTCAATTAGTTAAAATAATAAGTTCTCTAATTTTTAAAAAATTATTAAAATTTAAACTTTGGTGGTTCTGGCTGTAAACTTTTGTTTTATTTTCAATATCAGTAAAATGCTTGTAATTGTTCACATTTTTATATTTAATTTAAATAATTTCATTCTTCGTATTATTTCATGAGCCGGAAAAAAATTTCTTAATAAAAGAAATGTAGAAATCATTTTTTTTTAAAGGAAATAATATTTTTATTTCTAATTTTAAAATTACTAAGAGATTTGTATTTTTCTATTCCAAAGGATGAAAACATCACAAAAGGAATGTCTATATTTGATACAGTCCTCTGACCCTTTCATGTACAGATGATAACATACTGGAAAGATGAAGGATTTGTTAACTACGCTTCTTGGTTTTCATCAGAGAGAATGTATTGAACCCAACACTTCACTCATTTATCGACACCCAGAGCAAAACACATGTACAAATGTTGGCTAAATAGATTGTCAATATTGAAATAACACACTTAAAGTTGGTTAGTTATCTGCCTTGACCTACTGTATGTGTTATCTATGAAGCTGCCAATGACTAGATCTGTTGAATGAAGTCAAGTCTAAGCAGAATAAAAATAAACAGTGTTAAATAAGAGATATTTATTATCTCAGCCTCATGATCCTATAAGATTCTGATATATCATCTAGTAGATTAACTTAGTGTGAAGACAAAATAAAAAGGAAATTTGATTGTAAACTTCCATCTCCATACCTATATTCCTTTTTTTTTAGCCTTTAATTTTGAACACATAAAAGATAAGATTTTTGACTAGTCTCAGACTAAAATATTTGATTGATACTCTTTGATGAAAGTGTTTCCTATGACCACCAAATACTTTGATTAAGAATGAACATTAAAGTAAATATTTTGTACACATTCATCTTGATAAAGTTTAGATTTTTATGATGTTGAAATGGAAATAATGTGAAGTTAAGTCATAAATCTTCTTATTGTTATCAAAGTACAATCAATATTTCAGTAATCTTTGCAGAGGAAAGGTTGTCTCATTAGGATGTAAATATTTGTCGTTGAAATTTTAAAATTTTTAGTTGCAGTAAATTGTTTTAAACAATTGCTTAAATGTTTTGGAAGAAAAATTAATGATTCCGGAAAAAAGTATTAATATTTACTTTTAAACATGGCAACATTTTTTTTTACAAATTTTTTCCTCAGGTGACTTAACAAGTCATTGCTTAGACTCAAAAGTTATATTTTTTCCTCAGGTGACTTAACAAGTCATTGCTTAGACTCAAAAGTTATATTTAAAAAAAAGCTTTACCAGAACCAATTTCCTGTCTTTAAGGGGTACTTTAAAAAGCTGATGCAGCATAACCATTGAAAAACTTACATACATGAAATTAAATTTGATAATGTATGTAATACTAAGAAGCAGTATTTTCCTTGTTTCTCATATAAATCTCATAACTCTAGACTGGAAGTTTACCAATTGTTGAAACCATTTCAAGATAATCTCTTTATTCTATTTTAATGTGTTTGTGTGAGTCTGTGTTAGTCTGTGTTTGTGTCAGTCTGCGTCTGTGTTTGTGTGTGTCTGTGTTTGTGTGAGTTTGCGTCTGTGTTTGTGTGACATTTGTTCATAAAAGTTTTCTTTGTATCTTTGTTTATAATGTACAGTCATTATTAATAACCCTGTATTTCTTTTCATTATAAGAAACTTTAAAAATTTTGTATTAACCCTTGCCCAGTCTTGCAAATCTTTAGCTCACATTGTTTATCCAAATTGTTTTTTAAGCAGTTGAACTCTAAGATATATTTTATTACTTTAGACAGTCAAAATACTTCTGAGACAAGGATTGTCTTAATTTATGAAATCTGATCAACATTTTCCACAAACAAAATCTGTTTCCTGCTAGTTATGCTGTTAGTTACAGTTTTTACACAAAATCTCTAGAATTTCATCAAGTGCAAATTTGAAATAATTTCTTTAAAAACCACTGCATACTAATTAAGATGATACAACAGCATTAATCCCAAGTCTAATAATTAAAATATTTCAAAGGTATTTCAATATTGAAAATATGAATATCTTGAATGCCAATTGAACCACCTGTACTCAAAACAATGATTTTACTCAATTACAAAAAATTATATTTTTTCATGCCTTGAGTTTGAGATATTAAAAAAACTTGTTATTAAATTTATGTAATGCCAATGATATGAAAATGTAAATCCTAAACAGAAAAAGTTTGAAAAACTGCTGTTTTAAAATCAGGTTGTGGTTTTTGTTACTCTCAATTTGTAAGAAAAGATTTTAAAAAAAAACTGTTTTACATTGATGATGTTTTCACTTAAATGTTTGTCTTAAAGTTCATGAGTCAGATCTATATTTGTTTTTCTTTTATATTCCCTCTTTTTCAAAGATTTTCTCTAAAAAATGGAAGTCATCGTGGCTAAACTGTGATTACTTGTAACAGATACAATTTGTGTGATATATTACTCTTCTTAGTAGCTGGACCTAGTTCTCCAATTTTTGAGTTAGGAATGTAAGATGGTTGAGGGTTGAAAATTATTGTGAAAATAAATTTATGCTTGTGACTGTCAAATGTATTTGTTTGTGACAAGTAATAGTTTATCTTCTATAGTAGTTGTGATTCTTTATATCAAAATCAAACTTTGAGCTGAAGGATGACGTCTTGTTAGCAAGACATGAATTACAGAATTCAACATATACATTCTGATGGAATGCATAAACTTACATAAGCTTTACATGTCAATACATGATAAGAAAGAACTAATTCTGAAAATTGCATTGAAGTGAGGCATAGTGAACAAGGAAAATTATATTATTTAATCCTCACAGCCTTATGGTTTGATTGAAATAAGTGCCATATTGGAGGCCATACCTTTACAATTTAAATTTTAGTTACTTCAAGATTAATGTCTAGACTTTTGTTCGATTCTTAAATTTAAAATTTACATAATGCAGCTCAGGTTCTAAGTTAATATAAGATAAGGTGTGAAAGAGTTTATCATTTGTGTGTTAAAGTATATAATTCGGTTTGAATGCTAATTAATTTGCTGAATGCAGTTTAGACTTATTTAGTTGGTGATGAATACATGATGCATATCAGATGTTATATGAAACAATTTATATTATCAATTGATTTTCTGTCCATGATGAATTAATGACATTTTAGTTGAAAAGTTCAATAGACATGTATTTGTGTTTACAAAGGGAAATAGCTAGAACTACATTTTGACCCACTTTCACCTGTGTATCAATGCACCCACATCAACCACAGAAATGAGCTTTAATTTTATCTCAACTCCTTACAGACCCATTCATCATGTGTAGTGACATGCACTTTATTGAAAACAATTTCATAACCTAATGACTTACCTCTGCTACAAATTCACAATTTTTTTAAAGCCCAGTGCAAACAATAAAATCACTAGTTTTGTAAATAATATTTTAGTGAAAAACAAAACATTTGAATTCATTTTATTATTGAAATTTATTTAATGAGTAGTAAATCAATTAATTTTACTGTGAAATTTTATCATAAATTACTAATCATTCTTTAACTCCTATATCTTTTTATCTGATTCAATTCCTTGATTTTCAATCTTCTAAAGAACAGTTAATATATTTCCTTTTCAATCTTCTAAAGAACAGTTAATATATTTCCTTTTCAATCTTCTAAAGAACAGTTAATATATTTCCTTTTCAATCTTCTAAAGAACAGTTAATATATTTCCTGTTGCAAATTTTTTTATATAGCGAATGAAGTAAACTGTGTCCAAAAATATAATAAATATTATAACATATTTAATGCATGGTAACATTAGTTGTCCTGTTTAAGTCAGTATTTTATTTTTTAATTACCAGTGATTTATTTTTTATTTCTAATTATACAAAGTATTCTCATAGTTCAAAATTATACATTTTAAAATAGAAATACAGTATTGAATTGTATACTTTAAGAATTGTATACTTTAAGAAGTACTAGCAACAGAAATTATTCTGCAAAATTTTTAAAAACCACAAAACGTATTTTCTAAATACAATTTCTTCATCTTTGTTTTTGGTAAAATTACTTCCCATTGTGTTTGGTAAGTTACTTCCCATTCATAGGGTTAAAAGAATGTGAATTCCCTAAGCTCAATGGTAATGATTTCAAGAAGTTTTAGTCCTAAATATTTTAAATCATCAATCTACTTCTTCCAAATTAATTTGCATTCTATCAAACTCAGTTAATTTGTATGCTATCAAACTCAGTTCATGAATTTGTATGCTATCAAACTCAGAATTTCCAAAATGAAAACTAAAACAACTTAATGAAACTTAATTAAAGTAAATCTATAAAAATTTCATATTGTATTGTCTATTTCGACAATTTGAAGGCATTTAATTATAGATCATTTTATTGCATTGGTAATTACTCATTTCATACATTTTTTGTATTTTGTGTTTGCCACATGTATGTGAATAAACGAATGCTGAACAAAACACACACAAAAAACTCATTTTTAACTTTTCTTTTAATTCGTTTTCCTTTTTAAATGTTTAAATATTTTAACTGCAAATTTCTGGAAAACATAAAAAACAACAATTGTGAAATTTCTTGCATTCCTAATTTTTCTAGATATAAACATCAACATTTTCAAGTTAAGATTTAAAAAGGTTTAAATAATATACAGGCCTAAATACTTGAAGAGATCTGCTTTTTGTGTTGGAAAAAATGTTACATTTTCTTATGATGCCTTTCAGAAACAAGCAGAAAATTCCAGAAAATATTTATAATAACATAACATACTGGATTACAGACCGTTAGAATTAAGTGTTGGTTTTTAAATTTCTAATTGTTTTGTTTGTTTCCCTAAAGAAAATGTTTACAACATACAACTTTAACGTTACTTTATACCCTATAACACAGATATAAGGATACTTCTGTAATCTATAACTATTTAACTATTACATAATATTGTCAATATATTGATGGTATATTTATAATCTGTGTTATAGAGATAACTAATCTATCATTTACAATTAATATACAATTAAAATGACATATTTATGATTTGTAATTAATATAAAGGTCAAATGCCATATATATCTTCTATAAAATTCCATCTCTAATGTGTCATAAGTTCTGAAATTAATTGATCTTGTTCCATCCACCACTCTCATTGATATTTCTCTTTAATGACTTCACGCGCTTTTGGCCAATCCCCCCCCCCAAAACCAACCTCAAAAAGGCAGGACCCCTCCAATATGACGCCACAAAGCATTCCCGCCCCTCCCCAACCAATAAAAGCCGTATTTCCTATTTGAAAAGGGGCATGTTATGATGTTTCAAATCACTTATCATTGACATTTAACTTAGTATTTAGTGTAAGGCTGCACTCTAATATCGTAACACGCGTGAAGCCATTTAAAAGTTATTAATTAAATAAATGGTAAGCAATCAAATATTTAATTGCAAGTTTTATTTAACGTTGCGCGTTTCGATGTGACAAAGCAGTTCTAAAACACACCCCTCCCCCTCGTCACACATCGTCACAAATGCGTGACCCCTCGCCGCTCCCCCACCTTGCCTTTACATTCAGTTTTTCTCACATTGGGCTCTCAACCATGTACACACCAAATAAACACATAAGTAAATTCTCATTTATCCTCATTCTTTAACTTATTTAAGTATTTCTAAAAGGTATTGAGTAACGTTCACTAGAATAAACTGAGTCAAAATCATTGAGAATAGGAGGATATACTGACGCAATCAGAGTCCAGTATTGGCACAAAAATCGTACTGCATTTCCCCATCTAATATAATGTTCCAAATATTAGTACCGTCAAGTAGACCTACATCATCCTCCTTATACCTACAAGTATGCAATAAACATCGTAACTCTTAACCCCCTCCATGTAAATGGAACTACAAACGAAAAGTGGGCCATTAGTGTTATCGAACACTGGCTTTGTACGTTGATAAATAAGTACGGAACTCTAGCCGACCATTCAAAAAACTTGTTTAATAAGGGGTACAAAGTGACCGCATGTGAATGTAGCGTGTTTGGTCATCTGGTGCAAGTCACAGGTTCTCATGCTGCCAATCAGAGGGTCTCATGCTGCCAATCAGAGGGTCTCATGCTGCCAATCAGAGGGTCTCATGCTGTCAATCAGAGGGTCTCGTGTTGCCATTCAGAGGGTCTCGTGCTGCCAATCAGAGGGTCTAATGCTGCAAATCAGAGGGTCTCCTGACATTCAGAGGGTCTCATGCTGCCAGTCAGAGGGTCTCAGATGCCAGAGGGTCTCGTGCTGCCAGAGGGTCTCATGCTGCCAATCAGAGGGTCTCCTGACATTCAGAGGGTCTCATGCTGCCAATCAGAGGGTCTCATGCTGCCAATAAGAGGGTCTCATGCTGCCAATCAGAGGGTCTCATGCTGCCAATAAGAGGGTCTCATGGTGCCAATCAGAGGGTCTCATGCTGCCAATCAGAGGGTCTCATGCTGCCAATCAGAGGGTCTCATGCTGCCAATCAGAGGGTCTCATGCTGCCAATCAGAGGGTCTCATGCTGCCATTCAGAGGGTCCTCCCAATCAGAGGGTCTCATGCTGCCAGAGGGTCTCATGCTGCCATTCAGAGGGTCCTCCCAATCAGAGGGTCTCATGCTGCCAGAGGGTCTCATGCTGCCATTCAGAGGGTCCTCCTAATCAGAGGGTCTCATGCTGCCATTCAGAGGGTCTCATGCTGCCATTCAGAGGGTCCTCCCAATCAGAGGGTCTCATGCTGCCAGAGGGTCTCATGCTGCCATTCAGAGGGTCCTCCCAATCAGAGGGTCTCCTCCCAATCAGAGGGTCTCATGCTGCCAGAGGGTCTCCTGCTGCCATTCAGAGGGTCTCATGCTGCCAATCAGAGGGTCTCGTGCTGCCAGATTGTCTCGTGCTGCCAGGGGGTCTCATGCTGCCATTCAGAGGGTCCTCCCAATAAGAGGGTCTCCTGCCATTCAGAGGGTCTCATGCTGCCAATCAGAGGGTCTCGTGCTGCCAGATTGTCTCGTGCTGCCAGAGGGTCTCATGCTGCCATTCAGAGGGTCCTCCCAATCAGAGGGTATCCTGCCATTCAGAGGGTCTCATGCTGCCAATCAGAGGGTCTCCTGGCATTCAGAGGGTCTCATGCTGCCAATCAGAGGGTCTCATGCTGCCAATCAGAGGGTCTCAGCTGCCAGTGGGTCTCATGCTGCCATCAGATGGTCTCATGCTGCAAATCAGAGGGTCTCGTGCTCCCAATCAGAGGGTCTCCTGCCAATCAGAGGATCTCATGCTGCCAACCAGAGGGTCTCATGCTGCCATTCAGATGGTCTTGTGCCAGTGGGCACGTTGTTAAGATTATGCTGATGGATGACTGAAAGTCTATCTTTGTACGTAGAGGGGGAGGGGGTTAGAGGCCTCATATATACCTACCTATCCCGAATAATATACAGTCTATTCTTTAACTTTTCTCAATATTGCTTTGAAGACTGAAGACACAAAATTCTCTTTCATAAATAAAACCAGTCGCTCATATAAGTGAGAGAAAATCTTGACACTACACAATTGGCGACCCAAGGAATTTTTTTATCAGGAGCGTAAAAGGGGTGGGGTGGGGCAGGGGATATTCAATAAAAACTTGAGACAAACACCACACAATGACCAGCTGGTTATAGACTAACAACTGCGGGGGTTGACATGACGTAACATTACTGGAACTCTTGCACCATGATAGCAACGTGTTCAGCATAGAGCAGCACTGACACATTACTGGAACTCTTGCACCATGATAGCAACGTGTTCAGCATAGAGCAGCACTGACACACCAAAAAGGCTTATAAATGGGGGGGCATTACTCTCAACCCACTGTCAGGACTTGGACTTGTCACTGACAGACTGGGCCAGTGGCTGACAGGATCTCATCTCTCAGAGGCGATAGAACTGGCAGAGATGGAATATGAAAAAGATTTCCAGCGGTTAAGGGAGCGTGGGGCTAAGATAATGACAGAGACGGACGGGTGGAAAGTTTCTTCTAAATCTAAAGTAAGGTCTTTGATGCATGTCGGCAGCGTTAATTGTGTAGAACTGAATGTGTATGTCTGTCATCGTGGTTGTATGTATGTCATTATCGTTGTATGTCTGTCATCATAATCACTTGAAACTTGTAACTGGACAAACATTTTATTTTATATATTTCAAGGATAATTTAAAGATAGAAACAAAGTCGTCAGAACTCTACAACTGTACCATGTAAGTATGTGTCAACTGTACCATGTTGGTTTGTGTCAACTGTACCATGTAAGTATGTGTCAACTGTACCATGTTGGTTTGTGTCAACTGTACCATGTAAGTATGTTTCAACTGTACCATGTAAGTATGTGTCAACTGTACCATGTAAGTATGTGTCAACTGTACCATGTAAGTATGTGTCAACTGTACCATGTAAGTATGTGTCAACTGTATCATGTAAGTATGTGTCAACTGTACCATGTTTGTTTGTGTCAACTGTACCATGTTGTTTTGTGTCAACTGTACCATGTATGTGTCAACTGTACCATGTAAGTATGTGTCAACTGTACCATGTTTGTTTGTGTCAACTGTACTATGTTGTTTTGTGTCAACTGTACAATGTAAGTATGTGTCAACTGTACCATGTAAGTATGTGTCAACTGTACCATGTAAGTATGTGGCAACTGTACCATGTAAGTATGTGTCAACTGTACCATGTTTGTTTGTGTCAACTGTACCATGTAGGTTTGTGTCAACTGTACCATCAAGTGTGTCATGTAACTTTGTATCATGTATTAAGATCCTAATTAATTGTATAATTAATTATATTAATGAAATAGATAAATAATAACACGTCGGTGCTTTATTAAATTAACACTACACTAGCAGCAACTAAATCTAGGCTGAGTAAAAACCTGGCATGCTGGATAATTTTGACATTCATCGCTCACTGGTAGGCCATTTTATTTTAATGCATACGTTATTAATTAGGACTTTAATATAACTGAGGCAAAAAGAAACAATTTTTGTAAAACAGAAGCAAATCAAAATTTTGCTTTTGGTACATGACATTATCATTTCTTGTCATCGTGATTTGGGCTGTATAAAATCTTGATCATTTACATTCCATGGAGTGCGTGGCCAGTTACTCTGCCACTAATGTTAGGGAGTGCGTGGTCAGTTACTCTGCCACTAATGTTAGACCTACCTTGGAGTGCGTGGTCAGTTACTCTGCCACTAATGTTAGACCTACCTTGGAGTGCGTGGTCAGTTACTCTGCCACTAATGTTAGGGAGTGCGTGGTCAGTTACTCTGCCACTAATGTTAGACCTAAGTTTACACAATCCTTAATCTAAGCATTTTAAAAAAAGTTAATTTGACATTTTAAAATTTGATTAACCGATTTGTTTCAGGAATCGGATGACACTCACCGTTAACGTTCCGGTCAACGTCATTAGAGATACGTACACCTTCTTGCCAGGTAACAGGAGAAAAGAATGGGACACAGACGTCAGAGAGGTCATTGAACTCAAGAGATTTTCTGATGTGCGTTTAAAATTGGAGTCTTCAATTTAGAAATGCGTATTATAAATTTTACTAAGCGATTCCAAATAGAATTATGTATGTCCAATAGAATTATGTCTGTCCAATAGAATTATGTCTGTCCAATAGAATTATGTCTGTCCAATAGAATTATGTCTGTCCAATAGAATTATGTCTGTCCAATAGAATTATGTCTGTCCAATAGAATTATGTCTGTCCAATAGAATTATGTCTGTTCAATAGACTAGATGATGGCAATCAGACTTAGTGGATCCCTTATTTACAGTCATGTCTACGTACGCTATTTGACTTTGTAGTCTTAGTTATAGACCACATTCAAAGGGGCCGTCCATAAATGACGTCACGCGCCTAAAAAAAAGGGGGGGTGGGTCACACATGTATGACGATGTGTGAGGAGGGGAGGGGGTGTTAAACAACTTTGACATCACATCACAACGCGAAACTTTAAATAAAAGTTCCACCAAAATATTTGATTAACTACAATTTAATTAATAACGTTTTACATGGCTTCACGTTTATTACGAGATTAGAGTGCAGCTTTACACTAAATACATACTTAAATGACAAAAAAGTGATTTGAAACATGCCCATTGTCAAATAGAAAATGACGCCTTTAGGGGGGGGGGTGGGGGGAGAAGCTTTGTGACGTCATATTAGAGGAGGGTATAACTTTTTGTGACAAAGTGTTACGAAAGGGGGGGGGGTGGAGGAGGAGAAAAATCGATCAAAATCGCCTGTTGACATTAATGGACGGCCTAAAAAAAAATTTCCATTCTTCGATGTGTCCAACAAAGAGACCACACAAAATCTGTAGTCGTCATTGAGATTTCTAGGGAAAGTGAATTGCTCTGTTGGTGACGTCACCAATATACATCAAGGCAGTGTGATAGACATGGCAGACATGATCATAAAATATAATTTCAAACACATCAAACACTGAGGCTTGTGGTCATTTAAAACATTCTTTTAGTACTCGTATGAACAGATGTCCATCTAAAGTCTTACCGTGCAATGCCAACTACTGTACCACTGTTTCTCATGTTCCTATTCTCATTTCTACCAATAGCCTCACTGTACCACTGTTTCTCATGTTCATATTCTCCTCTCTACCAATAAACTCACTGTACCTCTGTTTCTCATGTCCATATTCTCATCTCTACCAATAGCCTCACTGTACCACTGTTTCTCATGTCCATATTCTCATCTCTACCAATAGCCTCACTGTACCTCTGTTTCTCATGTCCATATTCTCATCTCTACCAATAACCTCACTGTACCTCTGTTTCTCATGTCCATATTCTCATCTCTACCAATAGCCTCAATATACCACTGTTTCTCATGTCCATATTCTCATATCTACCAATAACCTCACTGTACCACTGTTTCTCATGTCCATATTCTCATCTCTACCAATAGCCTCACTGTACCACTGTTTCTCATGTCCATATTCTCATCTCTACCAATAACCTCACTGTACCTCTGTTTCTCATGTCCATATTCTCATCTCTACCAATAGCCTCACTGTACCACTGTTTCTCATGTCCATATTCTCATATCTACCAATAACCTCAATGTACCACTGTTTCTCATGTCCATATTCTCATCTCTACCAATAATCTCACTGTACCTCTGTTTCTCATGTCCATATTCTCATCTCTACCAATAACCTCACTGTACCACTGTTTCTCATGTTCCTATTCTCATCTCTACCAATAACATCACTGTACCACTGTTTCTCATGTCCATATTCTCATCTCTACCAATAGCCTCACTGTACCACTGTTTCTCATGTCCATATTCTCATCTCTACCAATAGCCTCACTGTACCACTGTTTCTCATGTCCATATTCTCATCTCTACCAATAGCCTCACTGTACCACTGTTTCTCATGTCCATATTCTCATCTCTACCAATAGCCTCACTGTACCACTGTTTCTCACGTCCATATTCTCATCTCTACCAATAGCCTCACTGTACCACTGTTTCTCATGTCCATATTCTCATCTCTACCAATAGCCTCACTGTACCACTGTTTCTCATGTCCATATTCTCATCTCTACCAATAGCCACAATGTACCTCTGTTTCTCATGTCCATATTCTCATCTCTACCAATAACCTTCACTTGGACACCCCCACACACCTCTTCACTTGGACACCCCCACACACCCTTCACTTGGACACCCCCACACACCCTTCACTTGGACATACCCACACACCCTTCACTTGGACACCCCCACACACCCTTCACTTGGACACCCCCACACACCCTTCACTTGGACACCCCCACACACCCTTCACTTGGACACCCCCACACACCCTTCACTTGGACACCCCCCACATACCTTCACTTGGACACCCCCACACACCCTTCACTTGGACACCCCCACACACCCTTCACTTGGACACCCCCACATACCTTCACTTGGACACCCCCCACATACATTCACTTGGACACCCCCACATACCTTCATTTGGACACCCACATACCTTCACTTGGACACCCCCACATACCTTCACTTGGACACCCCCACATACATTCACCAGCTTTTCTTCTTCATCTGGTCCCTCTGTGTTTTCATCTTTATTAAAATTTCCAGCATTATATTTCTTTCTCGAATTCACCACTTCTTTCAAATAGACTCATTCTATCTCAATTTCTCTCTCTCTCTCTCTCTCTCTCCTCTCTCTCTCTCTCTCTCTCTCTCTCTCTCTCCTCTCTCTCTCTCTCTCTCACTCTCTCTCTCTCTCTCTCTCTCTCTCTCTCTCTCTCTCTCTTCTACCAAAGCGTAAGAGTTTGCTTCTATCTCCCACGTCATATCATTTCCTCTTTAACTCTTTCCTACCTGCCCTCTTAGTGTTAAGATTCTGTTGCCTGAATTTAATGGTGCATCTTTATGTCAACAAGAAATTATGAATTAAATAAATATTATGCAACTATGGAAACATATCTAAAAATTGACAAATTACTTTACCATAAGTAGAATATTGTTGTTAATAAAAATGTACATTCACTTTGTTGAAATGTTCACACAGTGTACCACAAATATATTATACTAGACGCCCCGCGGCGTAGCATACGCCGCAGACTTGCTCATAGATAGTGCAAGAAAAAAAGGGAGGGGGAGAACGGACACAAACAGTAGCACAAACAAATGGGAACAACGCGGGTGAACGATGGGGGACCACCGAAGCATTTCTGGTAAGTATTTAGGACATCGCCACAATATATAAACAAATATTACCGCCATGAAGCTAAGTTGGAGAGCAACAACTTCGTCCATGAACGAAATATGCGACCAATAGAAACAGACAGGTACCTGGTGAAGGAATTGATATTACATTGAACAAAGCTTTTTTCCGTGACATGCGAAGCGGTGTTTATGTTTGCTAAGAAAGGGGGGAAAAGAATAGGCATTGACATTTTTAAAAATTAAAAAAAACATATATTGCCACTTGGGCTTGAACCTAAGACCTTCCGCGTGTCAGGCGGATGTATTAACCAATATACTACGAAATACATACACACTGTGCAGGAACTTCGAAAGTGAATGTAAAAAACATTGCTGTCTCAAGACATGCCCCACCCCTCCACTACCTTCGCTTGCCAACCGTTAACTGTGTTTAGTTGACCCGAGCGAGGGTCATTCGTCATGCTCGGTTGCACATATTTTTGCTACTTACTTGCCTGGCATGGTCCCATGAAGAGAATTATATATATAGAAGATATATTTAAATCTCCAGCAAAAATGGCTCCAAATCACTCGATCCAATGGGCTGGGCAAAGGAATAATCTCCCCTCGTGAATTTGTAGATCTGTGCTACTTGGAAGAGTTTGAAGATGGTTTTCTACTGACAGGTAACTCAACACTTGACATTGTAGCTGTCATCGCTTGGTATCATAGTCAAGATTGGGGTTCTGAATTCCACACACACGCTTTTCAGCTACTGGGATAATTTATTTAAAATAAACAAATGCTTTTGTGCATAAGTGGAAAGAGGCTGATATCAGTTCCCTCCCCTTGCTATCTCATTAGGTGGCAGTATCGATTACCCAGAGATTCAGTCAGACGACAAATACGTCAGGGGATTCAGTGGTGCCTATGGCTTCAGGATTGAGAAAGACAAGAGGTGAGGAAGATCTGATAGTTACATAAAAAATGTCTGAGTTTAAAATATTAATTACGTTTCGTCGCTCTCGGATTTCGTGTTATATCTATTTTCTAAAGTCTGTCATCTATATTCGTGTTATATCTATTTTGTGAAGTCTGTCATCTATATTCCTGTTATATCTATTTTCTGAAGTCTGACAACTATATTCGTGTTATATCTATTTTCTAAAGTCTGTCATCTATATTCGTGTTATATCTATTTTCTGAAGTCTGTCATCTGTATTCTGTTGATGTGCGACTTATTATGGCCGGATATGTGAATCACTCATTTGCTTAATTTGTAAATTTGCTTGTAATATATTTAAATAACTATCGTACCCGGCGCGTGTTTCAAGGATCTCAGTATAAAGTATAAAGGAATAAGTTCAAAGAAATCAATGAGTGGTATTTCAAAAAACAATTCTGCCAGAAAAATTAACGAAAGTGTGCAAAAAAAGTCCTAACATAAATAAAATAATATTTAAAAAGCTTAAAAAAGAAACACAATTATATTAAGGGACCAATTCGCAAAATGAGTGATAATGTTAAAGAAATCGCTGCCATTGTAATTGTACCCATAACTTATTATATTATCAGGGTGATCGATTGAATAAAATAATAATTCTAAAGCTTATATCACTAACGAACATAAAAGGCCCTGGCGTCCAAAATGGTGCAAGATCTAAATTTAAAAATCTCTATACTCGTATATTGCAACCGGGATCAAGATGGATATGTGTGTTAATAGTTGTCTACAATCTACATCATGTAAAATCAAATGGGAAAAAACGTAAACAACTATTTTAAAAAGCAACAACAAACAAAGATACACGAACTAACAAACAAACAACAAAAAAAGAAAAGATACTTTGCCCTGGGTTAAATAGGAATGGGGATATCAAGTTCGATGTCCATAGTATTTTTATTATGGAACGTCACGTATTTATGTATGGAACGTCACGTATTTATGTATGGAACGTCACGTATTTATGTATGGAACGTCACGTATTTATGTATGGAACGTCACGTATTTATGTATGGAACGTCACGTATTTATGTATGGAACGTCACGTATTTATGTATGGAACGTCACGTATTTATGTATGGAACGTCACGTATTTATGTATGGAACGTCACGTATTTATGTGTGGAACGTCATGTATTTATGTGTGGAACGTCACGTATTTATGTGTGGAACGTCACGTATTTATGTGTGGAACATCACGTATTTATGTATGGAACGTCACGTATTTATGTATTATGTTTGGTCATCCATGGAACGTCACGTATTTATGTATTATGTTTGGTCATCCATGGAACGTCACGTATTTATGTATGGAACGTCACGTATTTATGTATTATGTTTGGTCATCCATGGAACGTCACGTATTTATGTATTATGTTTGGTCATCCATGGAACGTCACGTATTTATGGATTATGTTTGGTCATCCATGGAACGTCACGTATTTATGTATGGAACGTCACGTATTTATGTATTAAGTTTGGTCATCCATGGAACGTCACGTATTTATGTATTATGTTTGGTCATCCTTGGAACGTCACGTATTTATGGATTATGTTTGGTCATCCATGGAACGTCACGTATTTATGTATTATGTTTGGTCATCCATGGAACGTCACGTATTTATGTATTTTGTTTGGTCAAGATGCATCCATTAACCCAGTAGCATTAATGTAGGTCATTTAAGGAAAATTGCAACATTTTGGGCCCCCACTCACTATGAATGGCATTTACAAAAACATCAAAAATCTGGCCAGAACCCTATTCGGAAGTATAGCCCACAACCTCCCAAAGTTTCATAACGCTCGAAAATCTGTTCATGTCAATCAATTTCATAACGAATATATTTATCTATATTTCTCAAGATCATTTAAAATTGAATGGGCAAAATATCTTAAACATCTACGAAAAAATACATTTGGGACCCCCGGTCCGAAGGAATGGACATTAGAAGTTCAGTGCCCTATAGTATTTTAATATGGGCTTCAAAGTTTTTGTATACAAAGTTTGGTTAATTAAGATCCATTCATTTACTAAGTAGCTAACGCATAAACTAATTTTTATATAGCTCATATTAGCACACAAAAAACGACATTAAGGGCCCCAGGGCCCATTCAGTGCAAGATATTAAGTTCAAAACAGCTGTTCATTTCAATATGTATAATAATTGATACATTTGTCATTTTTGTCAAGATCGTTAATAATTGAATGGGGAATAAAATCTTAGGCGTTTAAGAAAAAATTCATTTTGGGCACCCAGCCCCGAAGCAATGGCCATTAGGAGTTCAGTGCCCTATAGTATTTTAATATAGAATAACGCTTACATTAATTTTTATATTGGCCCCCAGCACCCCATGAGTGTTAAATTTCGAAGAAAAAGAGTTGCCAGTTACCATTCCGGGAGCGTACTCAACAGTCTCCAAAAGTTTCATGACGATTGGATAAATGGTTTAGTCAGCTATAAAGGACATGCACACACAAACACACACACACACACACATATATATATATATATATATATATATATATATATATATATATATATATATATATATATAAATTTATTTATTTATTATAAAACGTAGTAATATAGGTTTATGAAAACTTACAGTATTTATTGTTTGTGAATTCATGTTAAATTATGTCACAATGTGCCGTTCCTTGTATAGTTTTTATTAAATTAGAGAGAAGACTAAGATGTTCCATAATATTTCTCTATCTCATATTCAGTTTTCTAATTTTTTTTAATTCCCCACTATTGCCTTTTGTTTAATGCTTTACAAATTTCTACTGCTGGTATTTCTTTAATAAATCCAGGGTAAATAATACGTATAAGGTTTATAACAAAATGTTCAGCAATAAATGATCCCCCTTCTTACCCATTGTCCACTCCACAGCAAGCCTGGATATTCACGGCTGGTCTCTGCCTCCGAGATGGACTTTAGGGGCAAGATTCCTCGTGCCTTGATTGATGCGACTATCTCCACTGTCCTGGTCAGCTCTGTGGCTAACTGGATGAAATACCTGGAGAAGTTAGGATACCAGCCGTAGCTCAGCGCATTAAATCTGTGCTTAATTGCATGGCGTTTTTGCTTTGAGATTATTCACAATTGAAAGTTCGCATGTACTTTATGATACATATCTAGATAGCTTAAATATTAATAATTATTTTATACGAATTTTTATAGCAAATGAATTTACTTCCATGAAATCCACACTATTTGTTAAAGAGGATGGCATGTTGAAAAGTTAAATTACTTATAATAAAATGTTTAAAATTAATGCCTCTTAATGGAAAAAATAAACAATAAACTATCACTCTTTTCTGTGTTTTGAATTATATGATCGTCTGAATAATATTTTTTATAAATATGTAGTTCCTTTGATTATTATTGAAAATAAATTGAACTAAATACAGACCCAACAGATCTAATGAACAGCTAACAGCTGCTATCAAAGGAAAAATTCTCACAAACAAACAATGAAAGAATGAGTTGTTTTTATATCCATTATATAAACTTCACGGTCTTGTCTTTCTGTCGGTCGCCATCTCTTGGTCAAGCCCGCTGAAAAACAAAAGTTAAAAAATGACCCACTTTCCGTGATCCTATCGGCCTGAAGTTTTGCACATAGACTTGTGTCACCTTACAATGCATTGTATCAAAATTTCAGATCGATCGAATTAAATTATTGAATTTTTAGTTTATCTCTATGTATCTCTATTTAGCATGTGTAGCCGTCTGCTATAGTTGACCTCCACGGGTCACTGTAGGTTCACTCTAGCCCTCGATGTCACAGGGGTCTGTCGCGCGGTGCGTATTAAATTGAACATAATCAATGCTTTTAGTTATATCTCATCCATAAGGGATTAATGGTAAAAAAAACTTTGTTTTTAAGCGTTGTTTTTATTTAACTTTTAAAACGACAGAGTTGGTAAACAAAGAGACCAATCTATCTATATATATAATTCTCTTCGTGGTCGGACCCTGCGAGACAAGCTGCAAGTATGTTCAACAGATACTAATTTTAGAAAGCAGCGTACCAAATTACTCCACCAATGCATCAAAAGGTGTGCAAATTAAATATGCGCTTTAAAAAAAATTATATGACGTCATTGTTTTCGCTGATGTTTTAATTTTATAAAAAGGGAATAATGTAAAAAGTTATAAAATACTTTGTGTACATTTCAGAAAGTCTAATATTTCGTATTGATCAAACAAGGACAAATTAGTTGGGATTTGAAAAAGGTGGGCGCCGTAGGCGCCCAAAAAAAGTGTATTTTTTCAAAATAAATAGATTTCAGCTGAACACTTCAGTTATTTTTTACGGGTGATACTCCGCGGGTCTCTCCAGAGTTACTTCTTTTCATTCACTCACAGTCGTTTGCCCAAACCCACCCCATTTTAACAACTGTGTCTTTCAGGAAGTCTTCACCCGTCACTAAATCATTAGCGGCGTATGCTACGCCGCGGGTGAGCTAGTACTAAATATTAAACTATATAATTTGCAATTGTCACGCTAGTAGTGTCAGTCAGTCCTGACGCTATGCGAGGTACCTCCCGATAAAAAAAAATTAAAAAATGTTGCTTTCGAGATTTAAAAAAATGTGTTGCTCACCACAAAATATTGGGACGTGACGTCATTATTTGAGCTCTTATTAATGTGTGAAGGGAACGAAGTGAACAGACCAATGTTTTATTTGATGTGATTAATATTATTATTATTTTGTATTAAATGTCCGTTTTTGTGTATGTGTCCATGTCAATATTATGTACGTAATTATAAATTTAATTTTCTATATTAATATATAACATTCGTTTTTCGGTTTATGAAATTTACAATTGGTTGTCGTTTGGTTGTCAAGTTTCGATCCGTTTTGAACTGCAAAGCCATTATTTATTACTGCAAAAGAAATTTGTAAACTTATGCTTCAGTTTAGCGTTTGTTTTTCTTTTATACACTTTGAGATTGAATATTTGTATGTTTTAAAAAAATAACATATTTAAAAATCGGACTCCTTCCCACAGTAGTTTTTTTTATTGTTATTTACATGTAATATTTTAATGCGTCTTAGACTAATTTTGAATTTAAAAAATCGTTGCTTTTAATATAGAACTGGAAGGGGTGCTCTTATCCAGTGATTAATTAACTTCAAAGGTTTCATGCAAATAAATAGTTCGTTTTTATTCATATTTGTAAATAGTTACATTTTTTATTTACATGTTTTTGATAATGTAAAGGTAATAAGGTAATGGGCGCATAAACTGATGAGTAATAATAGATCTTGAAAAGGTGCTGACTTGACAATAATAAAAACGTTTATGTGAATTACTAACACGTTTATATTCAATTGTAAATATGATTAACAGTTGATAATTTAATCTTTTCTGTTATCCTGTGACGAACTTTGCTTACTACGTTTCATGAAAAATGTATAGTTCTTTGTTATTAACATGTGTAAAAATTACAGTTTATTTTTAACATGTTTTGGTAATGTTGTGGTAATAATGTATGGAAAAATGGGCGAATAAACTGACAAGTCATAATCATCAATGAAGCTTAAACTGCTTCAAATCACAGATGTGCTTGATGTTGATCACATTACAGTCACATAATTTATTTTTAACGCACTGTGCTGTATTATTGGTGCACTCATAATTGGTGCGCACTATTCAATGCTGCAAGTTAACGTCCGACTGAGTCCTCAGCAATATTTGTTAATACTTCGAACTTCAAACTTCGTTGCTGTAGTATCACCGTATGCTGTGTGTAATTAACTATGCATTTACTATTATCCTGATTATATCATTATTATTCATGCAAACTTATATAACGCGAAGCCTAAGCTAGAAGGTTTTCTCATCACACATATATTCGTATATATAATCAAAATATATACTCTGCTATGTCCGTTCGTAACGCTAGATTTTTTGAAAGCGCACTGCTAAAAAAATAGCCTTGAAAAAATACAGCAAAAACAAAACAAACAAAAAACACACCAAAAAAACAACAACAGAAAAAACGCTGTTTTCAAACGTCCGCATAAAATTGTTCAATATGGAAAAGAGATTTAATTTTTCTCTCTTGATCTGTACATTTTCTGATTATTTACTATGCGGCTTTCAGGCAAAAGGGACAATTACAAAAAATGACATATATCCATTTTGAAAACTTCCGTCATTTTTGACAGGTAATAATGCACTAGTTAAACTATATAATTTGCAATTGTCACGCAGGTAGTGTCTGTCAGCCCAGACGCTACTAATTTTAGAAAGCAGGGAAAACCAAATTACTGCACCAATGCATCAAAAGGTGTGCAAATTAAAGATGCGCTGTAAAAAATATTATATGACGTCATTGTTTTCGCTCATATTTTAATTTTGGAAAAGGGATCAATGTAAAAAGAGGATTTGATGATGGTTAATTATAAAATCAAAAAACAAAGGGGGCGCCGTAGTCGCCCTGCAACCCCTATTATAAAATACTTTGTGTAGATTTCAGAAAGTTTAATATTTCGTATTTATCAAACAAGGACAATTTAGTTGGGCTTTTGAAAAAGGTCGACGCCGTAGGCGCCCTAAAAAAAGTGCATTTTTAAAAATAGAATAAATAGATTTCAGCTGAAACTTTCCGTCATTTTTGACGGGTGATACGCTAGTAGAGATAATAACTACAAACTATCACCAAACAAGGGAGGCGACCTTTCACTAGCAAACCTTTAGTACGGCATATGAATGCCCTTGACTATGAAAATCGTGTTGGCCTAATAGTTTTTGTTGTACTAAAACAAAAGAGGTGATATTTACCTAAAGAAAACCTTTTGGACCTTTTTTAAATGGCAGTACTTTATGGACCAATATTTTGCTTTTCCTGTTTTTCCTTCAATCTTATAAAACATTTCATTCTTCCATATTAAATTGTGGAGAATTACTAGAGGCCTAAATAACATGACGTTCTTTCCTTTTATATCTATGGCATCCGTCCATCCTCATGGGATGATGGCGTTTCCTCCTGCTCCTCTGCCCCCCTTCCCCTTTCTCCTGGCCCTTTTCTCCTCGCTCTTGACTGTAAGGGAAGCTTCCGCGACTTGGATGCCCTCGCGTACTTTAGCCCGCCAGGAGGTGCGTTCCTCAGCAATGGTTTCCCACGTTTTATGGTCTATCTGCGCCAGACTCGTGTCTTTCTTGCAGACATCCTTGAAGCGCAAGCAGGGGCGTCCTCTCTTCCGCACACCAGTTGCCCGCTCACCGTAAAGCAGGGCTCTTGGAATGCGCTCCGAGTTCATCCTGCGGACATGTCCCAGCCACCGCAGGCGCCTCTCACTCAGGATTGAGTGCATGCTCAGCATATGACTCCTTCTGAGTACCTCGACATTCGTTATCTTGTCCTGCCACTTGATGTGCAGAATCTTGCGCAAGCATCGTAAGTGGAAGCTGTTGAGTTGCTTTGTTTGTTTGGCATAGGTCGTCCAGCACTCGCTGCCATAGAGGAGTGTGCTGAGCACGCAGGCCTGGTACACAGTGATTTTTGTCCTAGCAGTGAGCTGTGCATTGTTCCACACTCTTTTATTCAGCCTAGCCATTAATGATGAAGCCTTGCCGATTCTGGTTTCAATTTCCTTTTCCAGGGAGAGTGTGCTTGTGATGTTACTGCCAAGGTAGGTAAAATCATCGACGACATCCAAGGTGTTTCCCTCAATGGAGATTGCTGGGAAGCAGTCAGTTCCTTGTCTCATAATGTTGGTCTTTTTGAGGCTTATCGTTAGAACAAAATCTTTGCATGCCTCTGAGAACTTGTCGACCAAAAGTTGGAGACCTATCTCTGAATGTGAGGTAAGGGCTGCGTCATCCGCGAAGAGCAGCTCTCTAATTAAAACATTTTCCACTTTTCTCTTTGCACGGAGACGGCTGATGTTGTACAGATTTCCATCCGCCCTGGTATGGATGTTTACACCCTCGAAACAGTCCTCGAATGCATGACGCAGTAGCATCGAGAAAAAGATACCGAAGAGTTTTGGAGCCAGTACACAACCCTGTTTGACTCCGCTACAGACTGGGAAGGGTTCTGAGGTGGCACCATCGAAGAGCACTGTGCTGTGCATATTGGTGTGGAAGGACTCGATGATGGAGAGAAGCCGCGGCGGGCATCCTATTTTTTACAATATACGTAGCAGACCCTCGCGGCTGACCAGGTCAAATGCCTTTGTTAGATCTATGAAGGCAACAAAGAGGGCTTTCTGTTGCTCCCGACATTTCTCTTGTAGCTGACGGAGTGAGAAGATCATGTCCATTGTTGACCGGCCAGCCCGAAAACCGCATTGTGATTCTGGGTAGACATTTTGCGCCAGAATTTGCAGGCGTGCAAGGATCACTCTGGCAAAAGCCTTTCCCACAATACTCAGTAAGGAGATACCACGATAGTTATTGCAATCGCTGCGATCTCCTTTGTTCTTATAAAGCGTAACTATTTTGGCGCTACCACTACACAAAAGGACCCAGAGTAACATAATCATGATTAAGTCTTTCGATATTTTCAGTTTAATTTGCTCATTGATTATCTTATATCTTATTTCTACATCATAAAATGTCTTGCGACGAAAACAAAGTATGACAAGCACGTGCTAAAAATGCTAAGATATTAAAGTCAACGTCACCATCAATCCAGTTTCTCTGAGGTCCCGAACTTTTTAACGTCTACGCCGCTGATTTTACGATTTCAGACAGAGAAAGATCTCGTGTGGGATGTTAGTGTTGTAGTGATGTTAAAATGTAGAAATACAATAAAAGAAATAAATTGGTCAATTGGTTAATAACAAACCTCGATTTACCCACAACACTCGTGCTATATTTGCTAGTCATTACATCTGCCATCTTGACAAATTTTTATGGGAAATATGGATAATCTCTCTAATTTAGCAAATAGAAGTAAACAATAGTATTTTGTATGTAAATAGTGCACTAATCTATTTAAATGAAGAAAACGATCAAATTGATCTCCAATGTTTCAGTGAACTTTAAATGTTCCATTTGAATATATACATTATATAAATATCCCCTTAGCTTATTATTTGACATTCACTGGATATTTGGGGGTTATTGTTTATCAATTTTAACTTTTTTTATTACTTTTTTAAAAATTAATTATTTTTGTGTGTAAAAGTTACGTCATTAAATATTACAGTCAAACATCTCATAGCGAGTTTAATTCGTTGCAGAGTGTAACTCGTTAAGCGAAACACTCGTTATGCGATTCAATTTTTCCCATACAAATCAATGTAAAATACGATAATCCGTTCCATGAGAAAAAAATACTCATTTTTCACAAAAAAGTTATTAACATTTATTCAAATAAAATTACTTATGAATTGTTAAAGAGCGAAACAACTAGAACAACTAGAACAACTAGAACAACTAGAACAACTAGAACAACTAGAACAACTAGAACAACTAGAACAACTAGAACAACTGGAACAACTGGAACAAGTGGAACAACTAGAACAACTAGAACAACTAGAACAACTAGAACAACTAGAACAACTAGAACAACTAGAACAACTAGAACAACTAGAACAACTAGAACAACTAGAACAACTAGAACAACTAGAACAACTAGAACAACTAGAACAACTAGAACAACTAGAACAACTAGAACAACTAGAACAACTAGAACAACTAGAACAACTAGAACAACTAGAACAACTAGAACAACTAGAACAACTAGAACAACTAGAACAACTAGAACAACTAGAACAACTAGAACAACTAGAACAACTAGAACAACTAGAACACAATTTAGATTTGCATCAAAGAACGTAAACAAAAATATTAATTTATGACAAATAATTATTCATTTTTAACTTAAAAAACTGTCCAAATACATTTGTTTTTGCCGACGCTTCAAAATTTTACGAAAATGTGTCGTAACTGTTTCGTAGACATTCTTGCCACTCTTTGAAGAATCCATCTCCTTAATTGTTCTGGAGAATATTGTAGATCAGGGGTCGGGAAAATTTTTGTATGAGAGAGCCATAAACACCACATATTTTGAAAAGTAATTCTTTGAGAGCCATACGTTATGTTGAAATCTACAAATTCAGTCAATGTGAGTATTGTGTGTAATTTCAACACTAAAAGTACAATTATTATGTCTCTGAGAGCTCTTTAATAAAATTATTTTTCTGTTTCTTTATATGCAATTAAATATGTAGATCCTAGAAGTCTGATTGAACTTTTAAAAAAAATAATCCAACAGTTGCAGCCATCAATAGAGCCACATCTGGCTCGCGAGCCATGGTTTCCGAACCCTTGACGTGGATCTACTGTGTTGGCCGATTGTAGTTGCGCGCTAGATTAGCCCCCTTGTTCTCGTTTTTAATGGTTTTTCGTTTCAATTCAACAGTTATTTTTGTTCCTCTCAGACAATTGTATTCTTATTCTTATGTATTTTTTTCCGAAGACTTTTTAGCACAGGTTATTACACTTATCACATACAAAAATTATGAGTACTTTCTGAATACAAAATTTGTAAAAACGGTTGATCACACACGAAAGCGATACGCTAACAGACCGAGTGCTTAACACAAAATAATACATCGGGTCGGAAGTGCGGCTCACAACTGAATTTCCAGGAAAAAGGGACTTTCCCCTTCTGCGTCACTCGTTATGCGAATTTTCGCACGTTAAGGGAGAAACTATTTCAACAACAAAAAATGCTCTTTATGCGAATGTCTCGTTATGAGATGTGCTCGTTATGTGAGGTTTGACTGTATTTACACAAGTTTCAAATTTTATATTTAAAAAAAGAATATTTGGTTGCGGATTGCACAGTTCTAACTTGTACTAATTTCAAGTTTATGGACTGGATTCACGCAAAAGCCAGAACATCACCTTCACCCTAGGTGGGCTGCAACATCACCTTCACCCTAGGTGGGCTGCAACATCACCATCACCCTAGGTGGGCTGCAACATCACCATCACCATAGATGAATGGTAACATCATCAACACTTGACGGCAGCATCACCCAGGTGGACGATACTTGGAAACCTTAGATGGTCAAGTTGTTCCTTCTTGTTGTTTCCAAACTAATTACCTTTAAAGTAATGGGGGTGAGACTGCAATCAGGCTTTTAAAAAGGTAAATGCATAAAATAAAAACAGGGTATTAGTAGGCCTGACAGGACGTAACACAACAGCGAACGTTTCGGCAAAGAGCCTTCTTCAACGGACAAATTTATTTCGTTTTATTCGTTTCATTTGTGTACTATTTGTCCGTTGAAGAAGGCTCTTTGCCGAAACGTTCGCTGTTGTGTTACGTCCTGTCAGGCCTACTAATACCCTGTTTTTATTTTATGCATTTACCTAATTACCTTTATTTCACTAAGTTTTATTCATATAATTATTGTGCATCTAGTCTCACTTATTAATGTCCTATCCATTCTTGGTATAAGTATTCAATCCATGATTATTTATTTCAAAACTGTACCAGGACAAGTCATGTGATATTAGACATACATACTTTTTTTTCAGGAAAACATTTTTATTTATTTCTTATTTTAGTTATTTATGTGGAAAGTCGGGTAGACAAAAGTTTTAAAAAGGGAAAACATACTTTGAACAAATATCATCAATTGATACTAAGAAAAGGGTTTCATCCATTTAGTCATTATATTGGCCCCGGGTCCAGGACTTAAATTTGAGAACCTGTTAATATAATGCTTGCTTAAAATTAGTAGCTCTCATAAAAAGCTGCCTTTGAATAAAGCAATGAATTGTTTAGTTCTTTAGTTACATTACATCTAAGTAACGCAGATGTGATCTGTCATTTAAATAATTGCAAACAGCACAAGAACGAGCTGACTCTTGTTGTCATTCAATACTGCGCCTTGTCATTGAGCTGCTTTAACGGTAATATGAGCTTCTCTTAATGTAAAGATGCCATCCTATATACACCTGGAAGTGGGTTGCTGGACTTGTCAGTGACAGACTGGGCCAGTGGCTGACAGGATCTCATCTCCCAGAGCCAGTGGCTGACAGAATATCATCTCTCAGAGCCAGTGGCTGACAGTATCTCATCTCTCGGAGCCAGTGGCTGACAGGATCTCATCTCTAAAAGAGGCCATAGAACTGGCAGAGATGGAATATGAACAAGATTTCCAGCGGTTAAAGGAGCGTGGGACTAAGATAATGACAGAAACGGAAGGATGGAAAGCTTCTTCTCAATCGAAAGTAAGATATTATCTTATCTTATCTGATATAGATGCTCCTTCTATGCTGAAGATTATTGCGTCCTACGCTTATCTATGGTTTGTGTATAGTCCTGCATTCCTATTAGAGTTTTAAATGATGATAAAGTATTAGTTTTCCTGGTTTCTTAGACAACCCATTCCACGCCTGAATTCCGGACAGGAAGAAAGTGAATTCGTATGTATTTGTTCTTGCATACCGAATAATAAAGGTGTATTTATCCTATCTGAGGGTTGTATTAAGTTATCTTTATGTTATATTTATAAATTAGAATTAATTGCGTTATGTATAATTACTTCTTTGCTCTTGGTTCTTCTATCCTCTAGTGTTTCAAAGTTTAATGATTTAACTAATGGTGTTATTCTTGTCAGTTTTGAATATTCTCCAGTAATTAATCTGGCAGCTCTTTTTTAAAATTTGTTCTAGTTGCACTATCTATGATGAGCAAGTGTGCGGCGTATGCTACGCCACGGGTCGTATCTTGTTAAATGTATTTTATAGATCAGTTTTATCTCAACTGTACTGTTACGGGCTCAAGACAACCGCCTCACAAGATTATGATACATGAGTGACTGTCATGTTGACATCTTACATGAGCGACTGTCATGTTGACCTCTTACATGAGCGACTGTGATGTTGACATCTTACATGAGCGACTGTCATGTTGACATCTTACATGAGCGACTGTGATGTTGACATCTTACATGAGCGACTGTGATGTTGACATCTTACATGAGCGACTGTCATGTTGACATCTTACATGAGCGACTGTGATGTTGACATCTTACATGAGCGACTGTCATGTTGACATCTTACATGAGCGACTGTCATGTTGACATCTTACATGAGCGACTGTCATGTTGACATCTTACATGAGCGACTGTCATGTTGACATCTTACATGAGCGACTGTCATGTTGACATCTTACATGAGCGACTGTCATGTTGACATCTTACATGAGCGACTGTCATGTTGACATCTTACATGAGCGACTGTCATGTTGACATCTTACATGAGCGACTGTCATGTTGACATCTTACATGAGCGACTGTCATGTTGACATCTTACATGAGCGACTGTCATGTTGACATCTTACATGAGCGACTGTCATGTTGACATCTTACATGAGCGACTCTCATGTTGACATCTTACATCTTCACACATCAGTGGTTGGAGCCTAGCTCAAGGACGCTAACATTTCCATTAATGTCATCAGTATGTAACATACATTAAAGATGATTATTGTCTCAGAGATTGGAATCTAATATATTTTGTGATATTCCTTCTCACTTTTCTTTTATTGTGACTCTGGTTCCAATACATTACCTTCACATTTAGTGCACCATCATTGAGTCATTGACATGAGGTCTCACAGTTGTATTGAAGGCAGCAATATCTTGTTGTAATGATCAGCCATGAAGAAGGTAATCGTGATAAATTTGTATGTAAAAAAGGAAGAAATCCAAAGGAAATGTCATGCCGGTGACATCAGTTGTTAGCCACCACACAGAAAGAGACCTGAAATGGGACCCTCCTATAGAGATTAGGAGACTTAGTTTCTTTACCTTTCCGGTGTATCCCAGAATCCCCATGAAATGTCAGGATATTTAGTTCTGATGTTTATTTCAATCAATTTGTATATATTTTATTTCTTGCTCTAAGGACACAGAGAAGATTCTTGGGGGGGGGCGGGTGGGTGTTAGAGAATTTACGTTAAAATAATAATATTATGCACCAAGCGTACTTGTGATAATTTTTATTATATTTATATAATTATAAGTGCATGTATCGGGAATTTTATCTGGATTATTTATGGTAACACCAGTGTCAAATTTTTGTTTAGTGTCATACAAGCGCAATAAGCGCTTAAATAACTTCTCATAGCTGCACTCAAAGGAAATTTGTAAAATTTGTAAAAATATAAAATCATTTTTGTTTTATTTTTCGTGAATTCAATAATTAATATTTGAACGGATGTTGTAAATAGACATTTTTCCTTGAAGTTTTATTTCTATTGACAACCAATTTAAAATTTAGGATAATGTATACAGAATATGAAAGTTTTACCAAGGCTATGGTGAAGATGTTATAAAAGTACCGGTACTCAATAGAATAAAATCTATTTATAGGCATGTCGTGTCACATGTCTCCGAAATGCCAGCTGCTGAGACTTCAGACAAACAATGAGCTTGAGCAATGTGTCCTCACAATGAGATAGTTATTCCTTAGAAAAGTTGTTTTACCAACAATTTGTCTTGTTTTTTCCATACATTTCTAGGAAAATGTAAAGTTAGAATCAAAATCATCGGAGCTCCACAACTGTACCATGTAAGTTAGTATTAATAACTGTACCATGTAAGTTAGTATTAAGAACTGTATCGTGTAAGTTTATGTTATGAACCTTACAATGTACTATATTACTATGAATCAGTACAATGTCAGTTTGTACCGTGTCAGGTTGTACCATGCTAGTTTGAACCATGCTAGTTTGAACCATGTTAGTGTGTACCAAGCTAGTTTGAACCATGTCAGTTTGTACTGTGTCAGTTTGTACCATGTCAGTTTGTACCATGTCAGTTTGTACTGTGTCAGTTTGTACCATGTCAGTTTGTACCATGTCAGTTTGTACTGTGTCAGATTGTACTTTGTCAGTTTGTACCATGTCAGTTTGTACTGTGTCAGTTTGTGTCATCGAGCTGTTTTATGAAATAGAATCAAAACGACGATCGGAGTCCGCCAGGGCTTCATTCTCACGCCTGTCCTGTTCAATATTTTCATTGAAAAAATCATGCAAGAAATTCTTAGTGATCACAACACATCCATCTCTATAGGCGGAAGACCCTTATGTAACCTACGATTTGCTGATGACATAGATTATTTGGCTGAGAGCAGTAAAGAACTACAGGAGCTCACTGACAAACTTGCATACAGATCAGGTGCATATGGGATGGAAATTAACTCCGAGAAAAGCAAGATATTGGTTAATTCCTCAGCTGCCAGTATGGCCAACATCGTAATGAACCAACAAAAGCTGGAGGAGGTACATAACTTTAAATATCTAGGAACAATTATATCCAAAAGATGGTACATGTGAAGGTGAAATTAGAGCTAGAATTGGGTCGGCAATGGCCGCAATGACGAAGTTGACCAAAATATGGAACAGCAAAAACATAAGCCTGCCAACAAAGCTCAGGTTTTACAGAGCTCTCGTTAAAACCATTGTCCTTTACAGAGACCTGGACACTAATGGCAGTCACTGAAAGCAAGCTGCAGGCATTTGAAAACAAATGCATGAGGAAAATTCTCCAGATCTCCTATTTAGAACATAAGAGCAATGAATATGGCTGGGACAGAATAAACTCTATTGCGGGTCATCAAGAAACCATCATAACAACAATAAAGAGACGTAAGATGGCATGGTTCGGTCATGTACTGCGACATGATACCCTGACAAAAATTATCCTTCAAGGCACTGTATAAGGGGGCCGGCGAAGAGGGCGACAACGGAAAAGCTGGCTGGATAACATAAGGGATGAAATGCATGAATTATTGCCCGCCGCTCAAAATAGGCATATGTGGAGATCGTTATCTGTTGATCTATCCATGCACTCCCCCCAACGGCCACAACGGTCACGGGACTGATGATGATGATGAATCAGGATTGTCCCAAGTTTCACACTCCTGCCTAGAGACTAGAGTTTTATAGCTACTTTTAAATTTAATATAAATATAGATGTAAATTATGTAGAAATCTCTCGCTTTGTCTTATGAGAGCATGAAACTGACCAAAATATTATACACGTCATCTCCATGCTAAGATTGAGTCAATAAATGTTTATGATTATGAAATAATTGACCGCCTCTGTACAAGTGTGAGTCTAACGTTGGGACACACGAACTTTTACATCAGTCTCACGAGTACCAGCTGTTTATATTTTATTTATGAACACCCATCTCTGACCTTGTATATTTAGCAAATAATATTCTATAATGTATATGAAAGCAAGGATCAATTATGACAGTCTGATAAAAGAAGTAGCTATGTGATGTATATGTTTATTCTAATATCATATCCCACACGAGATATTAGCATGCCGGTGTTTCTAACAAGCTGTCACAGGGGAATTGTTTTAAATATAAACAGCATGAACTATTAAATGCGTAAATTTAGGAATGCATTGTATGCCATAAAACCAAATATAGTATTTTGTCACATTTAGAGGTTTGTCTAAACCAGGGGTGTCCAAAGTCCGTCCCGTGGGCCAAACACGGCCCCCGCTTAAATTTTAACTGGCCACGTGGCCTCATCTTAAATAATTAATTGACTGACGTATTATTTCTATAACTATATTATATTTATAAGAAAAATCGAAATTTTGTCCTATTACTTTACCTACAGAAGTTTAGAGTTCTAGTGCATTAATTTATTTTGCTTCCGTTTGTTCTGCTGTCAATAACATTAAATTACCATGGAAAAAATCTCTAAAATTATTTATGTTTGTGCCTTTGCCATCACTGTTGAGCACAGTGGACTTGCACCACTTGTCTGTAACAAAGTCAGCGATGAGAGTCTCAAAGCTTTTAAACTTCACTTTATCATTCACCAACAAGTTAATTGTGCCAAACATCTTAGATGTGATCACGTCATTAAGCCAGTGATAAAGTCTATAAACTCTATTCGTTCTAAAGCCCTGTTTCACCAACAGTTTCAAAAGTTTCTCCTTGACATCCAGGGAGAATAGAAAGATGTTGTGCAACACACTCTAAGATGGATCAGTCAAGGGACAGCACTTCGGCGAACCTAAATACTTTTTTTAAATTGGGAAATTCATGAAAAATAAGAAACAACATATTCCAGAACTATCTGATCCTGCTTGGCTGGTAGATTTTGCAATTTTTAGTTTATTGACAAGGTATCTAAACCTGCTTCACATAGGCTTTGAAGGGCACAATACAGTGGTAAGCTGACTATATTCACATATCAAGGACTTTTGGGAACAAGCTGCATCTTTTTCAAACCCAACTGTCTCAATTCACAACCTAATGTCTCTTATTTCCTCTCACTACAGGAAATCATGACACACTTCCTTTCACTACAGGAAATCATGACACACTTCCTCTCACTAAAGGAAATCATGACACACTTCCTCTCACTACAGGAAATCATGACACATTTCCTCTCACTACAGGAAATCATGACACATTTCCTCTCACTACAGGAAATAATGACACATTTCCTCTCACTACAGGAAATCATGACACATTTCCTCTCACTACAGGAAATCATGACACATTTCCTCTCACTACAGGAAATCATGACACATTTCCTCACACTACAGGAAATCATGACACATTTCCTCTCACTACAGGAAATCATGACACATTTCCTCACACTACAGGAAATCATGACACATTTCCTCTCACTACAGGAAATCATGACACATTTCCTCTCACTACAGGAAATCATGACACGTTTTCCAGAATGAAATTCCAATGAGTAAATGCTGAGATATGTTGCAGATATCATCTCCATGGCTGATTAATTTCAAAGATGTTTTCAGGACTTAGCAACTATTGAAAAGGAAATCGTGTTTTTTTTCGTCCTTTCTCTGTTGACGCCGATGATGCTATCCGAAACTGAAACTCATTTGATTGCAGCATGATGCTGAATGTTGCGGCAGACAACAACAGCTTTTTCTCATTGCCCATTTACTGACATTCTCAGATATGAATTTTAACAAAAACCCTGTGAGGACGAAAATAAGTGACGCTCACCGTGTGATATCATACATATCAAACTTGTGGCATTGTGGCATTGAGCCTGACCTCACATATTTACTGCAGTCAAGATCACAGTTTCACCCTTCACATTAAAATTTTGCAATAAAAAAAGTATCTACTTGTGTCATTTTTGTTTTGGTTCTGTTTATTATCTTAATACGGCCCCCGCATATCTTTACTTGATGGAATATAGCCCGCCATGCAAAGAGTTCGGACGCCCCTGGTCTAAACAGTCTCTGTAACAGTTTCACGGCCCGAGGAACGTGTTCTCATTTGACACTGTCACGTGACTTCTCCATGGCCACTGTCTGAAATGATAAACTAAGAAAATTTGCGATATTCTTAAAATAAATTTAGTAGTCATTTATTTTTCTAAAATCAATTTTAATCATGTTAACTTATTTTTTGTAACTGTAACATAGAAAAATCGAGTAAATTTTGTTTCCATGTTCAACATATACCACAACAGAAAATATATTTTGTGAATATTGAAATGAGGATAACATTTTATACATGTATCTCTTACTTTAAAATGCTTAGCATAAGTTTATGTTACATTGAAATGGTGTCTTTTTTTAACGGAATATTTCAGGAACCGGTTGACCATCACCGTTAAAGTTCCGGTCAACGTCATTAGAGATACGTTTACCTTCGCGCCAGATAGCAAAAGAAAAGAATGGGACACTGACGTCAGAGAGGTCATTGAACTCAAGAGATTTTCTGACGTAGGTTTAAATATTGAGATTCCCTGTGAAAGTTTTGTTTCCATATTTCTAATGGAAACCATCTTTGTGTAACTAACATTTCCTTCACAAGGGACATTTCTTTTTAAAAATTTTCAAAATATTTTTTTTACTCACATATTTTACTCACATATTTTTACGTATTTATTATGAAATTAACGTTTCTAATCTATTTATAATTTGTTGCTAATTTTTTTAATTACCATAATAGAAAAAAATCTTTAAAGTGTGAAAAACAAAATACTTTTTAAAGACAATCATTACTTTCTTAATTATAGATACATACACACACATACCTCATATATATATATATATATATATATATATATATATATATATATATATATATATATAATTTATTAAAGGATGTCAAATACTCGATATAATAACAAATAGTCAAATGATGTCTAATGGGCAATGGGCAATGGGCAATGGGGTTGCCCTTTAACTAAACGATACCCAATGAATTTAATGATATGGAATTAATTTCAGGTTGTCTAATAAATTAAAGCTCACCCAAAGTATACATGTACCTTTCAGCATACACAGTTTGGTTCTCAACTTCCTTTTATAGCAAACGATAGGACGTTAACAACCTTGACATGAGAATTTGTTTTTTGTTTAATTTTTTTTTAAATAGTTTTTTAACAATCGACATATATTCCCCAACTGCGGCATGGTGCCATTCAAACTTTCCATTTCTAGAAAATACGACAGAAAGCTTGAATTTCATCGTCATGACACCCCTTGTGGTAAAAAAAAATTAGTTTAGCGCAAATGCTGTTGAAAATTAAAGCCAAATCAAGTAAATATGCAGTTATTTTTAAACATTTGTCACAGTTCTGAGATGCTGTCAAATTTAACGGTGTAGTCCTCACCCTCCTCATATTTCTCTAGCTACGCCTCTACCAAAGTACAATAAAACATGTGTGACCATTATTGTGTTTTTAGCCATCGTTTTGTGTTGTAATGAAAGTGTGATGGGGCGGATATATTTTGTGGCAGACATCATTTTACAATGTAGGGGAGAATTTATTTTAATCTTGAGGAAAATATTTTCTCCCCCGCAGCATTTATTTTAAAATAAATCTGCCGGGGGGGGGGAGTGGAGCGACTCTGTATGGGGGAGGAATTTTTTCAACACCGTCACGGCTGGTGTTTTCTGTATTTCATTGATTCCCAGAACCAAAATCGGTTCGTCTTAATCGATTTTTGTTTCGTGCTAAGAGAAAAAAAAATTGTATTAAGATACAAAGTAGTTTGTCAGGACCATTTCATTCTTTCATGTACCGACATTTCTTCTTATGCGTTTTTACTGTATTTGCGTTTTTTTTTAATATTATTGTGCAAGGGTTGGGTTTGACTTCCTCAGGTTTCTTAAATAAAACTTCCCATGCCTTCACCGATACTCGAACCGGTGACTCTCGGTACGACAGCAGCTCGACAACGGCACCCGTGTCTAACTGAAAAACATACGTCATACGGTGACCAAATTAAAGTAGCCAATGGTGGTGGCGAATTGCACACCCTCAAAATAGAGCAGAATTTTCTTCAAATGCACAATGTTAATAGAAATGTTCTTTTTAATCTGAAGACAAAATGGATGCAAGTTACACGATCCAATGGGCTGGGCAAAGGAATTATCTCCCCTCGAGAGTTCGTAGATCTGTGTTGTCTGGAGGAGTCTGAACATGACTTCACGTTCACAGGTAACTCATCTTTCATTGGTTGTAAGGTCAGAGGTCACCAAACTCGCCCATCCCCCCTCCCCCAGTGCAGAGGCTTTACAATAAGAAGATTTTATTGTTCTGAATTGTATGAGATTTCCTCACAAATATGTTTAGATAAAAGAAAGGGAGATTTAAAAAAAAATATCTTGCACTTTTATACAGAAGAAACATAATATTATAATATACCAATAGATACCAATGAAGATACCAAGGGGATATCAATGGGAATAAGAAAGGGATATTTATGAAGATACCAAGGGGATATCAATGGGAAAAAGAAAGGGATATTTATGAAACTACCAAGAGAATATCGATGAGAATACAAGGAAAATAGCATTAGGATAAAGAGGGGATATCAATTGGGATAACAAGAGAATATATAATTGTTATTTTGTAGGATTATTGAGAAGATATTCTGTAGGATTATTGAGAAGATCCTCTGTAGGATTATTGAGAATATCTTCTGTAGGATTATTGAGAAGATCTCCTGCAGGTTTATTGAGATCCTCTGTAGGAATATTGAGAAATTTTCTATGTAGGATTATTAAGAAGATCTCCTGCAGGATTATTGAGAATATCCTCTGTAGGATTATTGAGAATATCCTCTGTAGGATTATTGAGAAGATCTCCTGCAAGATTATTGAGAAGATCTCCTGTAGTATTATTGAGAAGGTCTTCTGCAGGATTATTGAGAAGATCCTCTGTAGGATTATTGAGAAGATCCTCTGTAGGATTATTGAGAAGATCTCCTGTAGGATTATTGAGAAGATCTCCTGCAGGATTATTGAGAAGATCTCCTGCAGGATTATTGAGAAGATCTCCTGCATGATTATTGAGAAGATCTCCTGTAGGTTTGCTGTAAAAACAATAAAATTACAATTCTCATTGATGTTCAGATATGACATAAAGGTTGTCTAGCCTCCCATGCTCTCTCACTCACCAGGTGGCAGTATCAATTACCCGGATATTCCATCAGACGACAAGTACGTCAGAGGTTACAGTGGCGTCTATGCCATGAAGGCTGAGAAAGACCCAAGGTGAGGCGCGCATTGCTAAATTGATGTTTTAATGGATTGTTCAAAGCAGCAGCTCGTATTCTAATCAAATAATGAAATGTAATTTGGTTATAATAAACTTATTCTAAAATGTAAAATTTGGGTTGTGTAATAGTTAATTGAAAAGAGATGATGAATTATTTTGTAAATTTCAAAATTTTGTAATTATATCTATGAGTGCGTGCGTGCGTGCGTGTGTGTGTATGCTTCTGTGTTTGTGTGTGTCTTTAATTAAAGTTTAAGAATGGTTTAATACTTAGATTTTTTTACTCCCAACATTTAACTTCATATTTATTTCATTGAACGTATTTAGAACATTTGAAGATTGCTCTTGAAAGAGAAAACTATTGTAAGAAAACTATTATCAGAAAACTATTGTAAGAAAACTATTGTAAAAAAAAACTATTGTAAGAAAACTACTGTAACAAAACTATTGTCAGAAAACTATTATCAGAAAACTATTGGAAGAAAACATATTATAAGAAAACTATTGGAAGAAAACTATGGGAAGAAAACTATGGGAAGAAAACTATGGGAAGAAAACTATTGGAAGAAAACATATTATAATAAAACTATTGGAAGAAAATGTTGTAAGAAAACCAAGAAATAATTAAACAATTTACTGCACTGCCCTGCGGTCTTGACATGCTCACTATATCTGTAACATTGACTATTCGTACATCTGGAACTGACCTTTGTCCACTCCACAGCAAGCCAGGCTACACCCAGCTCATCTCTGCCTATGAAACGGACTTTAAAGGTCAGATTCCACGATTTCTGATTGATGCAACTATCTCCACTGTCCTGTTCAGCTCTCTTGAGAGATGGACTAAGTACCTGGAGAAGTTGGGACACCAACCTTAGACCAATGCCTTATACAACCCACCAAGCGGGAGTGTCCTAGAGAAACGGTTGACTAAAATAGATCATATTTCAACGTGCCGCCCGACTGGTTGACAAAATTAGATCATAATATTTTGAATATCTAAAAATGTTTTCAGTCAAATAAATCATAACAGTTTATACGTCACAGAAATTGTTTCATTCTTTGTTAATTGTTCACATGTGAATTTTTGTTTTTAAATTGGGTTCGGTCCAGGGACAGTGGCAGTGATGCCAATGGGAAATCAGAGGAAATACCAGTTTGGATACTAGTTGGGATACTAGTTGGGATACCAGTTTGGATACTAGTTGGGATACTAGTTGGGATACTAGTTGGGATACTAGTTGGGATACTAGTTGGGATACTAGTTGGGATACTAGTTGGGATACCAGTTGGGATACCAGTTGGGATACCAGTTGGGATACCAGTTGGGATACTAGTTGGGATACCAGTTGGGATACCAGTTGGGATACCAGTTGGGATACTAGTTGGGATACTAGTTGGGATACTGGTTGGGATACCAGTTGGGATACCAGTTGGGATACCAGTTGGGATACTAGTTGGGATACTAGTTGGGATACTAGTTGGGGTACTGGTTGGGATACTGGTTGGGATACTAGTTGGGATACTAGTTGGGATACCAGTTGGGATACTAGTTGGGATACCACTTGAAATAACATTGAGGATATCAGTAGGACTATCAGCTGGGATAATAATGGTGATACCATTGGTACCCTCATAGCACTCATTCAATGAAGCTAACCACCTGTAAATAGTGAAGGCCCCATTGAAGCTAACCACCTGTAAATGGCGAAGGTCCCATTGAAGCTAACCACCTGTAAATAGTGAAGGCCCCATTGAAGCTAACCACCTGTAAATGGTGAAGGTCCCATTGAAGCTAACCACCTGTAAATAGTGAAGGCCCCATTGAAGCTAACCACCTGTAAATGGCGAAGGTCCCATTGAAGCTAACCACCTGTAAATAGTGAAGGCCCCATTGAAGCTAACCACCTGTAAATAGCGAAGGTCCCATTGAAGCTAACCACCTGTAAATAGCGAAGGTCCCATTGAAGCTAACCACCTGTAAATAGTGAAGGCCCCATTGAAGCTAACCACCTGTAAATGGCGAAGGTCCCATTGAAGCTAACCACCTGTAAATAGTGAAGGCCCCATTGCAGCTAACCACCTGTAAATAGCGAAGGTCCCATTGCAGCTAACCACCTGTAAATAGTGAAGGCCCCATTGCAGCTAACCACCTGTAAATAGCGAAGGTCCCATTGAAGCTAACCACCTGTAAATAGCGAAGGTCCCATCTACATGTAAACAACCAGAGAGAAGGAGTCGATCACGTTCCTCAACGAGCCTCCGACCTCCCCATCTCCACCCCAAAGATGTTTATCACATAATTCAGGACCGTATTATTTCATGTAATTGTCTACCCCCGTACTTAGTACACTTTATTGTAAGTATGCGCCACTGGCTTCTCCCATCGCGCAGTGGTGTTGACTCATGAAGGTCTATTTAATCCAATCTTTAAGAGATTATCACAAAGCTAACCTATCCCACAGGCTGGCCACGAAGCTAACCTATCCCACAGGCGGGCCACGAAGCTAACCTATCCCACAGGTGGGCCACGAAGCTAACCTATCCCACAGGTGGGCCACGAAGCTAACCTATCCCACAGGTGGGCCACGAAGCTAACCTATCCCACAGGTGGGCCACGAAGCTAACCTATCCCACAGGTGGGCCACGAAGCTAACCTATCCCACAGGTGGGCCACGAAGCTAACCTATCCCACAGGTGGGCCACGAAGCTAACCTATCCCACAGGTGGGCCACGAAGCTAACCTATCCCACAGGCGGGCCACGAAGCTAACCTATCCCACAGGTGGGCCACGAAGCTAACCTATCCCACAGGCGGGCCACGAAGCTAACCTATCCCACAGGCGGGCCTTTAATGGTTCACTCATTTTACACCACAGACCAAGATCTGCATGTTGCCAATTCATTCATTTATTTGATCAACGTTTGTCAAATAGTTTCAAGCTGTACCTTTAAAATAAAAAACAAACCCGTAAAAACCAACCCGTAAAAACAAAGTTTTTGACTATAAATCCCTTATATATGAGACAGAACTTAAAGTATGGATTATGTTCAAACGCCACAAACATTTACAGCCTGAAACTGAGTGAAGTCTATCTGGTTAAAACACGAGATGTGGTCACCGATGGCTGGCGTGAAGTCAAGTTACCCGTAAAATGTAAACAATAGCGACTGCTATATAGATAAACTAAAAATGCATTAATTTAATTACGGTACGTTTGATCGATCTGAAATGTTGATACGATGACACAAGTCTATGTGCCAAATTTCAGCTGGATGGCCTCATGGGAAGTGGATCATTTTTTGACTTTTGTTTTTCCACCCTCCCAACCGACCGACCACGAGCCCAAGACAGAGAGACAGAGACGGCGGTGAAGTTAATATAAGGGATTTAAAAATATTTACAAATTGCTTATCTCCTGGTTACTGCTGTTTTGTGACGTGTGTATGTGTGTGTTTGTTATGTTATGTTAACAGAAGGACATTATATATGTAGCCCAAAAGGTAAGTATGAGATTTTAGTTGAGCTCCTCATACAGTTAATACTATAGGATTTTTTAAATATTCAAGTATAATGCTATTTCCCTGAAAGTTAGATAACTGCTACAAGTTATAGATTCTTAAAGTTAGATAACTGCTACAAGTTATAGATTCTTAAAGTTAGATAACTGCTACAAGTTATAGATTCTTAAAGTTAGATAACTGCTACAAGTTATAGATTCTTAAAGTTAGATAACTGCTACAAGTTATAGATTCTTAAAGTTAGATAACTGCTACAAGTTATAGATTCTTAAAGTTAGATAACTGCTACAAGTTATAGATTCTTAAAGGTAGATAACTGCTACAAGTTATAGATTCTTAAAGTTAGATAACTGCTACAAGTTATAGATTCTTAAAGTTAGATAACTGCTACAAGTTATAGATTCTTAAAGTTAGATAACTGCTACAAGTTATAGATTCTTAAAGTTAGATAACTGCTACAAGTTATAGATTCTTAAAGTTAGATAACTGCTACAAGTTATAGATTCTTAAAGTTAGATAACTGCTACAAGTTATAGATTCTTAAAGTTAGATAACTGCTACAAGTTATAGATTCTTAAAGTTAGATAACTGCTACAAGTTATAGATTCTTAAAGTTAGATAACTGCTACAAGTTATAGATTCTTAAAGTTAGATAACTGCTACAAGTTATAGATTCTTAAAGTTAGATAACTGCTACAAGTTATAGATTCTTAAAGTTAGATAACTGCTACAAGTTATAGATTCTTAATCGATATTATTATGGCCCTTTTTAAAAACCTTTTTTTTTAACCCCCGCTCCGTCCAAGTTTTTTTTACTATAAATCCCTTATATATAAGACATAAATAAAGTATTGATTACATTCAATATAATGCGCACCGCGCGATAGACTAGCACAGAAATGTACATGTTGCATAGAGATACATACATTTCTTGTTACCAACAGTCACATCCCTTTCCCTTTAAATCGCCTCAAGACACAAACACTCAAATAGACTCTTGCACCAAGTAATGAACTTACAAATAGTAATTTACTCCTCCCCCCCACCCCAGCCCTAACACCCGGCTCGTAGGCCAATCAATTAAATCTAAGCTTGACTTACGTCACCTACTTGACCAGTGAGACGCGTGCCGTTGGTCTAAAAGATAGATTTATTTTCACAAACTGGTGTGGACAGTGATGTCCGGCATAGGGTAGTTGTCTCCGTCTCCCTGCTCCCCCTCCCCGCCACCTCCTCACTACCACATCCACCGTAACGACCCTGTTGTCGTCATCACTTAGGGCATCAACACACAACTGTAAAGCCAGCAGGCCCTAATGACGTGGAGACATATCCAGACCACTTGGGATGTCAACACCTCTTCACCACGGCGCTAGCATGGACATCGAGGGACCCATTGAGACCTAGACTCGCATCACAAAAAGGATTTTTTTTAATTTATTATTTTTAAAATAAAGAACTGCTCATTTAGTTTCCAGCATCTCTTGTCTATACTCCCACCGCTAACAGAAACATGCGAAAGTTTATTGGCGTGTTAACTAACAGTTGGCAGCATTTAAATAGACGTTTTTCTGTTATACGTTTTGCTATAAGTACAAATTTAATATTATTCCTACATTAAGAAGCGGTCTAAAATATACTCATTGAAACACAAAATTTAGTCTTTGATTTCATAATAATGGCAAAGTTTCTTTGTTTTATTTGCCATAACTTTTTATTTAATCTCATATCAAATAACATTATAATAATTTCCTACTGTGTAATGAAAAGTGCTATGACGTCAAAATAAGTCCTTACTCTGTATTATCGAAAAGTGCTTACATCGAATTAATTTTTTTTTAAATTGTGTGTGAATCACGAGCTAAGTTTAGAGGATCTCCAAATTGAGCTCCGACTCCGCACTACGCCTCTGGCAGTGACACTGACTCTTGAGAATCGAGCTGACGCCCCTCTCAGGGGCGGACCCATTGAGGTCGCTGTGAGAAAATGAACACGGGTAGGAGTTCATTGAAATTCCTCGGCTCGCCTCGTGTTGTGTGTCATTGTTGGCCGGTCTCCAAATATTGACCCTTCATTACCCGGACGCTGTAGGGGCGGGGGACGTCAAAACGACAGGTTTTCCCCATTCGGACTTCACAGGTATTGTGTGGACGCACAAGTGGTCATTGTGTCGGCGGTTGGCGTAGCCCGTGGTGGAGATTCGGCGGCCGGCCAGTGGCTAGTAAAACTGCCTGGGACCTCGGCGAGTCTCGGGTGTAGTCCAACAATGCAAAGGGAGGCGATGAAAAAAATGAGCTACCGAGACCTGTCCTGATACCTTCCCTTTGAATAAATCGTTTGATCCGCCGTCCTGGTCCGCTGACAGGTGAGTAATTATGGGCGCTCTATTGACGTCATTGAACAAGGGTGATAACTGTCACATCTACTTCTCACCCTTTCCTGCCCCATGACAAACTGCGTGGAATGCTGTCTCACATCATTTGGAACTGATGTCCCAGAAAATATCCGAGTTCCAACAGACGCCTCCAATGGAAGGAAGTTTAACTGAAACATGCGGTTTAATAGTTTAATAATTCAATTTGAGTTTAGATGGCTTTTTTCAGTAAGAAATATAATAACTTTGTCACAGATGGGTTCGTTATTTGTTTAAAGGCCAATCTTTTATACATCTACATATAACTCATTGTCATCCAGCGTTATAAGTAATAGTAACATTAGTTGTTTGTTTGTTGATTTTTTTTTGTTGCTTTAAAAAAAAATTAATTGTTAAGAAATGCGGTAATAATAAACCATATTAGATTTGAACGGATTTATGAAGTGAAATTCTGCAGGAGCCGAAGCCGGAGCCGGATTTGTAAAAATGCCTGGATTTTGGATTTGCCGGAGCCGGAGCCGAAATCCTGTACACCCATAAAAATTAACCTTTGACCTCTCGACCTGACAATCGGATTGCAACAACTGAACCATTCAGCCAAGACATCCAAGTTGTTTACCTTCTAACATCATTTAGCTAGAGCCGTTTGATAATTTTTTTTAAAGACTCTTATTAAGATCATAAAATGAACATACGGCCTATGTTTACCTTACCCCCCCTCCCCCCCCCCACCCCACACTATTTCATACAGGTTAGCAGTTGATATTATGGTGAAGATTTTCAATGAGAAAACTCAAAAATTTGTGGTCGACGGCTTCAAAGCCAGTGTAGAGTGAGCAATGATTGTAGCAATGATTGTGAAATCAATCTAAAGAAGAGCGAGTTACGTCCATCCAAGATGTGTTTTTTCCCTCCCCCCCTCCCCCAACCTTTGAGGTCGTCAAAAGTCTAGGTATGTCTGCCAAGTCGTTTACATCAGCTCACAAGATTCCTGATAGACAGACGTGCAGCAAGTCAGAGAATGAATAAATTCGTGACAAATTTTTAAAAAAAACTAATCACAGATTTTTAGAAACACCGAGTATCATCTAGCAGTGATTTCGAGTCCTACACGACAGGATGTTTCACAGACAAGTATTGATATCTCGGTCTGTGTCTCTAGTTAAAACGCATCCTTAGACCAGGACATCTCTCTCATGTGTTAAAATAAAGCGGTTGGTGGAATATGACATACTTCAGTCAGTGCTCTGGTTGTGCACTTCTGAACCAATAGAAAAAGGTAAACACTTCAACTTTATCTCCGTAGCATTGTGGGTAAAGATGATCAACCAACCATCGTGTCAAGAATTGTTATGTCCCCAAAATCAACATTATGTGTAAACAAAACTATTGGCTAAAAATTGCGAGTTCTGGCTTGAGAATTTTCCTCCAATTTAATGAAAATATTATTGGTCAAATTTTTTGCCACCAAGAGATGTTGTTTCGGTGCAGGAGGACAAGAAACACATCCACCGAGTTACACCTGGCCAAGGAAAGGCGACAGCACGATCACAAAGGCGTCGGTGTGAAAACAAGATAGGTCAGTGGGTGTTGTCCACGCCGAGATGACCAGAAGACATCTGACCATCAGAGGCTGCGGTGTATCAACATTGACAAAATGGCAGCGTGCCGGCGTAGCCATGAGGCAAACAAAACTAGTCCCACCAAGTGGCGATGCTAGTCATTGCCAGGTTTCTATCACATGAACTTATTGTTTGATGGAGTTTCGGTCTCACTTTTATGTGTGCGTCTGTGTGTGAGAAAGTGCGTGTGTGTGAGAAAGTGAGCTATTATTACGTGGCCTTGGCGATTATCAACTCTAAAAATATTGGCTTACTGTAGGCCCCCACGTCACGTGTCACATCTCTACGTCTACATCGCAATGCAGAAAACTTGCTAGACACTTTCATTGACATACTTAGACTCTTTTATTGACACTCCTAGACTCTGTCCTAGACTCTTTTTTGACACTCCTAGACTAACTATTTCATTGACACTCCAGTCTAATTATTTAATTGACACTCCTAGACTAACTAGTTCATTGACACTCTTAGACTAACTATTTAATCGTGAAATTTTGATTGACACTCTTAGACAAATATATTAGAAATTTTGGGAATAGGACTTGGATTTGAAGTTGGCTATTCGCATTTCTTATTATAAATTTTATGGAAGTGTTTCATAAAATAACATGAGAACCTCAAAAAAGCATTGCACGAATCAGTTTGAAATGCATGATACTTTGACTGAAGGGCAGGACAAGATGAGTTTAGAAGCCTTTTAGGCTGTGATGCCATCAATAACAAGATACCATAGTAGACTACAAGGTTGACAGATCATCAAACGCCTACTTTTGTACTAGCCAATTAATAAAGCTTTAATTTATTGTTTTATATTACACTATTTGTTTGTGTATCTAGTATTTTATTTAAAAAACTTTATCGCAGACCTATTCTATATGAGTTTAGTAGACTACTAGGCTGACAGATCATAGCGCAGACCTATTCTATATGAGTTTAGTAGACTGACAGATCATCAATGACAAGATGACTTTAGTAGACAAGTTTCACAGAGTCCAGTTTTAGACAAATTATTAAGATCATGAAGAAAACACAGAAACACAAAAATGATACTAATAAGTATAACGATTGTAGTGTTCGGTGAAGAGGTTGCCCAAATGAAATAACTGGTAATGAATGACGAGAGGGATCAAATATTTGACCAACAACTGGCCACAAACTGTTGCTCGATTAGGATGTGGTGTGTGTGTGGGTCTGCTGTATGATTCTGACCCCAGGTGTGCTAACCACAGATCGTATAAAAAACATGGCAAGCAAATAAAACTCGTGGTGATGTCAAGTTTAAAAGAAAATCATAAGGAAACTAGATGTCCAGAAAATTATTTAAAAAGCTCAATTTAAAATGTCAAGGTAGTCGGCTAAATGAAAACAAAAATTAGTGATGTATGTTGAGTCTTCATTTATTTTTGGACAATTATTTTACTGCAACATCTTAATCTTAAAATGTCCTATTATAATTAGTATGGCGCTAAAAATGATTAAATTCAACGAAGAGTATGAGTTATTGATTTATCAATTTCATAAATCTATGCCATACAACAGAGATTTATAACTTTAGCATTTCTTTTTTTTTATTCTGTACTTCTCTACACTTGTGAGCAACTTACAATTCAACTACACATGTTTTTACTCAATAAATCTTAACAACATTGTGAAGACCTCAGCTCGTACTCACATCAAACGCCTTTGTGACGATCCCGTATTTTAAAGACATACGAAAGTCGTTAGGACGAGGAAGACTTATGGCGTTATGAAATGTTGGTGTAAGTACGGACGCCTGGCAAATGGAACTCTGAGCATATCGATTGAGAACCTCGAGATAAAGCTATCTGTCATCAGTGATCGAGAATACTTTTCTTTCGTGTTTGAGATGTTTACACATATTTACTTTTATTTGATTGTTGAGATGTTTATTTACAAATATTTACTTTTATTTGATTGTTGAGATGTTTATTTACAAATATTTACTTTTATTTGATTGTTGAGATGTTTATTTACAAATATTTACTTTTATTTGATTGTTGAGATGTTTATTTACAAATATTTACTTTTATTTGATTGTTGAGATGTTTATTTACAAATATTTACTTTTATTTGATTGTTGAGATGTTTATTTACAAATATTTACTTTTATTTGATTGTTGAGATGTTTATTTACACATATATACTTTTTTTTGATTGTTGAGATGTTTATTTACACATATATACTTTTATTTGATTGTTGAGATGTTTATTTACAAATATTTACTTTTATTTGATTGTTGAGATGTTTATTTACAAATATTTACTTTTATTTGATTGTTGAGATGTTTATTTACAAATATTTACTTTTATTTGATTGTTGAGATGTTTATTTACAAATATTTACTTTTATTTGATTGTTGAGATGTTTATTTACACATATTTACTTTTATTTGATTGTTGAGATGTTTATTTACAAATATTTACTTTTCTTTCATGTTTGAGATGTTTATTTACACATATTTACTTTTATTTGATTGTTGAGATGTTTATTTACACATATTTACTTTTATTTGATTGTTGAGATGTTTATTTACACATATTTACTTTTATTTGATTGTTGAGATGTTTATTTACACATATTTACTTTTATTTGATTGTTGAGATGTTTATTTACACATATTTACTTTTATTTGATTGTTGAGATGTTTATTTACACATATTTACTTTTATTTGATTGTTGAGATGTTTATTTACACATATTTACTTTTATTTGATTGTTGAGATGTTTATTTACACATATTTACTTTTATTTGATTGTTGAGATGTTTATTTACACATATTTACTTTTATTTGATTGTTGAGATGTTTATTTACGAATATTTACTTTTATTTGATTGTTGAGATGTGTTTTTAAATCCTTAATATTAACTCGTGGCTTCTGCTTAATGCCTTGCTTGATTGCTTGAATGCCGAAAAAAAACGTTCGATCGATTTTTAACCCTTTTCCTCTTAAGCTAGCGAGCTGAAATTTTGCAGGCAGACACGTGCCGATGATAAAAATGATGTTTCAAAATTTCAGATGAATCGAATGTACTTTAATTAAATTAATGAATTTCTTTATGTACCATGTAAATTTGTGTGCTCGAGTGTCGCGGTGCGTATTATATTGAACAATCTTTCTTGTCGCGCTGTGCGGTGCGTATAATATTGACGATACTTTTTAAAAATATATTTCCGATCGGTGTGCAATATATTAAACACTAGGGGTTGTCAAAAACCCAAGTAACTTATCCTTGTTTGATAAATACGAAATATTAAACTTCCTTTAATGTACCCAAAGTATTTTATAATTATAAATACTCAAATCATATTTTTACATCGCTCCCTTTTCCAAAATCCTCCTATATAATAAAAGGCTAAGTTCTGTCCCGTCATCTATAGCGATTGGTCTCTCAAACACACATGACTTCTACAGCCAATCATATCAAGTTTACGCGGACGTTCAAAACGAGTTATTTTTGGTGCAGTATTTCTTCCAAGACTTTATTTTGAGTTATGCGCTTTGGGATTTATAGTCAAAAGCTCTGTTTACGAGTTATTTATTTTAACTATAATGAACTAGCTGACCCGCGGCGTAGCATACGCCGCTAATGATTTAGTGACGGGTGAAGACTTCCTGAAAGACACAGTTGTCAAAATGGGGTGGGTTTGGGCAAATGACTGTGAGTGAATGAAAAGAAGGAACTCTGGAGAGACCCGCGGCGTATCACCCGTAAAAAATGACGGGAGTGTTCAGCTTAAATCTATTTATTTTGAAAAAAGCACTTTTTTAGGGCGCCTACGGCGCCCACCTTTTTCAAAATCCCAACTAACTTGTCCTTGTTTGATCAATACGAAATATTAAACTTTCTGAAATGTACACAAAGTATTTAATAACTTTTTACATTGTTCCCTTTTTACAAAATTAAAATATCAGCAAAAACAATGACGTCATATAAAAAAATTTACAGCGCATATTTAATTTGCACACCTTTTGATGCATTGGTGCAGTAATTTAGTGCGCTGCTTTCTACAATTAGTATCTGCTGAACATACTTGCAGCTTTGTGTCTCGCAGGGTCCGACCACGAAGAGAATTATATATATGCGAAAACAATGACATCATATATTTTTTTTACAGCGCATATTTAATTTGCACACCTTTTGATGCATTGGTGCAGTAATTTGGTGCGCTGCTTTCTAAAATTAGTATCTGTTGAACATACTTCCAGCTTGGTGTCTCGCAGGGTCCGACCACGAAGAGAATTATATATATATATATAGATTGTATTTTTTACGTGATGCACATGTATGCCGGTCGAGACGGCTGTTGAAGGGGAGTTACAACATGCCACCGAACTGTGGCGGAACGTCCTTGGACGGGCTTGGTTGCTCGTTAAGATATAAGCTAAATCAATGACGTCATATAATATTTTTTTAAAGCGCGTCTTTAATTTATATTTAATTTACGCACCTTTTAATGCACACCTTGTATTCAATATACGATCAAACAATTACGTCATAGCGTTACAAATACATCCAATGAGTGACTTGGGCTATTATATTATTTACTACGGCGCCCACTTTTTTTTGTAAAAAGCCCAAGTAACTAACTTATCCTTGTTTGATAATTACGAAATATTAAACTTCCTGAAATGTACACAAAGTATTTTATAATTATAAATCCTCAAATCCTCTTTTTACATCGCTCTCTTTTCCAAAATTAAAATATAAGCTAAAACTATGACGTCATATAATACTATTTAAATAATCTTTTAGAATTTTTAGAATTTTGCACACCTCCTGATGCGCGCCTTGTATATATACTTAAATATAAGCTCAAAAATGACGTCATAGCGCTACGGATCCTTCTTCCAACCTGTGACTTGGGCTATTATATTGTTTATGTTTTACGAGACATAACTAAAATTTTGGATTTGTTATTGTCTTGCGCTGCGTATTATAAGAAACAATCTTTTAGCTATGTCTCGTATATAAAGGATTTATAGTAAAAAAAACTTTGTTTTTTACGGGGTTTTTTATTACGTATATTTACTTTTTTTGTCACGGTTGAGATGTGTATTTACGTATAGTTACTTGTATATCATAGTTGAGATCTATATTTATGTATACTTACTTTACTTTCATGGTTTATATTTGTGTTAAGGTATATTTACTTTTCTGTCATGACTGGGTCGTGTATTTGATGTAAATTTACTACTTTTCATACAATTTCATTATGGAAATAAAATTAAACCTGGCGTTGATTTAATAGGAAATAGCGAAAATAAATTGTTTTAATCGACTGACATTTCTAAATCATGAAAGGGTATTCCACATTCCACTATAACACTAAGTTATGAAAAGATATTCCACTATAACACTAAGTTATGAAAGGGTATTCCACTATAACACTAAGTTATGAAAAGGTATTCCACTATAACACTAAGTTATGAAAAGGTATTCCACTATAACACTAAGTTATGAAAAGGTATTCCACTATAACACTAAGTTATGAAAAGGTATTCCACTATAACACTAAGTTATGAAAAGGTATTCCACTATAACACTAAGTTATGAAAAGGTATTCCACTATAACACTAAGTTATGAAAGGGTATTCCACTATAACACTAAGTTATGAAAATGTATTCCACTATAACACTAAGTTATGAAAAGGTATTCCACTATAACACTAAGTTATGAAAAGGTATTCCACTATAACTCTAAGTTATGAAAAGGTATTCCACTATAACACTAAGTTATGAAAAGGTATTCCACTATAACACTAAGTTATGAAAAGGTATTCCGCTATAACACTAAGTTATGAAAAGGTATTCCACTATAACACTAAGTTATGAAAAGGTATTCCACTATAACACTAAGTTATGAAAAGGTATTCCACTATAACACTAAGTTATGAAAAGGTATTCCGCTATAACACTAAGTTATGAAAAGGTATTCCACTATAACACTAAGTTATGAAAAGGTATTCCACTATAACACTAAGTTATGAAAAGGTATTCCACTATAACACTAAGTTATGAAAAGGTATTCCCCTATAGCACTAATTTTGATCAATGCCAAGTTAAAACACGAGTTAAACTCCGCAAAGATACATCAAAAGCTAAAGTCTGTTGACTGAATATTTATATTCCTAGCTTATATTCCTAGAGTTTTGTTTGTGAAAGCAAAGTGTGTAAAAAGGGGGGGGGCAGAGCTCTTAATATTCTGGCTGTTTATATTGATTCAAACTTATGAAAATTAAAATAGTCATTTTGAATTCGTGATAAATGTAATGAATTCTGTCGAATGTTTATGTCCACTGGGCTACTTCGATTAAACAAGTCATTTATTGCAAGTGTTGGTCAATTTGAATGGACTCTATAACTGGCCACTGGGGTCCTTTAAAAGATTGAGTGTCCGATGCCCACCTGGGTCATTTCCTTGGCGTAACGTCATATCTTCTGTGAGGCTGGGTACGAGAGTATGGGCCTTGCCGAATTCTTACCTTGATCCTTCTCAAGGGGGCTGCACTCGATAGAAGCGACTCAATATTGACTCGTGGAATTTGCCGCTTGATTTGTCGCGCCTGACAACATCTTCGGGCGGTCGGGCACCGCGAAGTATTGGCCCGTGTAGTCCCGCTAGGGGGACAATATCCAAGGGGGATTATACTCAAGTGAACAAAAGGGCGGGCAATTTCATTCACTAATAGGCAGCCCAATGATGGGTGAGAAGAGGGAGGGAAGAGTGAGGTGGTGTAGGAGAGTTGACCAGGCTATCTCCCCCACCCCGCGTCATTGTTGGCATCAAATTGTAAATACTGGTACAGATGATGCACTTTCCTAAACATGCAGGGAAAATAATTTCTTTTCTGACTAAACAGTAGCTGGTGAAAGAGGCGTGTTACCATGACGATGTACGTCAACAACACGATGAGTTGAGCAAATGTTTGGCATATAAGTGTGTTATAGTGAGGCGCGATAGAAATCATGTTCTTGTAACTAACTGAAGATTATCTATTTATTTTACATTTAAAACAGCTTAATGACAGCGTTAGTACAGCTGGCTGTTGATGATAGAGAATAAAAATGTATAATAGAGACTTATTAACAGATTTGTTCAATATTAGTTCAATGCATCACAGATAAAATTATTTATAGCAAATATATATATTACGGCCAAAGCCAGAGTGCGAATCGGCCGGCAAATACGGAAACTGGCCAATGTTGCTGTAAATTGTCCGGTCAAAGTCCGAATTTTGTACTTTGGCCGGCCGGTTAGCGGAATGGCATGGGTCGATTGGCCAAATAAGAAGTCATGAGCAGATTGTCGTGGGCCAGTATAATTTGATACTTTACATTGATTATTAATTACAAATGATAAAAATCAACTAAGATAGTGAAGCTCCTAAAGTATATTAAATTAACTCTATCTGTCATCACTTGTTACAACAGAGAGAAGTTTTATGGAATTTTAAATTACACAACTGTTTGTTCTTCATACATTTGCAGCGATATCTTGCGCACTTAGTTCTCAAATGGTATCGAGTGTAGCCTTTGCCACCAGTCAGTGATTGGAAAGACGCGACGGTTCGTAATGAGTTTTCTTCTGTGCCACCGGATTCTCATGTGAGCAGTTTCTCGTCCACAATGAGAAACTCGCTTTTGAAATACGATTGTTTGAGAACACCATGCTCTGTTCCTAGCTCGTATAAGCCATCCTCAACGTTCGTGACAACTGCAAGAACGCTTCTTGGATTCTTGGATCACCGCGACCTCTGTCAACATCAGGTATACGGTCGTGGACGTCATCTACAACTTTTGCTGGTGGGAACGTTGCAGTCCTCCTCTATATACCATGTCGAGCTTTGGCCAAAGATTCCACACCACTTCGCCAAATGGCTGGCAAAAATTAGGATATACAATGTTAATTGTATGTACATCAGACTTTGGTCAGACTTCCCAGCAAAAGCGCTAACTGGCCGGCCAATTCGGGAACTGATCAAACTGTAAAGGGTCTAGGCAATTATTGCAAAGAATCAAAATAAAGAAATAAATTGGAAAGTTTAAAAATAAAAAGTATAGAATTAAATTATGACAAATTTATCGAGGTGAATGGATCAATAAATTGCTAAGTCCTGTAATAAGCAGGAATGTCAATCTGACACGAAATAAGTTCAAAGTCAGGCGAAATTTTACATAAGGAAACAACATTCATATTCATTGAATATAATTTCAAGTTTAGTATCATAACTTCATCGAGTTTTTTGTGTGTTTCTTTTTTACATTTTCAGCTTTTCTAGTTTTTATGTTAATTAATTTTATTTAAATTTCAGGAACGTAATAAAGAAAAAGAGAAATTTGGCATTTTTAATAGTAATGGTATTAAATTAACAGAAAACTAATATAACCTCACACACATATTCACACATTGCAACCAAATCAGTAGATCTACTCAGTGTTTATAGTTAGACTATACCAATATCATTTTACTTTCAATGCTTAGCCCCCACCCCACATCCGCGCTGTGACAGCTAAAGAAGTTGATATCGTCATTTGATCAGCTTATAATGTCCAATAAGGTAGACAACTTCAAAGTTCTTTTCAATCTCATGCGTTTTGACTTATTCCACGCTCGCCTGAAAACAAGGATGTTTTTTTTTATCTCGAAGGAGATGGATCTCGAAATAAATAGTATCATTTTTTAAAAAGTATTGTTGATAGTTTAAATACAAATCCAGATTTTATCCAAACGTTTTAGACCTAAATAACATAAGCATTGCACTACGTCGTGGTGTAGATGTAAAGTCATTAAATCAAATGGTGCAAACATTCAATAAATATTATCTGAACATAATACGTTCAGGAAATATTATCTGAACATAATACGTTCAGGAAATATTATCTGGACAGAATACCAAGTAATACACAAACGACGCGACTAAAAATTTTCTTTGAAAAGCGATTTCTTCTATTCTTTAATTTTTTCAAATGTTACCCTGTCATTTCTCCAAATTTTGCCATAAATTTGACGAAACAATTTATCTGCGCGTTTATTTAAAAATGTCACTGACATGATGACATGCTAAAGATCGAACTCTCAAAATACTTCATACTTAGTATAATACTACTTTTGAATGACATAGGAACGATCCGCCAAGTTAAAGAGGGCTACTTGACAGGTTGGAGTGACCTTATAGAGGCGTGGCTTCTATGGCAACGAGGCCCGATGACCGTACACCGAGGCGACCTGTCACATGCTGAAGGGGACTCGACCCCGCGCCTATCGTCCCTCCAACAATGGAACTACAGCACAACAAATTACGGTGTCAATGGGGGACTTCATTGTTGGGCCGTGCGTCACATTAAAGTGGGCGGAGCTTAAACTTGGGCACGGGGAAACAAATTTACATTTGTACTTACCTCACCTACGTCATTGCAATCTACTATTCTTAAATACAAATAAAAGTTTTCAGTTTTTTGAAAAATATTATTTGATATAAGATTTTTCTAAATTATAAAATAATTACTATACATTTTCCCGGTAGAGTTTATGTCGGTCAAATAGAAAAAAACAAACTATAAATGGGCGGGTTCATCCAGGTTTGATTGACAGATTTCTCGGCCTGAAACTTAATAGGCTAGTTCATTTGTCGTGTCTATTAGGAAGGTGTACAACTTATCTTTTGATGACGTATCACTTGGGTGGACATGCGAGATGTTTCGATAGTGGTCAGTTGTGACTGGACATTACACATGTGAAGTTGTGGACCAGATTAGACATTCTCTTATCTCCTGGTGGATCTGCATCAAGACGCACTTGGATACTGGTGCCTCTATCCGCTGGATGATACTGGATACTCAGGTGAGCTTGACCACATAATTCCATGACCAATCCCGTGTCACAGTGAATAGGACATATAATTTTAATGTCGATTTTCTAGGCAAAAGAAATTTAAAAATTAATTTAAGAATTGAAGTGAAAGAAACATTGGAGTCACTACTACTATGTCAAATAATCAGGAAGTAATTTGAAATTACTTAACTACTAGGACTTCTAAGTTTCTGAAGATTTAAAACAAACTAAATAAAAATTACGTTAATGAGATACTTATAGACCGAAGTTACATTAATGTAATAACTTTTGGACGGACGTCATTTTAATGAGATATTAATAGTTCTCAAACAAAATCCTTTAAAAATGGGATGGTGTTTTGATCTTCATGTAGACAGTCGTACATGACAAGGGATGTACAACTTCCTTCATACAGACTAGGGATGTACATACTCCTACCTTCACACTAGAGATGTAAATTGTAATAAAACGAATAATTTGACAATGTATATTGCGCAGTACCCCAACAAGCGGCTGGAATCACAGCGCTTCACATAAAATAGTAACACATAATTAATTATGAATTGATTCAATGTAAAACAATCATTTCCTAACTACAACATATAATGACATAATGGCGCTCATAAGCCACGTTTATCATGTAAAGAAATGTTTGAATGTTGTTTAATTAATTTTGAAAGTAAAGTTCCAATTAGATGTGCACTCCGATTAAGATAATCTTTATGGATAAAGAAACAAAATACTTTAAATATCAAGCACCCATAATGTGAAGGAGACTTCTTTGATGACAGTGGCGGATTCACGAGTTACAATATTGACCAGTTATAGTATTAACAATTTTTATACTAATGTTTTGACCATTGCATTTTACTGTATTGTAACAACTGAAATAATACTGTCTAAAAACTGCCAGACATACTATTACGTTTTCCTACTTGAAACCATTCAAAGTTTCCAGCAAGGAGATTTTCAATCTATCTTTCATAAAATATAATATACTACTACGTTACAAATAAAGAGATTGTTTCATTATTAAAGAAAAATATTCAGACCTTGCATTCGCTTGTAAGTTGTAATTGCCAAACAATAACAAAGTGATGTAATAAGTAGTACTGTATTAGTCCCGAAAACACTTAATCTTATCTGTTTACAGACGCTCCTTCTATACAGAAGATTATTGCGTCCTACGCTTATCTATGGTTTGTGTTTAGTCCTGCATTTTTATTAGAGATTTAAATGTTGATAAAGTGTTGGTTTTCCTGGATTCTTCAGGCAACCCATTCCACCCCCGAATTCCGGACGGGAAGAAGGAAAACTTGTATGTGTTTGTTCTTGCATACGGAATAAGAAAGGTGTTTTTATCCTTATGTCTATCTGAGGGTTGTAGTAAGTTATCTTTGTGTTGTATTTCTAAATTAGAATTATTTGCTTTATGTATGATTACTACTTTGCTTTTGGTTCTTCCATCCTCTAGTGTTTCAAGGTTTAATGATTTAACTAATGGTGTTATTCTTGTCAGTTTCGAATATTCTCCAGTAATGAATACAATAGTATTAATGTTTAAAATAACTCATGTTTTAAGAAATGACAAGTATCGTAAGTCAACATTTCAAGTTAGCTCAAGTCAAGTCTATACAACAAATTTACTGTTATACTGCGCCAAATTTTTTACTTTATACACTTTTAAATAGACTTTGTCTGTCTTTTTGCTTCTATTTATTTGATTGGCATAGATTGCCCCATTGAAGAAAAAAAAATGTGTATATAGAAGAAAAGTGTAACAGTAAGAATGAATGAGCCAGGACGAGATGTAAGCATTTAAAAAATATTTTTCAATGAAATTTTACACTGATAATCTGCTACACTGTAAATGTAGATAATTTAGTAGAGCATCAATAATTACTGAAACATTCAACCGCCCAGTAGACTGCCCCCCTCCCCTCCCCCTCCACCCGTTCATTATAAATAAATTGGGAACATCAACAGTTTATAAAACAACCCAACACTATAATTAGTTATTAATGAAGTAAGTCATAATTAGTAGTTAATTGAGGAGGCATAGTCATTTGCTCATAAAACAGGCACAATTAATGATTTATTAAACATGCATTATTAATGGTTTATAAAAATAAGTATTATCAAATGCTTATTAAATCTACACGAAACAATAATTAGTGGACTATAAACCAAAAAAAAATTATTAAAAATTTATTTAATTGCATAAAATAGTTTTAAACATTTACAACAGCATCACTCTTTTCTCTAGAACCAAGTTTAATACGTCACATAGAATAGGACTGCGATAAAGCTTTACAGTAACATACAAAATGCACAAACAAATTGTGTGATGAAAACAATAAATGTAAGTATGAAGGCATTAGCCGAAACGTTGACTGATACATTAGTTAGATAATAAGTCTTACATTTATTGTTTTCATTACACAATTTATTTGTGTATTTTTATTTTAAACCCAAGTTTGCATTATTTCTCTAATAGAACAAATAACCCAGGCAAATAATTTTATTTCATAAAGAGACGGTAGTAAGTAAATTATGTTTACCAAAACTGTTGACTGAATCAAAGCATTAATCAGATTGTAGATATACCATGCCAGGGGCGGTCCTCAGATTGTAGATACCATGCCAGGGGCGGTCCTCAGATTGTAGATACCATGCCAGGGGCGGTCCTCAGATTGTAGATACCATGCCAGGGGCGGTCCTCAGATTGTAGATACCATGCCAGGGGCGGTCCTCAGATTGTAGATACCATGCCAGGGGCGGTCCTCAGATTGTAGATACCATGCCAGGGGCGGTCCTCAGATTGTAGATACCATGCCAGGGGCGGTCCTCAGATTGTACATACCACGCCAGGGGCGGTCCTCAGATTGTACATACCACGCCAGGGGCGGTCCTCAGATTGTAGATACCATGCCAGGGGCGGTCCTCAGATTGTAGATACCATGCCAGGGGCGGTCCTCAGATTGTAGATACCATGCCAGGGGCGGTCCTCAGATTGTAGATACCATGCCAGGGGCGGTCCTCAGATTGTAGATACCATGCCAGGGGCGGTCCTCAGATTGTAGATACCATGCCAGGGGCGGTCCTCAGATTGTAGATACCATGCCAGGGGCGGTCCTCAGATTGTAGATACCATGCCAGGGGCGGTCCTCAGATTGTAGATACCATGCCAGGGGCGGTCCTCAGATTGTAGATACCATGCCAGGGGCGGTCCTCAGATTGTAGATACCATGCCAGGGGCGGTCCTCAGATTGTAGATACCATGCCAGGGGCGGTCCTCAGATTGTAGATACCATGCCAGGGGCGGTCCTCAGATTGTAGATACCATGCCAGGGGCGGTCCTCAGATTGTAGATACCATGCCAGGGGCGGTCCTCAGATTGTAGATACCATGCCAGGGGCGGTCCTCAGATTGTAGATACCATGCCAGGGGCGGTCCTCAGATTGTAGATACCATGCCAGGGGCGGTCCTCAGATTGTAGATACCATGCCAGGGGCGGTCCTCAGATTGTAGATACCATGCCAGGGGCGGTCCTCAGATTGTAGATACCATGCCAGGGGCGGTCCTCAGATTGTACATACCACGCCAGGGGCAGTCCTCAGATTGTAGATACCATGCCAGGGGCGGTCCTCAGATTGTAGATACCATGCCAGGGGCGGTCCTCAGATTGTAGATACCATGCCAGGGGCGGTCCTCAGATTGTAGATACCATGCCAGGGGCGGTCCTCAGATTGTAGATACCATGCCAGGGGCGGTCCTCAGATTGTAGATACCATGCCAGGGGCGTCCTCAGATTGTAGATACCATGCCAGGGGCGGTCCTCAGATTGTAGATACCATGCCAGGGGCGGTCCTCAGATTGTAGATATACCATGCCAGGGGCGGTCCTCAGATTGTAGATACCATGCCAGGGGCGTCCTCAGATTGTAGATACCATGGCAGGGGCGTCCTCAGATTGTAGATACCATGCCAGGGGCGTCCTCAGATTGTAGATACCATGCCAGGGGCGTCCTCAGATTGTAGATACCATGCCAGGGGCGTCCTCAGATTGTAGATAACATGGCAGGGGCGTCCTCAGATTGTAGATATACCATGCCAGGGGCGTCCTCAGATTGTAGATACCATGCCAGGGGCGTCCTCAGATTGTAGATACCATGCCAGGGGCGTCCTCAGATTGTAGATACCATGCCAGGGGCGGTCCTCAGATTGTAGATACCATGCCAGGGGCGGTCCTCAGATTGTAGATACCATGCCAGGCGAGGTCCTCAGATTGTAGATAACATGCCATGCGTTGTCCTCAGATTGTAGATACCATGCCAGGCGAGGTCCTCAGATTGTAGATAACATGCCAGGCGTGGTCCTCAGATTGTAGATAACATGGCAGGGGCGTCCTCAGATTGTAGATACCATGCCAGGGGCGGTCCACAGATTGTAGATACCATGCCAGGGGCGGTCCTCAGATTGTAGATACCATGCCAGGGGCGTCCTCAGATTGTAGATACCATGCCAGGGGCGGTCCTCAGATTGTAGATACCATGCCAGGGGCGGTCCACAGATTGTAGATACCATGCCAGGGGCGGTCCTCAGATTGTAGATACCATGCCAGGGGCGGTCCACAGATTGTAGATACCATGCCAGGGGCGTCCTCAGATTGTAGATACCATGCCAGGGGCGGTCCTCAGATTGTAGATACCATGCCAGGGGCGGTCCACAGATTGTAGATATACCATGCCAGGGGCGGTCCTCAGATTGTAGATACCATGCCAGGGGCGTCCTCAGATTGTAGATAACATGGCAGGGGCGTCCTCAGATTGTAGATATACCATGCCAGGGGCGTCCTCAGATTGTAGATTCCATGCCAGGGGCGTCCTCAGATTGTAGATACCATGCCAGGGGCGTCCTCAGATTGTAGATAACATGGCAGGGGCGTCCTCAGATTGTAGATATACCATGCCAGGGGCGTCCTCAGATTGTAGATACCATGCCAGGGGCGTCCTCAGATTGTAGATACCATGCCAGGGGCGGTCCTCAGATTGTAGATACCATGCCAGGGGCGGTCCTCAGATTGTAGATACCATGCCAGGCGAGGTCCTCAGATTGTAGATAACATGCCAGGCGTGGTCCTCAGATTGTAGATAACATGGCAGGGGCGTCCTCAGATTGTAGATACCATGCCAGGGGCGTCCTCAGATTGTAGATACCATGCCAGGGGCGGTCCTCAGATTGTAGATATCATGGCAGGGGCGGTCCTCAGATTGTAGATATCATGCCAGGGGCGTCCTCAGATTGTAGATATCATGCCAGGGGCGTCCTCAGATTGTAGATACCATGGCAGGGGCGTCCTCAGATTGTAGATACCATGCCAGGGGCGGTCCTCAGATTGTAGATACCATGCCAGGGGCGTCCTCAGATTGTAGATATCATGCCAGGGGCGTCCTCAGATTGTAGATACCATGGCAGGGGCGTCCTCAGATTGTAGATACCATGCCTCAGACTTTGTCTCGGCTAAAACAAAATTCTGTTTCTAAAAAGCAAGAGTTCATCAACTAATATCTATACTTAGTCCAAAAGTTCTTTGGACACAACTTATCTAATCCATACTATTCGTATGAGCGAAATTTTCCCCCGAACCGACGCACCCCCCCCTCCCCCACCAATATTAAAAAGTTCATAATAATTACATTTTTTTAAAAATCGCAACCTTTAAACTTTAACCTCTTCACGTTAAGACTTGCGTGAAGTCTGAAATGTTTACCATAATAGAGCAGTTTTATTCTTTGGATGTCTTGATGATATTTAAAGGCATAAAAACATTGTCCGGCGTGCTGACTCGTGATTTTTGGCTCAGTCCGTGAGTGCACAGCGGCGTGATGTGTAACCAGTCATGTGTAACCAACAGGACACGGCTGTCATTGTCAGGATGGGACACCTCGACTAACAGCTCGTGAAATGATTGTATAGTTGATTCTACTTGAACTAATTGTATAGTTTTATGGCAACACGTTTCTTGTCCTTGGCGAGGAACCGAAGTTTTATTGTAACATAATAAGTTTATAACGAATTGGTGAGTAACGATATGTAAGAGCAATAATTGTATATATTTAATAATAATATAAAATATGTAATTAAGAGCAAGCCGCCGCGAACCTGTTGTTTGAGTTCTTTGAGGTCTAAAGAGTATTTGAAGTTGTTTTATGTCCAAAACTATTTGTGCCTTAACACTGTAGTCATGGTGACAAAACTCGGTGAACTTCTTGGAGTGATAAGTGGTACAGAAAATAGTGTTTAGCTGATCGCGAATGTATCATCTGATAAATTTCGGGGCTCCGTGGTTCGTCTAAAACTTGATGAAATCTTTTTTTATCGTAATTTCCCAAGGGAAAAAAAACGGAAATTCTTTGTTGGAAATTGCGTTTAAATACTCATTCGAGTTTTTATTACTTGTTTTTCTTTCTATCGCACATGTCATCAGATAAGGTAATTTTTTTTCTGTGTAAAATATGAGTTTTTTTTTAATACATTAAAGTTTGCTGCTTGGTTTAAATTAGGACAAAGAAAAGTTTCGGGTCAATTGATTCTACGATTATAGAATTTGGACCAATCAGAATGGCTTAGGGAATTTAAGAAAATACGATTTTAAAAAAAAATAGTCTAATTTAATTCGAAGGCATCTTGATATTATTCATGTCATCATGTTGGGAGTTCAAGTTGTTATAATGTCGACTCCATCATACAAATTACATTCTTTTAAATTAAATTATTTCGACTAGACTGAATTTAAATATGTTTTAATGTGAGTAAGTTGACATTCTGCTAACATTGACTCTAACGTTCGTTGGTTCTTGTGCTAAATTTCTACAGCAGCCAATTTCGGAGTGAAAAATTATGCATGCGAAATACAAATACGGTTTATTATAATTTAAGTAAACAAATTTGTGTAAAATTTACCGCAAAAAACACACTTCGGTGTACATTTCGCTAAACAAACTTTTATGCTTCTATTTAAATACATATAACAACAAATTTACACTATATGTAACGATGTCATTAACCAGCACCAATCGCCTCAAATCAAACATGGAGTTACTCTGGTGTCTCTGTGTCCTTGAGATCAACTGACATCGTCAAGTTTGACTTATTGTCCACTCTGTTATGCTTCAAGCAAGTCTAAATATAACATTTCTAACCTATGGCAATATTTTACTATTATGATCTTTTGCCTGTTGCCAAGTTCACAAATAACACTTGAAGCAATTGAAGAAATGTTGCCATGGTAACCAATAAATGGGAAAGTGTCCACATTTCATTGAATTCTGCCGGCACACACATTACTTTTATTTACTTTTGAATATCTTTCTGTAGATTTGACTTCGAAAGTTTGACTGTAAGTCTGGAAACGCGTAATTTTTTTCTTCAAAATTAGAACATAAGGCCAATATCTCATGTACATGTATTCACGTTGGCATCAACTAATATCTTGAAAACTAAGAGTCCATCAGCAAACTTGACATTCAAAACATCTTGTGATGTTCGCATGTTTACATCCTCACCATTTGAGAGCATTGTAGAAGCGTCTAAGGACCAGTGACTCGATCGTTACATTAGTGCATCGGCTGGCATATTTCAGCAATTTTCAGAATGACCATTCTAAACTAAATCCGTTAGATTCTTTACAAAATTTATTAACTGGAACATACAGGCTTTCCACGCATTAGTCAGCACGGCTGTTACCAGTATTGGTTGTAAAGCAACATGCTTTGATTGACTTCAACATTCTTAGCTATATCATATAGAATGGGACTGCAATAAAGCTTTTAAATAAAATACAAAATACACAAACAGTATCAGTCTAAAAATAAAGCTCAAAGTTATTGTTTTCATTGCACAATTTGTTTGTGTATTTTGTATTTTATTCTTAGCTATACGTTGAATTCTCCCTTCTGCAGTGAAGAACTAGACATGAAGATTGTGCTTACTGGACTAAGAATGTTTCAATGTATGCAATAAACATCTTCTTTGGCTTCATTTCAACGATGGGAAATGCTACGTCAGCACATATTGAAGCAACTACCGAGCATAACTGATGTAAACACAACCATGTCTGAAAATTTCTATTACTAATGATCCTACATGTGGAAGAAAATCAGAAGCCCCGAGCCTAGTGCTCTTCATGGGTCTTCCTGGAAGACCCTCCCAGCTATCTGGCCCCCTCCCCCAGAAAAGGACGTGACAGCTGGGAAACCCCCCCTCTCGGAGCGGTCGCTTCTGAAGCGGCCACCTGGGCATCCAAGACAGAAAGTCGAAGATGCCTCCCACTAAGTTGGCCTCACAAGGAGGGGTGGAATTGCCTTACTATGACCCGCTACCACTTTGACGCCACCCCGGCAAAGCATACGAGTCTCAATGGTTAGGACCGCCGCTATGCGGTGGATCATCAATGACCTACCTAGGGTGCAACCCCCACTGGAAGGTTTCCTCAGAGCTGGCGTCCGCTGCGTTCTTCGCGGTTCCTTTTGTTAATCCGTACTGGCACTCCTGGCCCTAAACCGGCACCGCTCATTGGCGCTTCTGTAAAATTGAGGGGGACGAAACGGTCGCTTCGGATTTACCCGACCCTCAACGGGTACTTTGGTTCTATTACTAAAACTTTGTAATTGCATATTCTACTAATAGCTCCTAACCTTCTGTATTGAATTTAAGCCACATTCACACACCACATAATTTCAGTTTGTAGCAATCAGAAAACAGTTTCTCTGAAAAAAAGTATCTGTGCACCATTATTATGTCATATTTTTTTATAATTTTTAAATTAGGAAATGTAATTGAAAACATCTATACATAATATATGTGTTAATATTTTAAGTGAACCGCTGTGAGCCCAGCTGCTTGCTGTGATACTGCACGATATACGCGCTCAAATTATTAGTAGTAGTATCTGTGAATGCTCAACTTAAAACTTGTACTTGAAAGTGAAGGAGCTAGCGAATCACTTAACTAATTAAACACCGTGGTTAAAAGTTTATTTAAATAGCTTTTAAATATTAAAATTACAAGTGGATATTCAATTTAATTACTTTAATTATATGTCATGCATGGACTTAAATAAATTACGCAGAAAATGAAAACATACAAACTGTTCAGGCCTGTGCCTGTATCGGAAGAGTGCAAAAATATTAGAATAACAGAATCTAAACAAACACACAAATATTATAGAGTCCATATAAAATCCACCTGTAACGCATCTATTCAAATTGCCTTGTCAATTTGGTGCCTTGTAACTCAACCTGTGTGGCAGTGGCCGCACAGTTTATAGCGAACACTGGATTGAACAAAGCTGCGTGGCCACTCAGATTATAGCGAACACTGGATTGAACAAACCTGCGTGGCCACTCAGATTATAGCGAACACTGGATTGAACAAACCTGCGTGACCACTCAGATTAGAGCGAACACTGGATTGAACAAACCTGCGTGGCCGCACAGCTAATAGCGAACATTGGATTCAACTCAACTGCTTGGCTGCACAGCTTAAAAGCGAACATTGTATTGAAATCAAGTTTTAGAGACTTGACTGTTCCTCTCCTTTAAAAACACAGGGCGGAGGGAAATTTTCAGGCTAATTTAACTCAAGAGTTAAAACATTTAAAAAAAATACTTTTGCGACATGTCTTAAATCTCGTTTCGTGTTAATTATTAATATTAGCAAAAGCGATTTCATCCAAATCGTTTCATATTCTTTTCTTTTTTACAGATTTTTTAAAACTGTAACCCTTGTAAAACGTGACAAGACAATACCTTATTGGCTGACAACGATCTCTCTTTCAAATTGAATCATTACTACACAAGAAGTTACACTGCTGCTACCAACATTGCTACTTAGAAAGACGGCCTATGTATAACGGCCCGGAGTACAAGCCGGAAGTCGGCATGGACAAATTGGATGACCACAGTGTGGCCTGCGATGGTCAGCTCGCAACGCCATCTTGTATGATGACCAGTACTCCCATAGGGTCATCGAGCTGGTATCACGTTCCGTCTCAAGGTCAAGGTCAGTTGTCCAAGCCATTAACTTTGTATGAAATTTATGTGAAACCTGTAGCTCATATTTCAAACAGTCTCGACAAGAGATCACTATGTAGTCCAGAGAACAAGATTTCTAACTAGTACAACATACAAGCTAAATTAGGCAATGCACTTTATATGTTAACAATAAAAGCTTACACTTTACACCATGGCATAAACACATTTTAAAGAATAACTTTGAGCCAAGATTAACTATGGATAAAAAATATTTCTTTACAGGTTATGGACTCAACAGAAATTTATTTCATCAGTTTGCTTATAGCTATCCCAACGCCCCATACCAAGGTGAGACAAATCTAAGTATTCTGAAACATTTACCTCGAGAACTGACAATTCGAATCATAACAACGAAAGTAGACACTATTTTACAATGTTGATTTGGCTTGAAAGAAACTTTAAAATAATATTGTCTAAACACTGCGGAAAACAAATCTTTACTCTGTTGAATAATTTGAGATAGTCCACAAATATGGTTAAAGAATTAACCTTTCCACTTAACTATATGTGCAAGCTGCAATTTAAAACATCAGTGTCATGTCAGACCAGAGTCTCATTATTGTAATAATGTACTTATTGTTATATTTCTTTCGCCTTCCCTCGAAGATGGTTCAGTTGGAATCAATGTTTAATGTAATCTTATAGATTAAGATTAAAAGCGTGTTTCATTGTTTGATGTAACCTAACAGTGTATCAATGTTTTACTGTAATGCTATAGACTCACATTAAAATCGTGTTTAATTATTTGATGCATCTAACGTTGCAGGTTTAGAGCTCCAGGCCTCACCCTACCCACGCACGCCCACTAAGGTCAATGACTCCACAGGGACACTGTGCAGCGTGTCCCCTCGGTCGGACGACTCGAACCCCTGCCACGAGGACAGCTCGGAGAGCCCCGCCAAGAAACATCTGGCCGCATCCATCCTGGAGGACGACTTGTCGGCAGACGATACCGGAGACGAGCACGGCAAGGTGTATTCCGGGACATCGACTCTGTCCATGCAGGCGCGCAAGTTTGCAGACGTGAAGCCCCCCTACTCCTACATCGCTTTGATCACCATGGCGCTGGAGAGCTCGCCCTCCGGGATGATGACCCTCAACGAGATCTACACCTACATCATGAACAAGTTCCCGTACTTCAAGGAGAACCAGCAGCGCTGGCAGAACTCCATCCGCCACAACCTCTCCCTCAACGACTGTTTTATTAAGATCTCCCGTGCCCCGGGCCGGCCAGGCAAGGGCAACTACTGGGCACTGCACCCCAGCTGTGGGAACATGTTTGGTAACGGGAGTTTCCTGAGGCGAGCCAAACGTTTCAAGTTGGCCAAAGCCAAGGGGGATCACTCGGGACAATTTTCTGGCATGAGCAGTTATGGGCATTTCAACTTTTACGGAAATCACCCGATGAATTACAAGCCTTATCCATCTTTTAATCCACTGACATTTGGATCATTATCCCATGGGCTTTCTCAAGGCCAGCATTATCCCCTTCCACACAAATCCGAGTGGGGCCATCCAATGAACTACGGCTCGTACTACAGCAACCCTCTGGTGTCAGCCCAAGGGATACCTTCTCCCGGGCCGTCCAGTCCCGGAGCTCCCAGCTTCAGCTCTCCAAGTGTCCCTGGCCATTCCCTCCACGTTTCAACCTTCAGCGCCCCACACGCCACCGCCTCCCCCTACTACAGCCATGGCTCCACGGGTGGGGGGAGCCCCCTGGGCCACCCCGTCTCCGGCCCTTATGGCGCCCCGCATGGCTCCGCCCAGAGCCTAAACTCTTTCTGCAGCTCCTCTTTCCCAACACCCCAGGTGGGCAACAGCTACCATTTACCTGTGACCATGAACTCCCACCTGCAGCTTTCACCTTCAGGTCTACCTGGCGGGTACTCACTCCACCAAAGCTCGTACTCGTGCGCCCAATACGCAGCTCAGCTCTGCACTTAACGAGACCTTCAAGTTGATGTTCAAACAATTTGTTACCTGTAACTTACCTGTGGGTATAAATGTGTAACTTACTTGCAGGTATTAATGACTACTTACCTTGAGGTATTCAATTTGCCAGTGATTATTGTTAAAGACGTGACGTCAGCCTGTGACATGACAGTGTTAACAACTGTCACCAGACCAGTGAATCTGTCAAACAATTTTTTTGAATAATTTCAAAACGCTTGACTTGAACTTCTCCTAGGAACTACAAGTGTTAAAAATATTTAGTTTTACAAAATATTTTCATAAATATTTTAAAAATTATTTAACATTTTGCACTTAACATTTCAAAACAAAAGTAACTTTTTTGAATATTAATCCTTCAAATGAGATATTTGATAATTTCGTTCTTAAAGTTTCTCTTTTTTTAATAAGGTTTGCAGCTGGAATACGTTATGAAAAAGTGAACGCTACTATTTGATACAGCGCCCATATTCGTGAACTTACTCCATGTCATCTCCATAGATTCACTGGTCCGTGTGCCAAGTGAACCATGATGTTGATTTTATTGTTTATATTTGAATGGACTAACTCTAACGGAGTTTGTTTTATTTGTTCTGAGTTTATTTGAGCTGTGGACAAGTAACTTTTAATTTACATTTCACAGGACAGGCTGAAATTAGTTGATTATGTACCGCCATTACTTACTTTAACCTTATTTAGTCAAACGTAATCTTAAACACCTTCAACTGATCAACTCGGTGTGACACTCGAGTCGTTTTTCCTCCCTCACTTAATACATTACAGTTTGCCTTATAGAATAGCCGAGTGCCTAAAATAGCCGAGTGCCTAAAATAGCCGAGTGCCTAAAATAGCCGAGTGCCTAAAATAGCCGAGTGCCTAAAATAGCCGAGTGCCTAAAATAGCCGAGTGCCTAAAATAGCCGAGTGCCTAAAATAGCCGAGTGCCTAAAATAGCCGAGTGCCTAAAATAGCCGAGTGCCTAAAATAGCCGAGTGCCTAAAATAGCCGAGTGCCTAAAATAGCCGAGTGCCTAAAATAGCCGAGTGCCTAAAATAGCCGAGTGCCTAAAATAGCCGAGTGCCTAAAATAGCCGAGTGCCTAAAATAGCCGAGTGCCTAAAATAGCCGAGTGCCTAAAATAGCCGAATGCCTAAAATAGCCGAATGCCTAAAATAGCCGAATGCCTAAAATAGCCGAATGCCTAAAATAGCCGAATGCCTAAAATAGCCGAATGCCTAAAATAGCCGAATGCCTAAAATAGCCGAATGCCTAAAATAGCCGAATGCCTAAAATAGCCGAATGCCTAAAATAGCCGAATGCCTAAAATAGCCGAATGCCTAAAATAGCTGAATGCCTAAAATAGCCGAATGCCTAAAATAGCCGAATGCCTAAAATATGGCAATTTCTCTGATAGTGCAGTACTTTACCAATAACTGTATCGTCCTCATCCTAATCCTAACCCATGTTATCCTTATCTGATCGTAACCTTAAACTACACCTCACTTTCCTTTTGCTAACCATAACTTTGTAGAATATTTTGTACAGAGTTCTGATGGAATGAGTTCCGAAAATAAACACGCCACCCAATCCCCCACCCAATCCACCACCCAATCCACCACCCAATCCACCACCCAATCCCCCCACCCAATCCACCCACCTAACTCCCCCACCCAATCCCCCACCCAATCCCCCACCCAATCCCCCCACCCAATCCCCCACCCAATCCCCCACCCAATCCCCCACCCAATCCCCCACCCAATCCCCCACCCAATCCACCCACCTAACTCCCCCATATTGGCCCATATCCTTACCTCAATCCCCACACCCCAGTCCCCCACACCCCAATCCTCCGATCCCTACCCCCACCCTAATTCCCTCCAGAATCCCCTGCCTCATTTCCCTACATACATAAAACACCTTTTGTCATTGAAACATTTCAATAACGTGAAACATTGATATCCACAAAATTTCCTCTAGAACATTCCTCAACTACAGCATTAGTTCATACTCAGAGAGCTATTGTCTTACACTTCTGAACGTATTTCATAGGATCGTATTTTAAGATGTTTCTTGCAATTTTTCATACATTTTTATTGTGCAATTGAAGAGACCCCACGGGCAGTTTGCACAATGCTGATATGCAAATATGCCATATTGTAACTAGACACCCTGACTATTGTATTTAATGCATGAACCGGTTAAACTAATGAAATAATATTGTAAACAGCCTTAAATAGACAAAACACATTGTTTTATAGGTGAATATATAGGATTGTCCACCATAAATATTGTACACAGTCTTTATTAGATAAAATACTTATTGTTTTATAGGTGATGATGTAGGATTGTCCACCATTAAATATTGTACAATCTCGATGAAATAAACATTTTAAAATTGTATTAATCGGACTTGACTCTCATTTATATCTAAACACAACATAGACACACAAGGTTTTATACGATTTATTTTTAATTTAGAATTTTTAAAAATGATTTCAATTTAATTTTTTTTTACATTTTGAATATTTTAAAAAAATATATTTATTTACAGTTTACTTTATTTATCCTCATCATTGACTGGCTGACTGGCTTAATCCAATGCTTGACTCTGGAACGCTCTATAAATAACCCTAATTCATTTTGTGCTTATTGCAATATTGATAAAACAAACTCAAAATAACAAACCTTATAGGTGTTAGTTCCTAAAACAAAACAAAATATATTAACATCAATATATTTATGTTTGATGGAAATGTAAAATACTGCATGATATACATGTACAACTATGATATACATGTACAACAATGATGTACGTGTACATGTACAACTATGAAACATTAATTATTGCATCATGAATCAACTACATATCAGTGTCCCCACCATTACCAAATGTTTACCGTCACAAATATTGAAGTAATTAGAGTAACAGTCAATATAGTCTTGTTATTTTCCTTTCCTAATCCATCGTAGTGAGCACAATTCATTAAAATCTTACATTTTTCTAACAATAACTCGTGTACAGTAGTTTACATTTAAGCTGTACGAAGCATTAGATTTGACATGAGCGACGGGTCCGTGACTTGAACTATCGCCAGACACCACACATCAGTTGTATTCATTGAACTATCGCCAGACACCACACAGCAGTTGTATTCATTGAACTATCGCCAGACACCACACAGCAGTTGTATTTATTGAACTATCACCAGACACCACACAGCAGTTGTATTTATTGAACTATCACCAGACACCACACAGCAGTTGTATTCATTAAAAGACCCACAAAAAAAAATTAGAGAACTGCAGAAAATCAATTTTATTTTAATTTAATTCATTTAATATTATCATTTTTTGTGACATGAATTTTACACCGGAATTTTCCGACGGTATGTCAAAAATAAAGAAAGAAAGAGGGGGGGGGGCACCGAGAGACGCCCGTAATTTTTCACGAGATCACTTGAAACTATTCGTTAGAACTCAATAAAAACAAAATTATCAAATGCATTCTTAATATTTAAAAATTTCATGTCCCTCCCCGCCCCCGTGTCACACAGACACACGCGACACACACAAACACACTACTATCTAATAGTTTTCGGTGTACATACTAATGTCAAGGTCGTAATCGCGTTTAAGTGTTCTGTGTTTTTTGCTCTATATTCTATATGTTATGTGTTCTATGCTCTGTGTCATACGTTATATCTTATATGTTTTATTCTCTATGCTCAATCTTATAGGCACTGGTACTGGTACCAAAAAAATCTCAATTACCCACAATCCATCGAATCTTTGCCGTGTTGATTCAGTATAGAATGGGACTGCGATAAAGGTGATTCAGGCGTGGTTTTGTGTTAACCACGTGTCCAAACACCACATTTCAACGCCCAGCCCTCAGTCCAGTCTGGCCCGCTACCGTCACGCCCCACCCCTGTCCACCCGCCGTGGACATGTCACTCAAATATCGCCACCTCCAGTAACCCGCCTCCCGTTAGCCTGCACGAACAAATTATCGAGTTCTCTCCCCTTTGTATGGCCCGTAAGTGGCACACGATCTCCAACAATGACCTGTGGTCGGGATATTAATGAGGTGGCCACTACAAGACTAAGGCCTAACGGATGGAAAGAAAACAATACGGCTTTCAGGTCGGGATGTTATTTGATTTTATCCTCAACTCACTTATTGATAGAACAAATTCTGTCTGTGAGGCTATGTGGCTATGTGCAGTTTGAAGTCATTGTTCCATCAAATTATGTGGTGGATAAAAAAAGGAATCGGGGGGGGGAGATATCGCTAAAGTAATTAATATATCAGAGAGAGAGAGAGAGCGGAAAGAACAAGGAGAGATAAAGTGTCAGATGGAGTTACTAGAAGGAGAGTGGAAGAAAAGGTGCCAGAAGGAGAATGAAAGAGAAAGTGTCAGATAAGAGTTCCCTAAAGCTCGATAAGTTTCATCAGCACAGCACAAAGAAAGGTATGTTTTATTGTTTCCTAACGAACTGAACTGAAACTAAGATTCTATTGAAACCATCTCACGTCTGAAGGGAGTAGGCACCACTGAGACACCCCCTGAGACATGCTAAGCCGTCAGTACACACCTATCTGATGACTGTCAGTTATGTCCCTTGCCGCAGGACAGATTACCACTATTTAAAAAAAAGCCTCCCATTATCTCCCTTTTTGTCCAGCTAATAGTCTGTCCATTCAGACAAAAAACGACAGCAACTCTGTGTGATGTTCTGGAAAGAGTTACCGCGCGTGAAAAAATACATCAGCAATGAAATACCCTACCTGAAACTTCTTTTTAGAATCCTTTAAAACATTTCTGGATCATAGGTCAAGTCATAGAGACTCATGTACTAAAGTCATGGCTCAACGAAATAACATGGGCGGAGAATTATTCTCTTCCTGAAGGAAGCCAGGGTGGCAGTTGGAAATGTCACTTTCTAATCCATTTGCGGGAAATGAACCCTGTAGACAACATGGAAATTCAATACGAAGAAACTCGTTTATTCTTTTTTTTTAAAAATTTTAAAATATATATATTTTTTAAAAGAATATAAGCGTACATTACACACATTTTAATCGTTAAGAAAGTTATTTCTTCCAGATTAAGTTTAACAAGGGGCGGTACAAACTGCAAATGGGAGACTTACAATATTTAAAAAGTTATTCCCCTTTAAATTCCCTTCCTTTAATAAATGCGACTAGTGCAGGGGTGGCAAGACCTGAAGTAACTGAGAGCCACTTTTAATATTAAAAAAAACTTGTTGAGAGCCGCATTGCAGCAATATGGTTTATTAAACCTGGCTGTGAAATCTTCCAGTAATCCTTGTAACATATATTTCATTAATTGTTCGCGAGCCGCAATGTGAACACAGAAGAGCCGCATGCGGCTCGCGAGCCACGGTTTGGCCACCGTTGGACTAGTGATCGATCTCTCCAACTTGTGATAACAAGACGGGGGCGAGGGGATGGTCACACACCATGTGATGATTTGGTCAGGATGTTGGAGGGTGGGGGTGTATTTCAGTCAGGATGTTGGAGGGCGGGGGTGTATTTCAGTCAGGATGTTGGAGGGTGGGGGTGTATTTCAGTCAGGATGCTTGGAGGGTGGGGGTTATTTCAGTCAGGATGTTGGAGGGTGGTGGTGTATTTCAGTCTGGATGTTGGAGGGCGGGATGTATTTCAGTCAGGATGTTAAGTTGCAGTGACAGTTGAAGTAGTTTTTCTTGGACTCAGATTATGTGGCGTGTATTCAACAATGACAAAGGGATGCGGTAGGGAGGGACTGAAAGAGTGTGGGTGGGGTCAGAGGTGTGCTGGATATAAAGGTGTGTAGTGTGGGACATGTGGAGAAGAGAAATATGACAGTAGAAACTAATCTGTAGGTGGGATTTGTATTTGTGAGAGAGACAAGAGGAGGAGAAAGAGAGAGAGAGAGAGAGAGAGAGAGAGAGAGAGAGAGTCAGAGAGACGAGAGAAATAGAGAGAGAGAAATAGAGAGAGAGAGAGAGTCAGAGAGACGAGAGAATGAGAAAGAGAGAGCGAGAGAGTCAGAGAGACGAGAGAAGGAGAAAGAGAGAGAGTCAGAGAGACGAGACAAATAAAGAGAGAGAAATAGAGAGAGAGAAATAAAGAGAGAGAAATAGAGAGAGAGAGTCAGAGAGACGAGAGAAGGAGAAAGAGAATCAGAGGGACGAGTGAAGGACAAAGAGAGAGAGAGAGAGAGGGGGGGTCAGAGAGACGAGAGTAGGAGAAAGAGTCAGAGAGTCAGAGAGACGAGAGAAGGAGAAAGAGAAAGAAACATGAAATTAATTACGTCAAAGAGGTTCTCACATTTTAAACAACTGAACACAGCTAAACACGTATCAGTTATAAAAGTTTTCAAAGCAAAAATAGGTCACCAAATGATTAGTGGGAGCTCAATGTTTTTTTCTTCTCTTGTATGAAACCCAAAAAGATGTAATTGTTATTTTGCTCCGTGTCTATCTTTACAATTATTTATAGTTTAAAAGACAGAAATTTGTCCCAAAATATTAAGTTGTGCCCAGCATGACAACATTAGTCGTACCTTCCTCCATGACAACATTACTTGTACCTTCCTCCATGATAACATTAGTTGTACCTTCCTCCATGATAACATTAGTTGTACCTTCCTCCATGATAACATTAGTTGTACCTTCCTCCATGATAACATTAGTTGTACCTTCCTCCATGATAACATTAGTCGTACCTTCCTCCATGATAACATTAGTTGTACCTTCCTCCATGATAACATTAGTTGTACCTTCCTCCATGATAACATTAGTTGTACCTTCCTCCATGATAACATTAGTCGTACCTTCCTCCATGATAACATTAGTTGTACCTTCCTCCATGATAACATTAGTTGTACCTTCCTCCATGATAACATTAGTTGTACCTTCCTCCATGATAACATTAGTCGTACCTTCCTCCATGATAACATTAGTTGTACCTTCCTCCATGATAACATTACTTGTACCTTCCTCCATGATAACATTACTTGTACCTTCCTCCATGATAACATTAGTCGTACCTTCCTCCATGATAACATTAGTCGTACCTTCCTCCATGATAACATTAGTCGTACCTTCCTCCATGATAACATTAGTTGTACCTTCCTCCATGATAACATTACTTGTACCTTCCTCCATGATAACATTAGTCGTACCTTCCTCCATGATAACATTAGTCGTACCTTCCTCCATGATAACATTAGTTGTACCTTCCTCCATGATAACATTAGTCGTACCTTCCTCCATGATAACATTAGTCGTACCTTCCTCCATGATAACATTAGTTGTACCTTCCTCCATGATAACATTAGTCGTACCTTCCTCCATGATAACATTAGTCGTACCTTCCTCCATGATAACATTACTTGTACCTTCCTCCATGATAACATTACTTGTACCTTCCTCCATGATAACATTAGTTGTACCTTCCTCCATGATAACATTAGTCGTACCTTCCTCCATGATAACATTACTTGTACCTTCCTCCATGATAACATTACTTGTACCTTCCTCCATGATAACATTAGTCGTACCTTCCTCCATGATAACATTAGTCGTACCTTCCTCCATGATAACATTAGTCGTACCTTCCTCCATGACAACATTTCTTGTACCTTCCTGACAACATTACTTGTACCTTCCTCCATGATAACATTAGTCGTACCTTCCTCCATGATAACATTAGTCGTACCTTCCTCCATGATAACATTAGTCGTACCTTCCTCCATGATAACATTACTTGTACCTTCCTCCATGACAACATTAGTTGTACCTTCCTCCATGATAACATTACTTGTACCTTCCTCCATGACAACATTATTTGTACCCTCCTCCTTGACAACATTACTTGTACCTTCCTCCATGATAACATTAGTCGTACCTTCCTCCATGATAACATTAGTCGTACCTTCCTCCATGATAACATTACTTGTACCTTCCTCCATGATAACATTACTTGTACCTTCCTCCATGACAACATTACTTGTACCCTCCTCCATGACAACATTACTTGTACCTTCCTCCATGATAACATTAGTCGTACCTTCCTCCATGATAACATTACTTGTACCCTCCTCCATGATAACATTAGTCGTACCTTCCTCCATGACAACATTACTTGTACCTTCCTCCATGACAACATTACTTGTACCTTCCTCCATGATAACATTACTTGTACCTTCCTCCATGATAACATTACTTGTACCTTCCTCCATGATAACATTAGTTGTACCTTCCTCCATGACAACATTACTTGTACCTTCCTCCATGATAACATTAGTTGTACCTTCCTCCATGATAACATTACTTGTACCTTCCTCCATGACAACATTACTTTTACCTTCCTCCATGATAACATTAGTTGTACCTTCCTCCATGATAACATTACTTGTACCTTCCTCCATGATAACATTACTGTTACCTTCCTCCATGATAACATTAGTTGTACCTTCCTCCATGATAACATTACTTGTACCTTCCTCCATGACAACATTAGTTGTACCTTCCTCCATGATAACATTACTTGTACCTTCCTCCATGACAACATTACTTGTACCTTCCTCCATGACAACATTAGTCGTACCTTCCTCCATGATAACATTAGTCGTACCTTCCTCCATGACAACATTACTTGTACCTTCCTCCATGACAACATTAGTCGTACCTTCCTCCGTGATAACATTAGTCGTACCTTCCTCCATGACAACATTACTTGTACCTTCCTCCATGACAACATTAGTCGTACCTTCCTCCATGATAACATTAGTCGTACCTTCCTCCATGACAACATTACTTGTACCCTCCTCCATGACAACATTACTTGTACCCTCCTCCATGACAACATTACTTGTACCCTCCTCCATGACAACATTACTTGTACCTTCATGACAACATTACTTGTACCCTCCTCCATGACAACATTACTTGTACCTTCCTCCATGATAACATTACTTGTACCTTCCTCCATGACAACATTACTTGTACCTTCCTCCATGACAACATTACTTGTACCTTCCTCCATGACAACATTACTTGTACCTTCCTCCATGACAACATTAGTCGTACCTTCCTCCATGATAACATTAGTCGTACCTTCCTCCATGACAACATTACTTGTACCCTCCTCCATGACAACATTACTTGTACCCTCCTCCATGATTACATTAGTCGTACCTTCCTCCATGATAACATTACTTGTACCCTCCTCCATGACAACATTACTTGTACCCTCCTCCATGACAACATTACTTGTACCCTCCTCCATGATAACATTAGTCGTACCTTCCTCCATGACAACATTACTTGTACCTTCATGACAACATTACTTGTACCTTCCTCCATGATAACATTAGTTGTACCTTCCTCCATGATAACATTAGTCGTACCTTCCTCCATGATAACATTAGTCGTACCTTCCTCCATGACAACATTACTTGTACCCTCCTCCATGACAACATTACTTGTACCTTCATGACAACATTACTTGTACCTTCCTCCATGATAACATTAGTTGTACCTTCCTCCATGATAACATTAGTCGTACCTTCCTCCATGATAACATTAGTCGTACCTTCCTCCATGACAACATTACTTGTACCTTCCTCCATGATAACATTAGTTGTACCTTCCTCCATGATAACATTAGTCGTACCTTCCTCCATGACAACATTACTTGTACCTTCCTCCATGATAACATTAGTTGTACCTTCCTCCATGACAACATTACTTGTACCTTCCTCCATGACAACATTACTTGTACCCTCCTCCATGATAACATTAGTTGTACCTTCCTCCATGACAACATTACTTGTACCCTCCTCCATGACAACATTACTTGTACCTTCATGACAACATTACTTGTACCTTCCTCCATGATAACATTAGTTGTACCTTCCTCCACAATAACATTAGTCGTACCTTCCTCCATGATAACATTAGTCGTACCTTCCTCCATGACAACATTACTTGTACCCTCCTCCATGATAACATTAGTCGTACCTTCCTCCATGACAACATTACTTGTACCTTCCTCCATGACAACATTAGTCGTACCTTCCTCCATGACAACATTACGTGTACCTTCCTCCATGACAACATTAGTTGTACCTTCCTCCATGATAACATTAGTCGTACCTTCCTCCATGACAACATTACTTGTACCTTCCTCCATGACAACATTAGTTGTACCTTCCTCCATGACAACATTACTTGTACCTTCCTGCATGATAACATTAGTCGTACCTTCCTCCATGACAACATTACTTGTACCCTCCTCCATGACAACATTAGTCGTACCTTCCTCCATGACAACATTACTTGTACCTTCCTCCATGATAACATTAGTTGTACCTTCCTCCATGATAACATTAGTCGTACCTTCCTTCATGACAACATTACTTGTACCTTCCTCCATGATAACATTAGTTGTACCTTCCTCCATGATAACATTAGTCGTACCTTCCTCCATGACAACATTACTTGTACCCTCCTCCATGACAACATTACTTGTACCCTCCTCCATGACAACATTACTTGTACCTTCCTCCATGACAACATTACTTGTACCTTCCTCCATGATAACATTAGTTGTACCTTCCTCCATGATAACATTAGTTGTACCTTCCTCCATGATAACATTAGTTGTACCTTCCTCCATGACAACATTACTTGTACCCTCCTCCATGATAACATTAGTCGTACCTTCATGACAACATTACTTGTACCCTCCTCCATGATAACATTAGTCGTACCTTCATGACAACATTACTTGTATGTTTGGTGTACATGTATAAGGTTTTGCCCGTAAATATAAGGCATGCCCAACCCCCTCCCTGCTCCGCCACAGCGTACTTGTTCTAGTGACTGACGCATGCTGCTACCATCACCCGTAGAGCGTCCTGTAAAAACCTCTAATCCAATGGAAGGCACAACTCAGTCCAACTCATAGTTGTTTCCCTTTGTTAACAACCCGAGACGATATGACTCATTCCAACTCACAATTGTTTCCCTTTGTTAACAACCCGAGACGACACAACTCATTCCAACTCACAGTTGTTTCCCTTTGTTAACAACCCGAGACGATATGACTCATTCCAACTCACAGTTGTTTCCCTTTGTTAACAACCCGAGACGATATGACTCATTCCAACTCACAGTTGTTTCCCTTTGTTAACAACCCGAGACGATATGACTCATTCCAAATCACAGTTGTTTCAATTTGTTAACAATCCGAGACGACATGACTCATTCCAACTCACAGTTGTTTCCCTTTGTTAACAACCCGAGACGATATGACTGACTCATTCCAACTCACAGTTGTTTCCCTTTGTTAACAACCCGAGACGAGATTGTTAAAATTAGAAAATATGCGACTCTGTTATATCTATTTTTATCTTTGTATTTTTTATTAGACAATTTTATACTTAATGAAATACCTACTCGACACCATTTTATTTTATACGTTTGAATGTATCAAATATAACAAGAGCAAAACGTGTGTGTTTGTAACTTAATTTCCTTTGGAAAAATTGCGTTTATAGATTCGAAATGTCTGTCAAGCTTGATCCTGCAACTCCTCGTGAACCATACCAGATAGAGGGTTCGGGTCTTTTGCAAATATGCTAGGGAGGTCATAAGGATGTGCAAGGGTCCAAAAAAAAACCGAAAGGGTTTACTGGATTTCCTAAATAATCCAAAACCCGAAAAAAATATCAGTATTTTGTCAATTTCTCGCCAACCATAACATTAACATCTATCGGGTTGAAACAAACGTCAAACAATAGCTAATACTATTTAGAACAATGTTGGAGAAGGAATTTATAAAATAAACATAAAAAAGATTTCGACTCCCCCTAATTTTAGAAGCAATTTTTGAAAGCATTTGTTATGTTTAGTTTCAAAATTATTTATTTGAAATTACTATAATGTAATCTAGAATTATTATAGTTAATGGGGTTTTCCCGCTTTGTGAATGCTCATGTTAGATTTTTGCGTAATGCGCATTATATTGACACATTCTTGGTGTGATGTAGCGTGAGGGGATTTGACGTCATATTGTGTTTAGTTTCAGAATTACTGAATTGAATCGACTTTTATTGTCGTCTAGAATAATTTCCCTTGATAAAAAATTGGAAATTCCTTGTTGGAAATTGCGTTTAAATACTCATTCGAGTTTTTATTTCTTGTTTTTATATTCTGAAGCATTTTCACGTGTGAAATTCCTCAACTTCTGATACATGAAATATTTATAAATTGATCTTTTCAGTACACATCCGTACACAGTTGTACAACGTACAGTCTCTGGCTTTATGGACTTAGTTGAAAGTCACTCAAACGGAACAGTACATTTCTAAACCCGTTTTAATGTTTTATGATACAAGTGGATAAACAAGGAAACGATAAATTGGGGTTCACTTGTAACCCTCGGTTGTACGACTTGATAAAGGGGGCGTAGTAACGTCATTCACTGCGTCTTGTTCCCACCAGACTTAGACAAGCGACAACATCATGATGTTGTTCATCCGAGGCGCTAGAATTAAATATATGGTATCAAAGGATTCAAGGGGAGTTAAGCCAACAATAACTGTTTGAACTCTATTGAATTTCTTTTATAGAAACACGTTTACAAAACCCAATTTCTTCCTGCAGAGTTAAACATGACATTATGTGCGGGGTTAAACATGACATTATGTGCGGGGTTAAACATGACATTATGTACGGGGTTAAACATGACATTATGTGCGGGGTTAAACATGACATTATGTGCGGGGTTAAACATGACATTATGTACGGGGTTAAACATGACATTATGTGCGGGGTTAAACATGACATTATGTGCGGGGTTAAACATGACATTATGTACGGGGTTAAACATGACATTATGTGCGGGGTTAAACATGACATTATGTGCGGGGTTAAACATGACATTATGTGCGGGGTTAAACATGACATTATGTGCGGGGTTAAACATGACATTATGTGCGGGGTTAAACATGACATTATGTGCGGGGTTAAACATGACATTATGTGCGGGGTTAAACATGACATTATGTGCGGGGTTAAACATGACATTATGTGCGGGGTTAAACATGACATTATGTGCGGGGTTAAACATGACATTATGTGCGGGGTTAAACATGACATTATGTGCGGGGTTAAAAGTGATGGGACACTGCGGTGGCAGTGTTAGTGCTCTAGAGTGGCAGGGATAGGGCACTGGAGTGGCATAGTCTGGGCATGGGAAAGGCATGGATAGGCCACTGAAAAGGCATGGATGGCGCACTGGGGTGACATGGATAGGGCACTGGAGTCGTATGGATAAGACACTGGAATGATAAGGATAGAGCGCTGGAGTGGAATTGATGGAGCACTGGAATGGCAGGACATTGCAGTGTCAGTGATTGATTTGGGCCCCAGATTTAAAAGTCCTTCAACAAATAGTTCTCCCAACATTAGACCTAGGGGAAGACATTTTGTGGTGTACAATTTGTTAGAAGTGTGGTAAAGGTGTACAATTTGTTATAAGTGTGGCAAAGGTGTACAATTTGTTAGAATTGTGGTAAAGGTGTACAATTTGTTTGATTGCTCTTCAGAAGTTTCCGGGTGACTTCTGTTGCAAGTCCCGTAAGCATGTCACCCCTGGGTCAAAGTTTGAGAATCATTGAAAGGGTAGAGATGCTGTGGTCCTTTAGTCGAGAGCCCTTTTTTGGGGGGACCTTTTTGAGGGGTCACTTTTGACGGGGGCCCTATTATTAGTGCTTTTGTGAACGGCTTTGGAGGTTAAAAGTAAAGAATAGGAGGAGCAAATAGATAGGAAACGGACATGTAAGTGACAGAAAAGAAAATGAGGAAATTTGAGAAACGAAGGGAAAAAATGGAGAGAATTGATATTTTTGTAAGGAAAAAATATAATAAAGGAATGGAAAGGAAAGTAAGAAAGTGAATGGAAGTATAAGTCAATGGAAGTATTGGAAAATGTCTGCCTGCGATTCTTAGTTTCCTTTTCAACATAGCCCACGCTTTTATCTTATTTGTTTAAAATTCTAAACAATCTTTTAAAACAAAGAAACCAATTCAACAGGTTGAAGTTTGGTGGGTGGATAGCGTTCATGTTACCCAGTGGGTGGATAGTGTTCATGTTACCTAGTGGTGTGGATAGTGTTCATGTAACCCAGTGGGTAGATAGTGTTCATGTTACCCAGTGGGTGGATAGTGTTCATGTTACCCAGTGGGTAGATAGTGTTCATGTTACCCAGTGGATGGATAGCGTTCATGTTACCTAGTGGGTAGATAGTGTTCATATTACCCAGTGGGTGGATAGTGTTCATGTTACCCAGTGGTGTGGATAGTGTTCATGTTACCCAGTGGTGTAGATAGTGTTCATGTTACCCAGTGGTGTAGTTAGTGTTCATGTTACCCAGTGGTGTGGATAGTGTTCATGTTACCCAGTGGTGTAGATAGTGTTCATGTTACCCAGTGGTGTAGTTAGCGTTCATGTTACCCAGTGGTGTGGATAGTGTTCATGTAACCCAGTGGGTGGATAGTGTTCATGTTACCCAGTGGTGTGGATAGTGTTCATGTAACCCAGTGGTGTGGATAGTGTTCATGTTACCCAGTGGATGGATAGCGTTCATGTTACCCAGTGGGTGGATAGTGTTCATGTTACCCAGTGGGTAGATAGTGTTCATGTTACCCAGTGGTGTCGATAGTGTTCATGTTACCCAGTGGTGTAGATAGTGTTCATGTTACCCAGTGGGTGGATAGTGTTCATGCTACCCAGTGGGTGGATAGTGTTCATGTTAACCAGTGGTGTCGATAGTGTTCACGTTACCCAGTGGTGTAGATAGTGTTCATGTTACCCAGTGGGTGGATAGTGTTCATGCTACCCAGTGGGTGGATAGTGTTCATGTTAACCAGTGGTGTGGATAGAGTTCATGTTACCTAGTGGTGTGGATAGTATTCATGTCATCCAGTGAGGTTATAGTGTTCATGTCATCCAGTGGGGTATAGTGTTCATGTCATCCAGGTTCGGATAATTTTATTTGAGTCCCAACACGAAAAAACGCAAAAGTTAACTGTGTCACATAAACGATTTTTAGAAAATTGCTACCTCGTGCTACCACCACCTCCACTCTGTTTTTCCACCCCCTCCACCCTAGTGGTACCATCCACTCCGCCAATACTTCCCATCTCTATTGGACTAAACACTTGTCATATATTACTTGAAATCTTCAGGAATCAAATATAACATAGCAATTGTAGCATAAAATATTCATGTGATATCTTTTTTTAAAGTAGTGTTAGTCATTTCTAAAACCGGAAAACGTCATAGTTCAATGAGTAATGTTCTATATTTAGATTACATTTTAGCGGAACAATGTTTTACGGAATAAATATATAGTCAAATCGCTATGTTCTCAAAATTGTTAGCATTGTAATAAGAAAAACCCGTAAAAAACCAAGTTTTTGACTATAAATCCTTTATGTACGAGAAGTAATTAAAAGAATGTTCATTATAATACGCAGCGCCAGACCATCCAGAAATACAAAATTGCAGTTGTGTCGTAAAACATGTTTAATATAATGCGCACCGATCAGGAATATGTTTATAATAAGAGCTGTCAATAAAATACGCACCTTATTGCGCGACAGAAAGGTTGTTCAATATAATACGCACCGCGACGCTCTATCTCAAAAAATAGCATGATACATAGGAATAAATAAAATAATCTAAAAATCAATAATTTAATTACGGTACATGCGATCGATCTGAAATTTTAATAAATTGTTTTTATCATCGGTACAAAACTGCCTGCAAAATTTCAGCTCGCTATCTTGCAGGCAAGTGGGTTAAAAATCGATCAAAAGTTTTGGCGACAAGCAAGCAAGCAAGCAAGGTCGGCCGCAGACACCACGAGTTAATATAAAGGATTTAAAAAATTTCAAGTCCAAGAAGCTGTCTTAAGTTCACGAAGAATTAACAAATAGCTGATAAGATAATTCCTTCTCAATACACCTATATTGACTCGTATCTTTAATTAAATTTTTATAAAATTCGTCCATAAATAAGACCCGTATACTTTTATTAATATATTTCCGCCATATTATGACAAGGCCTATAACCTATGTTTATTTATTTTATTTATAACCTGTTTAAGAGATGCAGTCCCTGGATGTTCATAGACAAATACAATAAGATACACGCCATAATTCAAACATAGACAAATACAATAAGATACACGCCATAATTCAAACATAGACAAATACAATAAGATACACGCCATAATTCAAACATAGACAAATACAATAAGATACACGCCATAATTCAAACATAGACAAATACAATAAGATACACGCCATAATTCAAACATAGACAAATACAATAAGATACACGCCATAATTCAAACATAGACAAATACAATAAGATACACGCCATAATTCAAACATAGACAAATACAATAAGATACACGCCATAATTCAAACATAGACAAATACAATAAGATACACGCCATAATTCAAACATAGACAAATACAATAAGATACACGCCATAATTCAAACATAGACAAATACAATAAGATACACGCCATAATTCAAACATAGACAAATACAATAAGATACACGCCATAATTCAAACATAGACAAATACAATAAGATACACGCCATAATTCAAACATAGACAAATACAATAAGATACACGCCACAATTCAAACATAGACAAATACAATAAGATACACGCCACAATTCAAACATAGACAAATACAATAAGATACACGCCACAATTCAAACATAGACAAATACAATAAGATACACGCCACAATTCAAACATAGACAAATACAATAAGATACACGCCATAATTCAAACATAGACAAATACAATAAGATACACGCCATAATTCAAACATAGACAAATACAATAAGATACACGCCATAATTCAAACATAGACAAATACAATAAGATACACGCCATAATTCAAACATAGACAAATACAATAAGATACACGCCACAATTCAAACATAGACAAATACAATAAGATACACGCCACAATTCAAACATAGACAAATACAATAAGATACACGCCACAATTCAAACATAGACAAATACAATAAGATACACGCCATAATTCAAACATAGACAAATACAATAAGATACACGCCATAATTCAAACATAGACAAATACAATAAGATACACGCCATAATTCAAACATAGACAAATACAATAAGATACACGCCATAATTCAAACATAGACAAATACAATAAGATACACGCCATAATTCAAACATAGACAAATACAATAAGATACACGCCACAATTCAAACATAGACAAATACAATAAGATACACGCCACAATTCAAACATAGACAAATACAATAAGATACACGCCACAATTCAAACATAGACAAATACAATAAGATACACGCCACAATTCAAACATAGACAAATACAATAAGATACACGCCATAATTCAAACATAGACAAATACAATAAGATACACGCCATAATTCAAACATAGACAAATACAATAAGATACACGCCATAATTCAAACATAGACAAATACAATAAGATACACGCCATAATTCAAACATAGACAAATACAATAAGATACACGCCATAATTCAAACATAGACAAATACAATAAGATACACGCCATAATTCAAACATAGACAAATACAATAAGATACACGCCATAATTCAAACATAGACAAATACAATAAGATACACGCCATAATTCAAACATAGACAAATACAATAAGATACACGCCATAATTCAAACATAGACAAATACAATAAGATACACGCCATAATTCAAACATAGACAAATACAATAAGATACACGCAATAATTCAAACATAGACAAATACAATAAGATACACGCCATAATTCAAACATAGACAAATACAATAAGATACACGCCACAATTCAAACATAGACAAATACAATAAGATACACGCCACAATTCAAACATAGACAAATACAATAAGATACACGCCATAATTCAAACATAGACAAATACAATAAGATACACGCCATAATTCAAACATAGACAAATACAATAAGATACACGCCATAATTCAAACATAGACAAATAAAATAAGATACACGCCATAATTCAAACATAGACAAATACAATAAGATACACGCCATAATTCAAACATAGACAAATACAATAAGATACACGCCATAATTCAAACATAGACAAATACAATAAGATACACGCCATAATTCAAACATAGACAAATACAATAAGATACACGCCATAATTCAAACATAGACAAATACAATAAGATACACGCCATAATTCAAACATAGACAAATACAATAAGATACACGCCACAATTCAAACATAGACAAATACAATAAGATACACGCCACAATTCAAACATAGACAAATACAATAAGATACACGCCATAATTCAAACATAGACAAATACAATAAGATACACGCCATAATTCAAACATAGACAAATACAATAAGATACACGCCATAATTCAAACATAGACAAATACAATAAGATACACGCCATAATTCAAACATAGACAAATACAATAAGATACACGCCATAATTCAAACATAGACAAATACAATAAGATACACGCCATAATTCAAACATAGACAAATACAATAAGATACACGCCATAATTCAAACATAGACAAATACAATAAGATACACGCCATAATTCAAACATAGACAAATACAATAAGATACACGCCATAATTCAAACATAGACAAATACAATAAGATACACGCCATAATTCAAACATAGACAAATACAATAAGATACACGCCACAATTCAAACATGCAGACACCCTTAACATGTGGTTTACGAATCGCTTCTTGTTATTAGCAATAAATTTGACTTAATTCGGCTGTTTCTCCAATATTACAGCACGAACCGTGAAAAGAGCATTTGATCCGTTGAAAAAATGTGTCTATTCTGCTAATTTAATAGCCGGTTAGCCGCGGTTTTCATAGATGTAGAGAAAAGATCCATTGTTGGGAGGAGCCGCCCCGTTCACTGGATCTGAAGGTGTGCAGTGGTGCAGCGTGCAGCCCCTCTGTTACTGAACTGGTGCACCGGCCACCTTCAAGCCAGAGTTGCACAACAGGTATTGGGTGGGGAGAGTTGGTCGGTGGCGAGAAGTTGGTGCGGCGGCTGGTCGGGGGCCGACGCACGACTGTCAAACGGGCCCTCGTGGATGCCTCCTGCTCTGTGTGATCGCGAGCCGCATGTCTGTCTGTGATCTTGTGCTGTCGACTGGTGATGTGACAGGCGATCGTCCGTCTGTTTGGGTCATTCCTGCCGTTATTACAAGTGTCAAAAACCGGTGATTTCTGTGTGTGTGTGCTACAGGCCAACCTTCCTATTGCCGACTGTAGCATAGTCCGTCAAATCCAGTGATTTCTGTGTGTGCTACAGGCCAACCTTCCTATTGCCGACTGTATTATAGTATAGTCCTGACCCAAGAGTCAAGGTTTTAGTTGTGCCATTTCTTGGAGTTTGCAGGACAAAGTTCTGATTTTATGAAAGCAATTAAATTTTTTAGTCAGGTAGGTTACTACACCGGTTCTCATTGGCGGTGCAATTTTTTTAATTTAATTTTATTTCAAAATCTCTTTATGTCCTATGTTGCATTCAGTTTTGATGGTTCAAGTATTTCAAACGCATGGTAAGAAAAAATACCGATCTGGTACACTTCACTGACCGTCCAGACGATTGGATCTATTCAATGATGGCCTATAACTCACCGTCCAGACGGTTGGATCTATTCAAAGTTGGCTTATAACTGACCGTCCATACGGTTGGGTCTATTCAAAGTTGGCTTATAACTGACCGTCCAGACGGTTGGGTCTATTTAAAGTTGGCTTATAACTGACCGTCCAGACGGCTGGATCTATTCAAAGTTGGCCTATAACTGACCGTCCAGACGGCTGGATTTATTTAATGTTAAGTAAAGGAGTTCATCTAACAATGGTCGATAAAAATTAACATTAAAAAAAAATTCCGTACATGATGAAAACGAAAAGTAAAGACTGCTACCGAAGAGAGTCTTACTTAAATTAGTTAAATCATTTTTTTTTGTTTCACTGTTTCATTTCAATTACTCCACCGATTTTCCAATCCTTATCAGGAAAAATGTTCATCAACTTTTCACCATGTTTGTTCTGAGGTAAAAGTAAAAAACTTTTGGCAACTTAGTCTACTTCGCTCACCACATTCTCGTAAACTTGTTTAAAAAATAATTACTCCACTTAGGGACTGCTCATTATTTATTGTTAGTATTTTAGAAATATTAGAATTAACAAAAATGTTTAAATTAAAAATGTATACGCTTTTGCCATTAGTTTTCATCATTACCTAAATCGTTTGGTATGACTAACGGACACAGGGACAATTGTTTATTTTTAACATAACTCATTGTTTGGTATTTTACTTTTGTGGATTCAATTTGTGGTTAAACTTTTGTGGATTTAAATATTGGGTTACTTTTTGTGGATTCAAATTGTGGTTACTTTTGTGGATTCAAATTTTGGTTACTTTTGTGGATTCAAATTGTGGTTACTTTTGTGGATTCAAATTGTGGTTACTTTTGTGGATTCAAATTGTGGTTACTTTTGTGGATTCAAATTGTGGTTACTTTTATGGATTCAAATTGTCTTTACTTTTGTGGACTCAAATTGTGGTTACTTATGTGGATTCAAATTCTCTTTACTTTTGTGGATTCAAATTGTGGTTACTTTTGTGGATTCAAATTCTCTTTACTTTTGTGGATTCAAATTGTGGTTACTTTTGTGGATTCAAATTGCTCATTCCTGGATATTAACTCAAATTACTTTTGTATATTCCCTTTCTGTTGCTTTCACATTTAGGCAGATATCTTAGTTGTAAATTTTGGAGTTGTGTATGACCACATTAGGGAGGACTTGTGTAGGACCACATTAGGGAGGACTTGTGTAGGACCACATTAGGGAGGACTTGTGTAGGACCACATTAGGGAGGACTTGTGTAGGACCACTTTAGGGAGGACTTGTGTAGGACCACATTAGGGTGGACTTGTGTAGGACCACATTAGGAAGGACTTGTGTAGGACTTCATTAGGGAGGACTTATGTATGACCACCTTTAGTTGGAGTTATGTATGACCACATTAGGGAGGACTTGTGTAGGACCACATTAAGGAGGACTTGTGTAGAACCACATTAGGGAGGACTTGTGTAGGACCACATTAAGGAGGACTTGTGTAGAACCACATTTGGGAGGACTTGTGTAGGACCACTTTAGGGAGGACTTTTTCCACCTTCGATTCCCAGACTTGTACTGTACAACAAAGTAGTCGCATCCTTCCTCCTTTCAACCCCCCCCCCACCCTCCAAACCAATATTCTTCTATACTGGGACCCTAGGGCCAAGGGACATAATAAAGCTGATTACCAGCCGTATAAATCGCGCGTTTCCCTTGTTCTGTTTGGCTTTCAAGTTTGTGCCGTGGTGGGTGTGTATTTGCCCGCTTGTTTGATTTCATATTGTCAAAACATGTCTCTTGTTAGATAAGGCCTCCGAATACTGCATGCAGTCATTTATATGGCTTTTCTTGAGCGCCCCGAAACGCCTTCTCGTGTACAATTAGTCTTACCGACTGCTCGAGTGTTTGGAGCAAGGCAGACTTGGTCTTGGGTTCCCCGGAGCAGTGATAAAGACATTGTGCTCTACAGTGTATACTTGATTAATGGCCGGTCTTTTCCTTCACTTGAAGATTTGCTTGGAGTCAAGCCGTAACGGTATCTGGATTTAGTCCATGTGTCGGTCTGTTTAACACGTCACACAAGGTTATATATTACCTAATGCTTTATACAGATAGCGTCATATGATGACCTTGACCGGGGACATCTTTTCAATGAACCTTTCAGGATCTGAAATAACTTTGAAATATCTTTATTGTTTGGAGAAAGAAAAGTTAATACTAAGATTTGATCAATAGCGATACACTTATTTGCGATTTAATTTTGACTATTTCTAATTTTTTTTTATTTAAATAATTGAATTATTTTTTTTAAATTAGATGTATTAAAGAATTGACGAAAAAATTGATTATTTTCTAGAGTAAATTACCAAAATTAAATTAGCCCTGAAAAGTGATCATTAGATAATGGGTGCCTTGTTAAACTACACATGCGCAGTGTTACAGTCCTTACGTCACCCCTTTTAAGACGTCTGTTTCTCTGTGAGCTACAAGTTCAAGGTCGGTCACTTTAAAACAAAAATACAATTTTGAAAAAAAATTAATTAGTCTACGCCATTTCTGCTATTAATCGCTGCGACTAAAATATAATTATACGTGTTAGTGTGGATTTTATACTCCCATGTGACAAAATATGTTGTTGTTGTTTTTCCAATCCATTACTTTATGATAATATTAGACCCATGCCAAAAACTCTGTCTGCACCATGATAACTGACTAGTGGTAGCCCCCCCCCCACCCCAAACAATACGAATCAATCATAAAAATAAAATCATTCTGAGCTCCACGTTAAGATGGCGTCCATTCAAGTCCAGTGACCTGTTGATTTGCAAAGTTTTAGAGTTGGATTTATTTGTTGAGGAAAGACGGATTTGTCTTGGTGTTGTACAATTGTAGGAGAAGTTTTCGGGAATTTCACATGTAACTTTTTTATCCATGCACAGAGATAGAGTATTGACATGTGTACAATGTAGTTTGTACAATATATCTGTGTGTAAGAAACAAAGACTCAGTGAGTATTTCTAGTTCGGAATCGCTTTCAAAAACATTGTCGTGTGACTTTTCATAATCGATTAGAACAATAATCGACTTTCCTTTAAAATTCAATTCGATATTGATATCAACATTTACAGGGTATTCGTCCAAGTCATACTGAGATCGCTCTCAGGCGATTACAAATCGTCTCTGTGAATTTTAGACATTGCTGTTTTGTGGATAATTCAGTTTTATCCAGTGCCCGTTCTTTGGATTACCGTTGAACATCACAAGAGAAACTCCAGGAGAGGTAAGAAGACTTTTGTTTTAATCATTGACTCAACTAAAATATGATAATAATCCCGAGACAAACCTTTTTTTTGGTCCTCCAATGACGTCATCACATGCTACAGGTGCACCAACCAGTATACTCTCGAACACCGTCTTATAGCTCTGTTTAATGCGCCCATCATTCAGTATTAAATACTCCACATTCGTCATTTGTGTGTCTCCCTTTGAATTAGATATCATTTAATTCTTCATACGTTCATATTAGTTGCCTTTTGTTAGCACCACATGATGAGAGATACATTAACCGTAACACATTTACAAATACAGCATTGTAACCGTTTTTGCTGCTTTTATTCCGCTGTTCTATATTAAATAGTAAAGTACTCCACCGATTATCCCGATATGCAATTACAATTTAAAGAAATGATTTTATTGAAATTCTTTGGAAAATCATATTTGGGGCTGTCCATAAAGTACGTCACGCTCCAGAGGGGGGAGGAGGTGTAAGAAAGTGTGACAGTTTGTGACAGGGGGGAGGTGGGGTCCGGCCATGTGTGACGTCACGGTGTTTTATACCAAGGGGCCGTCCATAAAGTACGTCACTATCCAAGGGGGAGGGGGGCAAGAAGGGTAAGAAAGTGTGACAGTTTGTGACAAGGGGGGACGGGTGTCCGGCCATGTGTGACGTCAATGTATTTTATATTAAATTTTAATAATTAATTTGTTAATAAAAAAAGTTTTGTTCGAAAGTGTGACGTACTTTGGGGTCCGAGATTTGTGACAGTGTGTGACAGGGTGGAGGGGTGAGTTAAAAATGGTCAAAAATAGCGTGACGTACATTATGGACGGCCCCTTTGAGGCAAGAAATTACATTTCAATTTAAGGTGGGGAAAATAAATGTTTGTTTAGTTTTGATTTTAAAAAAAAACAACAGATTTTTAAATGAACTTCTGCCATTTCGCAATGGGAAAACTAAATCTGTAACATTTATGTTCAGTTAAGTTACTAGCGGGATGTAGAAGATCTAGGTCCACACCGTTGGCATGGCCAAGTCAAGCTGTGATGTTTCTCTACAAGAAAAGTCTGTTACTCTGATCAAATGTATTGACGACAATCTAAGGATGTGATTGAGGAGATCATCTTATCAAATATTATTGAACTCATCTGGACCGAATGACTTACGTAAATGACTTACGTAGTAAAATGTCATCGTCAGGTTTCAAAACATACGTTCGTGTCGTCATAGTAACGAGGCTGGGTCACCGTGACCCGTAGCACGTACTATCATTGTGTTTGGTCTGTGGTGGAGACGGGGTGGGAAATGACTGTGGTGGAGACGGGGTGGGAAATGACTGTGGTGGAGACGGGGTGGGAAATGACTGTGGTGGAGACGGGGTGGGAAATGACTGTGGTGGAGACGGGGTGGGAAATGACTGTGGTGGAGACGGGGTGGGAAATGACTGTGGTGGAGACGGGGTGGGAAATGACTGTGGTGGAGACGGGGTGGGAAATGACTGTGGTGGAGACGGGGTGGGAAATGACTGTGGTGGAGACGGGGTGGGAAATGACTGTGGTGGAGACGGGGTGGGAAATGACTGTGGTGGAGACGGGGTGGGAAATGACTGTGGTGGAGACGGGGTGGGAAATGACTGTGGTGGAGACGGGGTGGGAAATGACTGTGGTGGAGACGGGGTGGGAAATGACTGTGGTGGAGACGGGGTGGGAAATGACTGTGGTGGAGACGGGGTGGGAAATGACTGTGGTGGAGACGGGGTGGGAAATGACTGTGGTGGAGACGGGGTGGGAAATGACTGTGGTGGAGACGGGGTGGGAAATGACTGTGGTGGAGACGGGGTGGGAAATGACTGTGGTGGAGACGGGGTGGGAAATGACTGTGGTGGAGACGGGGTGGGAAATGACTGTGGTGGAGACGGGGTGGGAAATGACTGTGGTGGAGACGGGGTGGGAAATGACTGTGGTGGAGACGGGGTGGGAAATGACTGTGGTGGAGACGGGGTGGGAAATGACTGTGGTGGAGACGGGGTGGGAAATGACTGTGGTGGAGACGGGGTGGGAAATGACTGTGGTGGAGACGGGGTGGGAAATGACTGTGGTGGAGACGGGGTGGGAAATGACTGTGGTGGAGACGGGGTGGGAAATGACTGTGGTGGAGACGGGGTGGGAAATGACTGTGGTGGAGACGGGGTGGGAAATGACTGTGGTGGAGACGGGGTGGGAAATGACTGTGGTGGAGACGGGGTGGGAAATGACTGTCCCGCCGTGTGTCAAAACACGTCATTAGACTATGACATTTGATCGGCTCATGAAAACCTTTTTATGACAGTGTCATAGACTGGAGACAAAGACTTCTAATCTCTGTTGACATGCGATAGTTTGCAGAGGACCGTTAAAAACTGCAGCCATATCACACAGTATAAACCTCTGTTATTCTTTACTCTCAGAGTACAAACGGTTCATGTAATGCCTCCAATAATGAGGGGTATTATCACCAGGAACCTTATAGATAACGTTGTTGAGCTCAACAAACTTGTCCAACATGTACTCATTTTTGAAGATCTTACCTATATAGAATCTCTAGAAAATGGGCGAAAACCTGACCACATACGAACCTATGAGAACAGTTTGAGGTAATAGATATACCTCCTTCTTCCCTCCTCCCATATCACATCTCCTCCTTCTGCCCGTCTGGCATATCACATCTCCTCATTCTTCCCGTCTAGCATATCACATCTCCTCATTCTTTCCGTCTGGCACATCACATCTCCTCATTCTTCCCGTCTGGCATATCACATCTCCTCATTCTTCCCGTCTGGAATATCACATCTGTTCCTTCTTCCAGTCTGGCATATCACATTTCCTCCTTCTTCCCTCCTAGCATATCATATCTTCCCTTCTTCTTCCCGTCTGGCATATCACGTCTCCTCATTCTTCCCGTTTGGCATATCACATCTCCCCTCCTTCTTCCCGTCTGGAATATCACATCTCCTCCTTCTTCCCGTCTGGCATATCACATCTCCTCCTTCTTCCCGTCTGGCATATCACATCTCCTCATTCTTCCCGTCTGGCATATCACATCTCCTCCTTCTTCCCGTCTGGCATATCACATCTCCTCATTCTTCCCGTCTGGCATATCACATCTCCTCCTTCTTCCAGTCTGGCACAGCACATCTCCTCATCCTTCCCGTCTGGAATATCACATCTGTTCCTTCTTCCAGTCTGGCATATCACATCTCCCCTCCTTCTTCCCTCCTAGCATATCACATCTCCCCTCCTTCCCGTCTGGCATTTCACATCTCCCCTCCTTCTTCCCTCCTAGCATATCACATCTCCCCTCCTTCCCGTCTGGCATATCACATCTCCCCTCCTTCTTCCCGTCTGGAGTATCACATCTCCCCATTCTTCCCGTCTGGAATATCACATCTCCTCCTTCCCGCCTGGCATATCACATCTCCTCCTTCTTCCCGTCTGGCATATCACATCTCATCCTTCTTCCCGTCTGGCATATCACATCTCCTCCTTCTTCCCGTCTGGCATATCACATCGCCTCCTTCTTTCCGTCTGGCATATCACATCTCCTCCTTCTTCCAGTCTGGCACATCACATCTCCTCATTCTTCCCGTCTGGCATATCACATTTCCTCCTTCTTCCCTCCTACCATATCACATCTCCCCTCCTTCTTCCCTCCTAGCATATCACATCTCCCCTCCTTCCCGTCTGGCATATCACATCTCCCCTCCTTCTTCCCGTCTGGAGTATCACATCTCCTCATTCTTTTCGTCTGGAATATCACATCTCCTCATTCTTCCCGTCTGGCATATCACATCTCCTCATTCTTCCCGTCTGGCATATCACTACTCCTCATTCTTCCCGTCTGGCATATCACATCTCCTCATTCTTCTCGTCTGGCATATCACATCTCCTCATTCTTCCCGTCTGGCATATCACATCTCCTCATTCTTCCCGTCTGGCATATCACATATCCTCATTCTTCCCGTCTGGCATATCACATCTCCTCATTCTTCCCGTCTGGCATATCACATCTCCTCATTCTTCCCGTCTGGCATATCACATCTCCCCTCCTTCTTCCCGTCTGGCATATCACATCTCCCCTCCTTCTTCCCATCTGGAGTATCACATCTCCTTATTCTTCCCGTCTGGAGTATCACATCGCCTCCTTCCCGCCTGGAGTATCACATCGCCTCCTTCCCGCCTGGAGTATCACATCGCCTCCTTCCTGCCTGGAGTATCACATCGCCTCCTTCCCGCCTGGAGTATCACATCGCCTCCTTCCCGCCTGGAATATCACATCCCCTCCTTCTCGCCTATAATATCACATCACCTCCTTCTCGCCTGGAGTATGACATCGCCTCCTTCCCGCCTGGAGTATCACATTGCCTCCTTCCCGCCTAGAATATCACAACCTTTCCTTCCCGCCTATAATATCACATCGCCTCCTTCTCGCCTGGAGTATCACATCGCCTCCTTCCCGCCTTGAGTATCACATCGCCTCCTTCCCGCCTGGAATATCACATCTCCTCCTTCCCGCCTGGAGTATCACATCGCCTCCTTCCCGCCTGGAGTATCACATCGCCTCCTTCCCGCCTTGAATATCACATCGCCTCCTTCCCGCCTATAATATCACATCTCCTCCTTCCCGCCTGGAATATCCCATCGCCTCTTTCCCGCCTATAATATCACATCGCCTCCTTCCCGCCAAAATATCACATCGCCTCCTCACCTCAGAAAACCCAACACTACTTGTATGAACACTTGTATGAACACTTGTATGAACACTTGTATGAACACTTGTATGAACACTTGTATGAACATTCAAAACTCTCCAAAAAAAATGTAAGACTGGATTTAAATTATCAACCATACATTAGCGTAGGACGCAATCATCTTCTGAATAAAAGAAGTGTCTGAATCCATCAAGTTAAGAAGTAAGAGCAGACACGCGTCCAAATGGCCGTTCAGTTGTAGCGCCGTATCTCCTCACGCAGGGCCATGGCTTGGTTCGTCCTCTTCTGACCATTTATGTGTAACTTGTATTTAACCTGTGAATTTACAAAGGACCGCAAGCTTTGAGTGCCATCTGTCAACCAGCAAAACATCCTTAACACTGACCTTTGCCTATCTGTGTCTCTGGATCCAGGCATGTCCCACGATGAATGATGAATTTCTTGAATCTTACACCCTGCATTATATTAAGAACACATTTGCATACACATATCTCACATACACGATATGAGTCAGTTTCCTATTAATCACAACAACATTATCAAAGCCTGTCTTCCTCCACAAAGATGGAGTCATGGAAGGTCAATTCATCTTGTGGAGCCTTATAAACATAAGAATAAATCTACAAACAAAACAAAAAACTAAATTTCAAAACAATTGCCCCGGGTGAGGATCGAACTCACGACCTTCAGATCGCTCGGCGTATATGATTATGAGACTGACGCGCTACCTACTGCGCTACCGAGGCTTCTATGTTCCCCCAACCAAAACCCGTATTGAATATCTGGATGCTTAAAAATAAGGGCTGCATTATTTAGACGTATATATATTTGTATAGTTGGTGACTTCTTATACAATGTCGATGTTTTTAGTTTAAATTTTAATTTCTTTTTGGTGTTGCCCCCAATACTTGATTTCAATTTAGGCACAAGCTTCTTCAAGTCCTGAAATCTTCTTGTGACCTCACCTTCCACGTTTTTCTGAATGTCTTAGAGTGCTACAAAAAAAACTTTGTGCCAGGCCGCATGTGGCCCGCGGGCCGCACTTTGCCCACCCCTGGCCTATGTTGATTATGAGACACTGATACATATATATCGATATCGCTTCCTAAGCTGTTGTTCATTTATTTGTCAAGGCCAAGGGCTGTCTGTATTTAACTGTGTAAAATGAACATGGATAGTTTCAAATAGATTTTGCAATACCATCTATATTTCCCCAAATTCAACCAGCTACATTAGTACATGTCATTAGCACATGTCATTAGTACATGTCATTAGTACATGTCATTAGTACATGTCATTAGTACATGTCATTAGTACATGTCATTAGTACATGTCATTAGTACATGTCATTAGTACATGTCATTAGTACATGTCATTAGTACATGTCATTAGTACATGTCATTAGTACATGTCATTAGTACATGTCATTAGTACATGTCATTAGTATATGTAATTAGTACATGTCATTAGTACATGTCATTAGTACATGTCATTAGTACATGTCATTAGTACATGTAGCCTATGCCCCACCCTTATGCCCTCTACCTCTCCCATTTTACCGTAAAGAAATGTTTAAAATTAAAATGTTTTTTAACACAGCAATTTCTCTGTCACTATCATTTATAAACAAGGAAAATTTCACTATAAAAACTTCGGTCTATTTCATTTTTTTTAATGAAATGCCGGGTCGGCAAGCGATCAGGTGTAAGACAGCAACACTGGATAACTACCCTCCCCCACCCCCACCCCCCACCCCACAATACCCTAATCCACCTTGTATCAGGTTGTAATCCCTCGCTTGCGCCATCTTTGATTTACAGTCCAGTCAGGTAGCAAAGTCAATCAGGAATATTTTTTTTTAAATTGGTTTTTGAAATAGTTTTGATAAGCTGATCCATGGATCTTGATTAAAAACGAGGATAGTAATATTCTCTTTGATGGATAAATTAATCCATCTGTTTACTTGTTTGGTCTTAGTGCACAATGAATAATGCTTACATCAGTGCACTTCTTTGGTGCACAATGAACAATGTTACATCAGAGCATTTTTTATCTTGGTGCACCAAGAACAATGTTTACAACAGGGCACTTGATGCACAATGAATAATGGTTCCTACTCCATTGATTGATATACAAGCACATCGTAGTTAAAAATTTGCAAAAGTGAAATATAAAGACGCTAAATGCTGAGCATATTTCTAAAATTCTAAACATTCACAATATTTTTGGCGCAATCCTCCTTATATAATAAAAGGCTAAGTGCTGTCCCGTCATCTATAGCGATTGGTCTCTCAAACACACATGACTCCTTCAGCCAATCATATCAAGTTTACGCGGACGTTCAAAACGAGTTATTTTTGGTGCAGTATTTCTTCCAAGACTTTATTTTGAGTTATGCGCGTTGAGATTTATAGTCAAAAGCTCTGTTTTTACGAGTTATATATTTTAACTATAATGAATAATATTTTTGACCTGATGCACATGTATGCCGGTCGAGACGGCTGTTGAAGTGGAGTTACAACTAGGGGTCTACCGATATATCGGCTGGCCGATATATCGGCACCGATATCTGGATATCGGCAATATCGGTATCGGTAGCATGTAAAGGTCCCGATATTGACGTCACCGATATTTCATAATAAGTGACATTTTGACCCCCAAAAAAAAACAAAAAAAAACGGAATAAAAAATAAACTATCATTTAGATTTACAATATCTCGACAAATTAATATATCGACCCCGATACCAGTATTGAAATAGTCAAAAGAGTTCTAGTATTAATATGTGCAGCCACGATACTGTGTGCCATGTGCTGTGATATTGTTTAGGTATCGGCCGATTTTCGTATACTTAAAATACTGTGTAAATAGTGCCGATGCCAAGTATACCGTAATTGGTCTAATAAATGTATAACATGTAAACATTATGTTCACGTAATTGCTCTAATACTAACAGCAAAGATGCACGCAGAATCGCAGATGTCTAAATCATATCGTTTCGTATGGAATAACAAAATGTACCGTGTGCAGACTTGCTGTCATTGGCAACCATTCAACCTTCAACCTCATTTTCACTTATTACTATTACTATTACTTTGTTCTGATTGTTTCATTCATAAAAGGTGGCCGTGTGCAAAAGCCATTAAACTATTGGTTAGAATTAATAATTATGAGTCAAGGTTGAAGTTTCATAAGGACTTCCTAATTTTGCTTGTACATTTTTATAAAGGATTGTTTGTTTTGTTATGAGTCCTATGTAGGTCATGATCTGGAACTTGTAAACACATCGGAAACTTTGTTTCGGGGAGCAAAAAAATAGGTAATATCGGCAAAACTGGATATCGGTAGACCACTTAATTATAAAATATAAATAATTACGAGTGATAAATTTAAGAATGCCGTCATCAAATATGGCCACTGTTATTTTTGTCCTAACAAATACTCATATCGGCACTCATATCGGAAAGAAATATCGGTAATATCGGCAAAAATGCACGTCGGTAGACCCCTAATATTTTTAATAATTACGAGTGATAAATTTAAGAATGATGTCATCAAATATGACCGCTGTTATTTTTGTCCTAACAAATACTCATATCGGCACTCATATCGGAAAAAATATCGATAAAAATGCATATCGGTAGTCCCCTAATATAAAAGATAAATAATTACGAGTGATAAATTTAAGAATGACGTCATTAAATATTACCGCTGGTTTTTGCCCGAACAAATACTCATATCGGTACTCATATCGGCAAAAAAAAATATCGGTAATATCGGTATCGGCAATATCGGCAAAAAGGCATATCGGTAGACCCCTAGTTACAACATGCCACCGAACGGTCGCGGAACGTCATTGCACGGCTTGGTTGCTCGTTGTTAAATAAGTTTCCAGGTCATGTGACTGTGGTGTACAGGTGAGACAGTTTCTAGCACTTCTCCACAGGTCACGTGACTGTATTTAACAGTACTTAACTAAATGTAAAATTCACGAGAACAATCAAGGGTAATTAGTTCAGAATTTGAGAAGCCGCCGTGTTGAAAAGGAAACAGCCAATGAATCCAATAAGATGAACAATTCTAGTTAGGAAAGTTGACGAAATGTTAATGTGAAAATGTTAATGTGAAAATGTTTATGTGAAAATATTGATGTGAAAATGTTAATGTGAAAATGTGATGTTGAGTTTGGGAAACTTGAGGGGAGACATAAAACAACTTATCTAATTTTGTTGATACACTTTAAAAACCGTAATGTAAATTTGTTATTTTACCTTCAGGATTACAAGCTGATATAATAGCTATCTTCTTAATACTGAAAACGGGTACTTCTGATTGGATTTTTCAGATTAACATATCACAGAGATTAAGTTTTGTGTAGATAGGGGTGAGCTAAACACAGTACGAGGGGTGGGGGTGTGGCTATGTGAATTGTCATACAGCATTGATCGACTTTAGAAGTGAATTACAGTACAAAAATTATGTCTCATAAAACAATAAAATAAAACACAAAGCTGGGTGAGTGTATGTAGTGTGTGTGTGTGTGTGTGGGGTGGGGGTGATGTGTTTAATGTAAGCCAGCCACTTATCTGACACCCCCACTTATCTGACACCCCACTTATCTGACACCCCCACTTATCTGACACCCCACTTATCTGACACCCAACTTATCTGACACCCCCACTTATCTGACACCCACACTTATCTGACACCCCCACTTATCTGACACCCCCACTTATCTGAAACCCCCACTTATATGACACCCTTACTTATCTGACACCCCCACTTATCTGACACCCTCACTTATCTGACACCCTCACTTATCTGACACCCAACTTATCTGATACCCCCACTTATCTGACACCCCCACTTATCTGACACCCCCACTTATATGACACCCCCACTTATCTGACACCCCCACTTATCTGACACCCCACTTATCTGACACCCAACTTATCTGACACCCCCACTTATCTGACACCCACACTTATCTGACACCCCCACTTATCTGACACCCCCACTTATCTGAAACCCCCACTTATATGACACCCTTACTTATCTGACACCCTTACTTATCTGACACCCTCACTTATCTGACACCCTCACTTATCTGACACCCAACTTATCTGACACCCCCACTTATCTGACACCCCCACTTATCTGACACCCCCACTTATCTGACACCCCCACTTATCTGACACCCCCACTTATCTGACACCCTCACTTATCTGACACCCTCACTTATCTGACACCCTCACTTATCTGACACCCCCACTTATCTGACACCCCACTTATCTGACACCCTCACTTATCTGACACCCCACACTTATCTGACACCCCGCTCTTTTTCGAGAAGGTGACGACCCCTGTTTTTTAAAGGCACCAACAGCCCCCCTCCCCCCGATCATGCCTTACCCTCCGCCAGTAATATATCACCCCCCCTCCCCGCCACTCGTCAGTTTGTATTCAGTGTGACTCCGTCCGTCATGTAATGATCAAAGCGCCACTAGTACCACGATCTACGCAGTCAGACAGGACCGACCCTTCTCTCGGGAGACCTTCTCCGTGAACCAACAAACTCGTGGCTTTGATACCTGGTCCGTGTTGCTCTTGCCAAGACGGATCACGTGGATAGCGGCCATTTCGTGTTTGTACTGTGGCCATTGGCAGGCGGCTCTCGGGCCATAAACCTCGGGTCTCAGGTCCCGGTGATAGGGCGGCGTCGGGCCGGGCCTGTGGCTGAAAGTGTATATGCAATAATAATGTCAAACGAGGGGAGACTTCACTGGGGCCTGGTAAACACGCTGTTTAATAAAGTGACGATCAACAAGGAATAGGACGGAACACGGCGGGAAACGGGCGTCTCAAGAGATGGAAATTTGAGCTTGAAATATTAGCCGGAAGTCGTGGTGGCGGGGGTTTGGACCAATCAGAAAAGAGTTTAACAAATGGAACCACTGCTTTCTGTCAGACCACCAAACAAAAGTATTTGTCGTTGAGAGCGGTTAATACTTTGATGGATATGCGAGCTCAAACAGAGGTGTCGGGGGGGGGAGCTTTAGCAGTACGTGGGGCCTGGGGCTAGTTTGGGGCTTGGGGCTAGTGTTGGGTCTGGGGCTAGTGTGGGGCTTGGGGCTAAGAGTTGCAAGTGAACGTTTCAAAACCGCATTGAATCTCTTATGGCGTGGTGCCCACTCCAGCGTAGGGCTCTCCTCACCACCCCCTAAGGCCGCCTCTGGTCTCATAAGTTCATCTGCAGGACTTCAATTGATGTTTTGTTAGAAGTCAGATCTAGAAAGACAAGACTTTCCTTGTCACAGCGAGTTCAAAATATCATTTGACTCAAGATTCACGAAAAACCATTCCTAATACCAAACAAATGTTCTCGTTCAACTGCGCATCCCAAAATATATCTAACCTACGTCACGCAGCAGTTTAGAATTACCACGCAGCAAATTTCGCTGAAGGATGATGAGCAACTATGAACATGATGAGCAACTATGAACATGATTGTGATCATGTGTACAGAGACCAACGAACCTGAGTGGGAACATTGATACCAACTAATACATACTGATACTAATACATGATACTAACACATGATGATACTAATACATGATGATTCTAATACATGATGATACTAATACATGATGATACTAATACATGATGATTCTAATACATGATGATACTAATACATGATAATACTAATACATGCTGATACTAATACATACTGATACTAATAGATACTGATACTAAGTAAGTACTACATAGGGTGGAGAGTAAGTATTACAGAGGGTGGAGAGTAAGTATTAAATAGGGGGGGGAGATTAAGTACTACATAGGGGGAGAGTAAGTACTACAGAGGGGGGAGTAAGAACTACAGAGGGGGGAGAGTAAGTACTACAGAGGGGGGGGAGAGTAAGAACTACAGAGGGGGGAGAGTAAGTACTACAGAGGGAGGGAGAGTAAGTACTACAGAGGGAGGGAGAGTAAGTACTACAGAGGGAGGGAGAGTAAGTACTACAGAGGGGGAGAGTAAGAACTACAGAGGGGGGGAGAGTAAGAACTACAGAGGGGGGAGAGTAAGTACTACAGAGGGAGGGAGAGTAAGTACTACAGAGGGAGGGAGAGTAAGTACTACAGAGGGGGAGAGTAAGTACTACAGAGGGAGGGAGAGTAAGTACTACAGAGGGAGGGAGAGTAAGTACTACAGAGGGGGAGAGTAAGTACTACAGAGGGAGGGAGAGTAAGTACTACAGAGGGGGGGAGAGTAAGTACTACAGAGGGGGGAGAGTAAGTACTACAGAGGGAGGGAGAGTAAGTACTACAGAGGGAGGGAGAGTAAGTACTACAGAGGGGGAGAGTAAGTACTACAGAGGGAGGGAGAGTAAGTACTACAGAGGGGGGAGAGTAAGTACTACAGAGGGGGGAGAGTAAGTACTACAGAGGGAGGGAGAGTAAGTACTACAGAGGGGGGAGAGTAAGTACTACAGAGGGGGAGAGTAAGTACTACAGAGGGGGGAGAGTAAGTACTACAGAGGGGGGAGAGTAAGTACTACAGAGGGGGGAGAGTAAGTACTACAGAGGGGGGAGAGTAAGTACTACAGAGGGGGGAGAGTAAGTACTACAGAGGGGGGAGAGTAAGTACTACAGAGGGGGGAGAGTAAGTACTACAGAGGGGGAGAGTAAGTACTACAGAGGGAGGGAGAGTAAGTACTACAGAGGGGGGAGAGTAAGTACTACAGAGGGAGGAGAGTAAGTACTACAGAGGGAGGGAGAGTAAGTACTACAGAGGGGGGAGAGTAAGTACTACAGAGGGAGGGAGAGTAAGTACTACAGAGGGGGAGAGTAAGTACTACAGAGGGGGGGAGAGTAAGTACTACAGAGGGGGGAGAGTAAGTACTACAGAGGGGGAGAGTAAGTACTACAGAGGGGGGAGAGTAGGTACTACAGAGGGGGGAGAGTAAGTACTACAGAGGGAGGGAGAGTAAGTACTACAGAGGGGGAGAGTAAGTACTACAGAGGGGGAGAGTAAGTACTACAGAGGGGGGAGAGTAAGTACTACAGAGGGAGGAGAGTAAGTACTACAGAGGGAGGGAGAGTAAGTACTACAGAGGGGGGAGAGTAAGTACTACAGAGGGAGGGAGAGTAAGTACTACAGAGGGAGGGAGAGTAAGTACTACAGAGGGGGAGAGTAAGTACTACAGAGGGGGGAGAGTAAGTACTACAGAGGGGGGAGAGTAAGTACTACAGAGGGGGAGAGTAAGTACTACAGAGGGGGGAGTAAGTACTACAGAGGGAGGGAGAGTAAGTACTACAGAGGGGGAGAGTAAGTACTACAGAGGGGGGAGAGTAAGTACTACAGAGGGAGGAGAGTAAGTACTACAGAGGGAGGGAGAGTAAGTACTACAGAGGGGGAGAGTAAGTACTACAGAGGGAGGGAGAGTAAGTACTACAGAGGGAGGGAGAGTAAGTACTACAGAGGGGCAGAGTAAGTACTACAGAGGGGGGAGAGTAAGTACTACAGAGGGGGAGAGTAAGTACTACAGAGGGGGGAGAGTAATTACTACAGAGGGGGAGAGTAAGTACTACAGAGGGAGGGAGAGTAAGAGGGAGGGATAGTCTTGGTCTCTGGAATGAGATAATCTGAATGTTGGTCTGTGTGGCTGTTGGTGTGTCTGTTTGTGTGTCATGTGACTGTGGTAGGGAGTAGGGCTGTCAATATTGTTGAAAAATGCTGCCCGGGTACCCGTCCAAATTTCGAACGGGTACCCGGGTTACCCGATCGAAACATTAAATAATCTTCCCCGTCATGACCGCTATAAAATGCTAACTAGCCACCTTCCATGCACCTCATTTCACACAGTTGCTACACGTCCGACGTCTTATGAACCGTACATAAATTACGTCAAGTGATTTTTGACGATTTTACAATCACAAGTTGTCACAAAAACTTAGAGCTCCCTCCAATATGATGTCACAAAGCTTAGAGCGCCCCCCCCCCATAAAAGCCATACTTCCTTTTTGAAAATGAGCAGTTGTCAAATAACTTTATTGTCTTTTACTTGTGTTATTTAATGTGAAGTTGAACTCTAAAAATCGCTACAAAAACATTTGAATCCATGTAAAAAGTCATAAAATAAATTGTAAGCAATCAAATATTCCAATGTTTTTATTAAAAACAACAAACACGGCCTCTTTCATCTCTAAACAGTCCATCATTATTTTCGGCAGAGGAGTTTTGTTTTCTTTCTTTGATTCATTCAAAGAACCAAAATCTTCTTGTGTTTGCGATTTCTGTTTCCGTTTCAGAGAAAAAAGATGTATCAAATACATTGTGGTCTGTCGAGACCGTATTGTATTTCCCGTTGACAGATAGTTCTCCTTAGATGTATTTCACAGCATATATTTTAAACAAAAAACTTTTCATTTGATAAATTGTTTCGCGAGCATTAAATGTAACACAAAAAAGCCGCATGCGAGCCGAAGTTTGGTTAATATAGACATTGAAGGCCACATTTTCACGGGTACCCGGGCGGAATTTTACTACCCGGGTAATCCAGACGGCAACGGGTACCCGGGTCCCAGGTGCCCGTTGACAGGCCTAGTAGGGAGTTGGTCTGTGTGGCTGTTGGTGTGTCGTGTGACTGTGGTAGGGATTTGGTCTGTGTGGCTGTTGGTGTGTCTGTTTTTGTGTCGTGTGACTGTGGTAGGGAGTTGGTCTGTGTGGCTGTTGGTGTGTCGTGTGACTGTGGTAGGGAGTTGGTCTGTATGGCTGTTGGTGTGTCGTTGTGTGACTGTGGTATGGAGTTGGTCTGTGTGGCTGTTGGTGTGTCTGTTTGTGTGTCGTGTGACTGTGGTAGGGAGTTGGTATGTGTGGCTGTTGGTGTGTCGTTGTGTGACTTTGGTAGAGAGTTGGTCTGTATGGCTGTTGGTGTGTCGTTGTGTGACTGTGGTAGGGAGTTGGTCTGTGTGGCTGTGGGTGTTTCGTTGTGTGGCTGTGGTAGGGAGTTGGTCTGTGTGGCTGTGGGTGTTTCGTTGTGTGGCTGTGGTAGGGAGTTGGTCTGTGTGGCTGTTGGTGTGTCGTGTTGTTGTGGGAGGGAGTTGGTCTGTGTGGCTGTTGGTGTGTCGTGTTGTTGTGGTAGAGAGTTGGTCTGTGTGGCTGTTGGTGTGTCGTGTTGTTGTGGTAGGGATGTTGTAGGTGTGTCATTGTCAACTCACATTAAGACAATTTGCGCTGGATGGTTAGACCTTGACCTAGTTTTGTTATTTTGCAACTTCTGCTCCATGTGTAATAAATTTTCAGTAAAGCAGTTTAATAGCTGCCCCAAGGGACTGGCGTTACGTTATGGGACAGGACTGACACTACTCGGAGGAAGGGGTGGGGGAGGGAGAGAAAGAGAGAGAGAGAGAGAGAGAGAGAGAGAGAGAGAGAGAGAGAGAGAGAGAGAGAGAGAGAGAGAGAGAGAGAGAGAGAGAGAGGTATCAGACCAGAAATCAAATAACTGTTATGCTAGCTTTTCATTAATAGTATACTGTTTCATTCATAAACTGTTTGATTCCTATCCCACTGTTTCTCTCATGTTATCGGTGACTGACTGTTGGGGATAGAATCTCTCAAACAAGAAGACTTCGTGAGTCCGGCCTGGGTGGTGGCTGTTATTGGTCTGAACTTAAACCTATGGTGGGGATGACCAGGTGACTATCCCCCGCCAAAGCCCCCCCTCCCCCAGCCTTTTAATGTTCTTGGTGTTGCGGCTTTCCCGGGAACTATGCCTGAAGATGTTGCTAACTTCGTACACGCCACTGTCGGAAGGAGCATTTCTTTTTAACAACATTTCTAGCATATGACGTCACAGATAAGCGTAGCCTCAGATTCAGTTATAAAAGAATTGCTTTTCTTTTCAAATCGAGGCAGTTTCAAATTATTAAATCCTTTATATTAACATCGAACTCTTGTCGTTTGTCATCGGGCAGGCGGAAAACAAAGTAAAAAATGACACACTTCCCGTGATGCGATCGAGCTGAAATTTTGCACGTAGACTCATGTTACCTAACAATGCAACATATTAAAAGTTCAGATCGATCGAATATACCGTAATTAAGTTAATGCATTTTTTAGTTTATCTCGCCGTAACAATATGTAATTCATTTTCACAGTTTGTTATTGTTCGCCTTTCACGTGCCACTTGAGTTAACGCCAGCCATCGATGTCCACTCCCCCTCCCCCCTTCCCCCAGGTTTTAAGGCCAGGGGAGATCAGTCGGCTTCAGTCTGTAAATGTTTGTCGCGTGGTGCGTATTATATTGAACATATCAATACTGTGAGTTCTGTCTCATATATAAGTGATTTATAGTCAAAAACTTTGTTTTTACAGGGTTGTTTAATTTTTGTAAACATGTTTGCTGTGAAATAAACTCGACCCATCCCATGATTCCCTTCCAACGTCGAGATAACTCCTATAAACTTGACCCATCCCATGATTCCTTTACAAAAAAATGTCGAGATAACTCATGCTGTCCTTGTTTTGAAGAAGACACCTCCAGGTTTCATTTACCTTGGGACGTCAAAAACTCTAAATCTGGCTTTCTCTCATTCACAATATTTCTTTGCTCGACCAGTGAGGAATGCAAGGTGAAGGACGAGGGACTATCCTGAGCCCTAATATAACCTGTCCAATATCTGGTCCAATATGTGGGCGGCATCACTCTTAGACAGGCATAAACCAACTTATGGCTATAAACAACCACAATTATCATGGAATGTTGGGTTTAATTAGGCACGTACACAATGTCTTGCGGAGATACAGGGGTCCATTTGGGGATACAGGGGTCCATTTGGGGATACAGGGGTCCATTTGGGGATACAGGGGTCCATTTGGGGATACAGGGGTCCATTTGGGGATACAGGGGTCCATTTGGGGATACAGGGGTCCATTTGGGGATACAGGGGTCCATTTGGGGATACAGGGGTCCATTTGGGGATACAGGGGTCCATTTGGGGATACAGGGGTCCATTTGGGGATACAGGGGTCCATTTGGGGATACAGGGGTCCATTTGGGGATACAGGGGTTCATTTTGGGATACAGGGGTCCATTTGGGGATACAGGGGTCCATTTGGGGATACAGGGGTCCATTGAGAATATACAGGGGTCCATTTGGGAATACAGGGGTCCATTTGGGGATACAGGGGTCCATTGAGAATATACAGGGGTCCATTTGGGAATACAGGGGTCCATTGAGAATATACAGGGGTCCATTTGGGGATACAGGGGTCCATTTGGGGATACAGGGGTCCATTTGGGGATACAGGGGTCCATTTGGGGATACAGGGGTCCATTGAGAATATACAGGGGTCCATTTGGGAATACAGGGGTCCATTGAGAATATACAGGGGTCCATTTGGGGATACAGGGGTCCATTGAGAATATACAGGGGGACATTTGGGAATACAGGGGTCCATTTGGGAATACAGGGGTCTATTTGGGGATACAGGGGTCTATTGAGAATATACAGGGGTCCATTTGGGGATACAGGGGTCCATTTGGGGATATAGGGGTCCATTTGGGGATACAGGGGTCCATTTGGGGATACATGGGTCCATTTGGGGATACAGGGGTCCATTTGGGTATACAGGGGTCCATTTGGGGATACAGGGGTCCATTTGGGGATACAGGGGTCTATTTGGGATACAGGGGTCCATTGAGAAGATGCAGGGGTCCATTTGGGGATACAGGGGTCCATTTGGGGATACAGGGGCCCATTTGGGGATACAGGGGTCTATTTGGGATACAGGGGTCCATTGAGAAGATGCAGGGGTCCATTGGGGATACAGGGTCCATTGTGAAGATGCAGGGGTCCATTGGGGATACAGGGTCCATTGGGAAGATGCAGGGGTCCATTGGGGATATAGGGGTCCATTGGGGAGATACAGGGGTCCATTGGGATACAGGGGTCCAAGGGGGGATACAGGGGTCCATTTGAGGATACAGGGGTCCATTCAGAAGATACTGGGGTCCATTGGGGATACAGGGGTCCATTGGGGAGATACAGGGGTCCATTTGGGGATACAGGGCTCCAAGGGGGGATACAGGGGTACATTTGAGGATACAGGGGTCCATTCAGAAGATACAGGGGTCCATTTGGGGATACAGTGGTCCATTGGTGATACAGGGGTCCAACGAGGGATACAGGGGTCCATTTGAGGATACAGGGGTCCATTCAGAAGATACAGGGGTCCATTGGGGATACAGGGGTCCAATGGGGAGATACAGGGATCCAATGGGAGATACAGGGGCCCATTCTTTGCTGCTTGAGACTCGTCAATATTAGTGTGTGTCTTACAACTAATTCACTTGGAACAATTGTTTTTCTTAGAGAAAATGTTTTACTATTACTTAGACCATGCAGGGTTCGGGAAACCATGACTCGCGAGCAAGATGTGGCTCTATTGGTGGCTGAATCTGGCTCTCAGGCAAATGTGCAATTTAAAAAAAAACACGTTTATTAAGACTCCTTTGATCTACATATTAATTGCATATTTTAAAAAAAGCATAACAATGTTATTAAAAGAATTCAGAGACATAATTATTGTACTTTTAGTGTTGAAATTACACAAAATGCACACATTTATTTGAACTTTTAGTCTTAAACACAATATAAGGCTCTCACAGAATTTCTTTTCAAAATATGTGGTGTTTATGGCTCTCTCAGGCAAAAGTTTCCCGACCCCTGACTTAGACCAACTGTTTTACTTAGACCAACTTTTTTGCTGAGACCAACTGTTTTACTTAGACCAACTGTTTTACTTAGACCAACTGTTTTACTTAGACCAACTGTTTTACTGAGACCAACTGTTTTACTTAGACCAACTGTTTTACTTAGGGGCCGTCCATAAAGTACGTCACGCTATTTTTGACAATTTATACCCCCCCTCCCCCCTATCACAAACTGTCACACATCTCGGACACCCCCCCCCCTAAAGTACGTCACACTTTCGAACAAAAATATTGTTTTTTATTAACAAAATATTCAAAATTTAATATAAAACAGCGTGACGTCACACATGGCCGGACACCCCCCGGACAAACTGTCACACTTTCTTACACCCCCTCCCCCCCTCTGGAGCGTGACGTACTTTATGGACGGCCCCTTAGACCAACTGTTTTACTTAGACCAACTGTTTTACTGGGACCAACTGTTTTACTGAGACCAACTGTTTTACTTAGACCAACTGTTTTACTTAGACCAACTGTTTTACTGAGACCAACTGTTTTACTTAGAATCTTTATTCAACAAAAACTAACTTACAAAAACTATTTCCTTTTCGTATACATTTAAATTGTTCATAATTCAAACTTTTTTTTTACAACGTTACCGAGTCACTGACATGCATGGTCTGCCTTATCCTTGTCAACAGCCGCGAGTAAGACAATGTAGAATAACTTAAATTTTGAGCGAGTGCCACTGCCTTTATTTATAAACCAAACCTTCGGTCATTCAAAGACACAGTTTCCTTTCCTATTATGCATGCAGCATAAGTTAAGTTTTACTTTAGTTAAAATAACGGAAATTTGTTGCAAACTTGAGCTTGAGAATAGTTTCCGCGGCTAATGAAAATAGAAAAAGAGAAGAAAATAATAATATTTCTAAAATTTCTGGCGATGGATTTGAAAAGTAAACCGTTTAGACGAAACATAAAACCCCGAGTAAAAAAGATATTGAAACTTTTTGTACCGAGCTTTTAACCCGGGGTGCAATAGAGCGCTTATCTTTGAAGAGTTTTGTTTCGCCCCGACTGTAGGGGCGTTGTCGGAAAGTGTTGAGAAAAACAAAGATAGCGCGGCGTAGCCGTGACGTAGAGGGAAGAATGCCCCCGAACTTATTGGCCAGCCGTTTAGCCAGGGGGGCGCTGTTCAGGACGACTTATGTCCCCTGTAAATGGATCTCTCCACTCACATTTGTGGCCATTGGCTGAGCCCCTAAACGCGTTAATAACCCGTTTAGTGCAAGTTTTAACACAGCGACAGTCATTCGCTTTACATCTGATACAGAGAAACGCGACTTTAATTATATTGTATCTGATAGACGCAGCCCTAGAGGCCGAGTCTTATCTTTTTAATAGGATCGGAATCGTGAATTTCAAATTTTTTGAAGGATTCGAATTGAAAACTGAACTCACTTTATCTTTAAACACTTGAGATTTTAGGCGATAACCTTGACACTTACAGACTAGGGAAGAAGGTGATATATACTCTAGCAGCAAATAAGGAAATACTCTACATCAGGCTACAACAAATTGTTATATACTCTACAGTTTACAGCAAATTGTTAAATACCCTATAGACCACAGCAAATTGTTAAATACCCTATAGACCACAGAAAATTGTTAAATACCCTATAGACCACAGAAAATTGTTAAATACCCTATAGACCACAGAAAATTGTTAAATACCCTATAGAACACAGAAAATTGTTAAATACCCTATAGACAACAGAAAATTGTTAAATACCCTATAGACCACAGAAAATTGTTAAATACCCTATAGAACACAGAAAATTGTTAAATACCCTATAGACCACAGAAAATTGTTAAATACCCTATAGACCACAGAAAATTGTTAAATACCCTATAGACCACAGCAAATTGTCAAATACCCTATAGACCACAGAAAATTGTTAAATACCCTATAGACCACGATACATTGTTAAATACCCTATAGACCACAATAAATTGTTAAATACCCTATAGACCACAGAAAATTGTTAAATAGCTTATAGACCACAATAAATTGTTAAATACCCTATAGACCACAATAAATTGTTAAATACCCTATAGATAACAATAAATTGTTAAATACCCTATAGACCACAATAAATTGTTAAATACCCTATAGACCACAATAAATTGTTAAATACCCTATAGACCACAGAAAATTGTTAAATACCTTTTAGACCACAATAAATTGTTAAATACCCTATAGACCACAGCAAATTGTTAAATACCCTATAGACCAAATTAATTGTTAAATACCCTATAGACCACAATAAATTGTTAAATACCCTATAGACCACAGCAAATTGTTAAATACCCTATAGACCACAATAAATTGTTAAATACCCTATAGACCACAATAAATTGTTAAATACCCTATAGACCACCGAAAATTGTTAAATACCCTATAGACCACAATAAATTGTTAAATACCCTATAGACCACAATAAATTGTTAAATACCCTATAGACAACAATAAATTGTTAAATACCCTATAGACCACAATAAATTGTTAAATACCCTATAGACCACAATAAATTGTTAAATACCCTATAGACCACAATAAATTGTTAAATACCCTATAGACCCCAATAAATTGTTAAATACCCTATAGAACACAATAAATTGTTAAATACCCTATAGACCACAGCAAATTGTTAAATACCCTATAGACCACAATAAATTGTTAAATACCCTATAGACCACAATAAATTGTTAAATACCCTATAGACCACAGCAAATTGTCAAATACCCTATAGACCACAGAAAATTGTTAAATACCCTATAGACCACAGAAAATTGTTAAATACCCTATAGACCACATAAAATTGTTAAATACCCTATAGACCACAGAAAATTGTTAAATACCCTATAGACCACAGAAAATTGTTAAATACCCTATAGACCACGATAAATTGTTAAATACCCTATAGACCACAATAAATTGTTAAATACCCTATAGACCACAGAAAATTGTTAAATAGCTTATAGACCACAATAAATTGTTAAATACCCTATAGACCACAATAAATTGTTAAATACCCTATAGACAACAATAAATTGTTAAATACCCTATAGACCACAATAAATTGTTAAATACCCTATAGACCACAATAAATTGTTAAATACCCTATAGACCACAATAAATTGTTAAATACCCTATAGACCCCAATAAATTGTTAAATACCCTATAGAACACAATAAATTGTTAAATACCCTATAGACCACAATAAATTGTTAAATACCCTATAGACCACAATAAATTGTTAAATACCCTATAGACCACAGAAAATTGTTAAATACCTTATAGACCACAATAAATTGTTAAATACCCTATTGACCACAGCAAATTGTTAAATACCCTATAGACCACAATAAATTGTTAAATACCCTATAGACCCCAATAAATTGTTAAATACCCTATAGAACACAATAAATTGTTAAATACCCTATAGACCACAATAAATTGTTAAATACCCTATAGACCACAATAAATTGTTAAATACCCTATAGACCACAGAAAATTGTTAAATACCCTATAGACCACAGAAAATTGTTAAATACCCTATAGACCACAGCAAATTGTTAAATACCCTATAGACCACAGAAAATTGTTAAATACCTTATAGACTACAATAAATTGTTAAATACCCTATAGACCACAGCAAATTGTTAAATACCATATAGACCACAATAAATTGTTAAATACCCTATAGACCATAATAAATTGTTAAATACCCTATAGACCACCGAAAATTGTTAAATACCCTATAGACCACAATAAATTGTTAAATACCCTATAGACCACAATAAATTGTTAAATACCCTATAGACAACAATAAATTGTTAAATACCCTATAGACCACAATAAATTGTTAAATACCCTATAGACCACAATAAATTGTTAAATACCCTATAGACCACAATAAATTGTTAAATACCCTATAGACCCCAATAAATTGTTAAATACCCTATAGAACACAATAAATTGTTAAATACCCTATAGACCACAGCAAATTGTTAAATACCCTATAGACCACAATAAATTGTTAAATACCCTATAGACCACAATAAATTGTTAAATACCCTATAGACCACAGAAAATTGTTAAATACCATATAGACCACAGAAAATTGTTAAATACCCTATAGACCACAGCAAATTGTTAAATACCCTATAGACCACAGAAAATTGTTAAATACCCTATAGACCACAGCAAATTGTTAAAAACCCTATAGACCACAATAAATTGTTAAATACCCTATAGACCACAATAAATTGTTAAATACCCTATAGACCACAGAAAATTGTTAAATACCTTATAGACTACAATAAATTGTTAAATACCCTATAGACCACAGCAAATTGTTAAATACCATATAGACCACAATAAATTGTTAAATACCCTATAGACCACAATAAATTGTTAAATACCCTATAGACCACCGAAAATTTTTAAATACCCTATAGAACACAATAAATTGTTAAATACCCTATAGACCACAATAAATTGTTAAATACCCTATAGACAACAATAAATTGTTAAATACCCTATAGACCACAATAAATTGTTAAATACCCTATAGACCACAATAAATTGTTAAATACCCTATAGACCACAATAAATTGTTAAATACCCTATAGACCCCAATAAATTGTTAAATACCCTATAGAACACAATAAATTGTTAAATACCCTATAGACAACAATAAATTGTTAAATACCCTATAGACCACAATAAATTGTTAAATACCCTATAGACAACAATAAATTGTTAAATACCCTATAGACCACAATAAATTGTTAAATACCCTATAGACCACAATAAATTGTTAAATACCCTATAGAACACAATAAATTGTTAAATACCCTATAGACCACAGAAAATTGTTAAATACCTTATAGACTACAATAAATTGTTAAATACCCTATAGACCACAGCAAATTGTTAAATACCATATAGACCACAATAAATTGTTAAATACCCTATAGACCACAATAAATTGTTAAATACCCTATAGACCACCGAAAATTTTTAAATACCCTATAGAACACAATAAATTGTTAAATACCCTATAGACCACAATAAATTGTTAAATACCCTATAGACAACAATAAATTGTTAAATACCCTATAGACCACAATAAATTGTTAAATACCCTATAGACCACAATAAATTGTTAAATACCCTATAGACCACAATAAATTGTTAAATACCCTATAGACCCCAATAAATTGTTAAATACCCTATAGAACACAATAAATTGTTAAATACCCTATAGACAACAATAAATTGTTAAATACCCTATAGACCACAATAAATTGTTAAATACCCTATAGACCACAATAAATTGTTAAATACCCTATAGACCACAATAAATTGTTAAATACCCTATAGACCACAATAAATTGTTAAATACCCTATAGACCACCGAAAATTTTTAAATACCCTATAGAACACAATAAATTGTTAAATACCCTATAGACCACAATAAATTGTTAAATACCCTATAGACCACAATAAATTGTTAAATACCCTATAGACCACAGAAAATTGTTAAATACCGTATAGACCACAGAAAATTGTTAAATACCCTATAGACCACAGCAAATTGTTAATACCCTATAGACCACAGAAAATTGTTAAATACCCTATAGACCACAGCAAATTGTTAAATACCCTATAGACCACAATAAATTGTTAAATACCCTATAGACCACAATAAATTGTTAAATACCCTATAGACCACCGAAAATTGTTAAATACCCTATAGACCACAATAAATTGTTAAATACCCTATAGACCACAATAAATTGTTAAATACCCTATAGACCACAGAAAATTGTTAAATACCCTATAGACAACAATAAATTGTTAAATACCCTATAGACCACAGCAAATTGTTAAATACCCTATAGACCACAATAAATTGTTAAATACCCTATAGACCACAATAAATTGTTAAATACCCTATAGACCACCGAAAATTGTTAAATACCCTATAGACCACAATAAATTGTTAAATACCCTATAGACCACAATAAATTGTTAAATACCCTATAGACCACAGAAAATTGTTAAATACCCTATAGACAACAATAAATTGTTAAATACCCTATAGACCACAATAAATTGTTAAATACCCTATAGACCACAATAAATTGTTAAATACCCTATAGACCACAATAAATTGTTAAATACCCTATAGACCCCAATAAATTGTTAAATACCCTATAGAACACAATAAATTGTTAAATACCCTATAGACCACAATAAATTGTTAAATACCCTATAGACCACAATAAATTGTTAAATACCCTATAGACCACAGAAAATTGTTAAATTCTCTAGACAATACATTAATTTGTTTTATACTCTAGAGCAGTAGTTCCCAAACTTTTTTGGCCCATGGACCCCTTTTATAGTTAAAACTTGCCCACGGACCCCCAAGTGAAAAACTACAAAAATGCATATTACAAAAGGCTGCGGCTATTGGTAGCTGACTACTAATAGCCTCTAGAGAGCTATTGGTATTCGACTACAAATAGCCATTTCCGGTTGTCGGATATTGGTAGTTCGCTATTATTAATTGTTAATAAAACTACTACTAGGTGATATTCTGAGTTTGATGTAATGTTTTAATGTAAAAAATAGACAACTAACCCTAACCCTGACCCTAAAACTAAAATATCTAATTTAATCGTAATTATAAGAATTTTAAATGGATTTCATTAGTTTTAGTCCCTATATAGGCCTAATATATACTATATTATACTATATTTGTTTTTCTATTTTAATGTAAAAAATAGACAACTAACCCTAACCCTGACCCTAAAACTAAAATATCTAATTTAATCGTAATTATAAGAATTTTAAATTGATTTCATTCGTGGTAGTCCCTATTTTTGTTTTTCTATTTTAATGTAAAATAAAACTACCCCGTAAAAACAAAGTTTTTGACTATAAATCCCTTATATATGAGACATAACTAAAAGTATTGATTATGTTCAAACGTGACAAACATTTACAGACTGAAACCGAAATTATCTCCCCTGGCTTTAAAACTGGAGGAAGGGGGGAGGGGGTGTGAACATGGATGGGTGGCGTCAACGCGTTAACTCAACTCCTGGTGTAAATCACCTGGTTAAAACACGAGATGTGTTCACCGGTAGCTGGCGTGAAGTCAATGGACCCGTAAAATGTAGACAATAGCGACCACTACATATAGTTTATTTAGATAAACTAAAAATGCATTAATCTAATAACGGTACGTTCGATCGATCTGAATTTTTGATACGATGCCTTGTTAGGTAACACGGGTCCATGCGCCAAATTTCAGCTCGATGGCATGACGCGAAGTGGGTCAATTTTGCCTTCTAATTTTCCGCGGTGCCCAAGACACAGAGAGACGGCGGTGAAGTTAATATAAGGGATTTTTTAAAACAAACCCGTAAAAACAAAGTTTTTGACTATAAATCCCTTATATATGAGACATAACTAACAGTATTGATTTATTTTCAAACGCGACAAACATTTACAGACCGAATCTGTCTTAACTCAACGTTGCTTCATAACCGGGGGTGGGGTGGGGTAGGGGGGGTAGAGGGGAAAAGTCTGGTCACCGATCGCTTGACCGGGCTCAGCGTGACAAGTAATATGTAAACAAAAGCACGCCGGTACTTCGATGGGTCGCGTCAACGCGTGACTGAACAATCTCGTGGAAAAAAAACCAATAACAAACAGTGAGATTGAATTACATACCTCGTATAGAGATAAACTAAAATGCATTAATTTAATTACAGTACGTTCGATCGTTACATACCTCGTATAGAGATAAACTAAAATGCATTAATTTAATTACAGTACGTTCGATCGATCTGAAACTTGACACGATGCATTGTTATGTGAGACGGGTTCGTGTGCCAAATTTCAGCTCCATGGCATTACGGGAAGTGGGTCATTTTTTACTTTTCTTTTTCCGCCCGCCCATGAGATGACGACAGACACAGACGGCAGTGAAGTTAATATAAGGGATTTAATAAAACAAACCCGTAAAAACAAAGTTTTCTACTATAAATCCCTTATATTTGAGTCATAATTAAAAGTATTGATTATGTTCCAACGCCACAAATATTTACAGACTGACACCGAGTGATGTCCCTGTCTTTTAACGGGGGATGGGTCGTGAGGGGGTGTCGGCACGACGGTCGACGTCTAAGCGTCAACTCAAACTCACGTGGAAAAAAACAATAACAAACCGTGAATTTGAATTACATACCTCATATAAGGATAAACTAAAAATGTATTAATTTAATTACGGTACGTTCGATCGATCTGAAATTTTGATGCGATGCATGGTTAGGTTAGACGGGGCCGTGTACCAAATTTCAGCTCGATCGGATTACGGGAAGTGGGTCATTTTCGACTTCTTTTTTTAACCCACCCGCCCATGAGATGACGACAGAGATGACCGCCGGTGAAGTTATTATAAGGGATTTAAAAACAAATTTTTCGACTATAAATCCCTTATATATGAGACATAACTAAAAGTATTGATTATGTTTAAACGCGACAAATATTTACAGACTGAATCTCTCTTAACTCCTCTTTGCTTTTAACCCGGGGGTGGGGGTGGGAGAGGGGAAAGGTCTTGTCACCGATCGCTGGGCTGAGCTCAGCGTGACACGCAAAATGTAAACAAAAGCACGCCTTTACACCTATTTAAAACACGAGATGTGTTCACCTGTGGCTGGGGTGAAGTCAAGTGACCCGTAAAATGTAAACGATGGCGACCGCTACATATAGTTTATATAGATAAACTAAAAATGCATTAATTTAATAACTGTACGTTCGATCGATCTGAAATTTTGATACGATTCATTGTTAGGTGACACGGGTCCGTGTGCCAAATTTCAGCTCGATGGCTTTACGGGAAGTGGGTCATTTTTGACTTCTGTTTTTCAGCGGTGCCCGCCCTAGACAAACAGACAGGGAGAGAGAGAGAGAGAGAGAGAGAGAGACGCCGGTGAAGTTAATATGAGGGATTTAATAATAGACAACTATCCCTAACCTTGACCCTAAAACTTAAAAGAACGAAAAAAAAACATTAGGCTCAACCGAAAATCGAACCCATGCCTGATCTTCATCAATCAGTTCACAAGTCCAACTCTCTATCATGATACTAAGGAAGTACGGTACATTTGATGACTTTTGAATGGTTATATCAGTAGCTATTAAGTGTTCCTTAAATTCCATTGGATGCTATAAATAACTGACTACAAATAGCCGCAGCCGCAGGGACCCGCTATTGGTAGGCGACTACCAATAGACACTCCCTTACAAAAATCACAAATCCTCAAAAAGCAACTCTTTGATGAAATAGTACTTATTGAAATAATAACTTTGTATAAAACATAATTTAACACAATGACTTGGATAAACGTGGTTAGATTTTATGCGTGTATTTATTTCCTGCTCAATGTTTGTGAGTAGCATCTGGAAATCACCACAAGCATTAGTTTCTAGTCGGTTTTTATTTCATGATGTTCATAATGGCACTGAATATTTGCTCTACCAAATAGGACGACTGGAAAGCATTCAAAAACTTCTGTGCAATAAACCATAATGCAGGAATATACAATTTGAATATGTATGTTTTTTATTTTAAAATAAAAATACATTTTTAACAATAATTTGTGGTATCCTTGTTCAGGCATTGTTTTAAGTTCCTCTTTTGTGGATATTTCAATAAGCTGGTCCTGTATTACTATGGATTAATCTGTGTTTGGGATATAAGTTTGTCCACGTGTAAAAAGGTTCAACTGCCAGTCGGGAATATCCAAGTGAAGAATGTCTTCAAATCTTTGGTTCAGTTCTACACGAAAAGCCGTTAATTGTTGACAGTAAACAAGTAATCTTTATCTCTCCTTTTCAATTTTGAAAGCTAAGATTTGGAAACTGAAAACATTCTCCTCTTCCCAAGTTTTGTGTGTATAGAAAAAGCTTAGAACAAACGCAGATATTACGCTTTTAGTTTTGTTTTGATGTTTTTGATTAAATTTAATTTAATCACTTTTTAGTTTCAATTTAGTCTTGTAAAATTTGTGCAATAAATTTAAATCAGTGCAATTTTTTGAGTTTATTAAATTGTCTCGTAAATCATAGTCTTTGCTTTCTAGGAAATCCACGGCTGAAGCAAAGAGAGTATCAAATCAAATTAAATATACACTTTTTGATAACCAACGTACTTCTGAGTGAATTACTAACGATTAAAGTCTTCTTCATGTTTAGCTAATAATCTCTCATTGAAGGCCTTCCTTTTGATTTTATTAACTGCTCTAATGACAAACTTTGGTAATCCATGCAAACGTTTAATAAGATTTGTTTTGTGAATAAATGATGACGATGAATGATACAATGTACTGAAAATAGATTTAGTACAACTTGTTTTAAGTATGCCAGAAAGTCAAGGGAGCAGGTTTAACTTTTAAAAAATCGTTTTAATTCAGTAACTTATGTTTCACATTTATTTTCTGTTTCCAAACATTTAGCCATACTTCAAATTTTGAACTACACGGTATTAGCGACATTTTTTTCTTCGGCTCACTCAATCTATTATTATCTGTTTTACCAAACCACTGTAAATATTAATTAACTTTTTCAACGGAATGCTGCCATGCTGCAGGAAAGCTCTTTTGAAAAAAAATTAATTCAAGATAGGATACAATTTAGATAAATATAACTTTCCGACACATCGGAATTTACTTAACCTTACAACCCATGTTGATTCACGTTTAACAAAAAAAAATTTCTCCCTGACCTACTTATAGGAATTCCGCATTTTTTAAGCATCTAACTTTTTAATAAACCAAGTCAATTGATTGGTGACATATGTGGAAATTACTGTAGTTCTATTTCCTTTTCTAGGTTAAACAACGTTGTTTACCATGATTAATAGCACCGGACACCGTAGTGAATTAGTAGAAAATGCATTCACATAGTATTTTATTTATTGTTTCTTATTTTAGTTTCCATCAAAATCGATCACAATTTTATATTAAACCTGAGGTTGTTCAGGGACCCCCAAATCAATTTTAATTTTCCACGGACCCCCTGAATGGTTCCGGGCACCCCCGGGGTTCCGCAGGGACCACTTTGGGAACCACTGCACTAGAGACTAACACAAATAGACTATAGAAATCTTCTGGGGAAATTTGACGTAACAGGCAACGGGTCGGGTTTATTACAAAAAGTAATGTGATCCAAAAAGGGTTGCCACTCCCCCACACCCCGTTTTTCTGTTTGAATTAAGCCCTGCGAACTTTCCATAGTTGATTTTTTTTTCTTTTTTAAAAACTAGTGGCTCATTTCAATACTACCCGCTCCATTTTTTAACCGGACCTGTTCCGCATTTGGTGTGGTCCGGGTATTTCCGGATGTGCGGTATTTCCGAGTCATGTGGTCGGTGCACGGCTCTGCTCTTGTTAGTCTGCATTGCACCCGTTTTTTTTTCCAACTGCACGACTGTATGCAAATAAAGGATGGTAACTGGCTAGATGTCACCAGACGATTAGCCCGCAGCGGCAGACGAGAAACTAATATTTATAATATTTACTTAGTGCCGTGGTTCTCAAACAGAAATGTCACGCCATCGCTAATCGAATTTCGACAGCAGACAAAACAACAACAAAATCATGTCGAAATTTTAGAATAATTGCAAATGTTTCTTTAAAATCCAAATTCATATTTCATTCCGTTATTTCATTTGCTTACATTGAGTCCTAGGAGTGTACTCTTGTTTATCAATTAAAATTAGAATTTCTATTTTTTTAAAAGTTGGTGTGCTGGTTGACGGTACGTGTTTGACGGTACGTGTTTGATGGTACGTGTTTGATGGTACGTGTTTGATGGTATGTGTTTGATGGTACGTGTTTGATGGTACGTGTTTGATGGTACGTGTTTGACGGTACGTGTTTGATGGTACGTGTTTGATGGTACGTGTTTGACGGTACGTGTTTGATGGTACGTATTTGATGGTACGTGTTTGATGGTACGTATTTGATGGTACGTGTTTGATGGTACGTGTTTGATGGTACGTGTCTGATGGTACGTGTTTGATGGTACGTGTTTGATGGTACTTGTTTGATGGTACGTGTTTGATGGTACGTGTTTGACGGTACGCGTTTGATGGTACGTATTTGATGGTACGTGTTTGACGGTACGTGTTTGATGGTACGTGTTTGATGGTACGTGTTTGATGGTACGTGTTTGATGGTACGTATTTGATGGTACGTGTTTGATGGTACGTATTTGATGGTACGTGTTTGATGGTACGTGTTTGATGGTACGTGTCTGATGGTACGTGTTTGATGGTACGTGTTTGATGGTACTTGTTTGATGGTACGTGTTTGATGGTACGTGTTTGATGGTACGTGTTTGATGGTACGTGTTTGATGGTACGTGTTCGATGGTACGTGTTCGATGGTACGTGTTTGACGGTACGTGTTTGACGGTACGTGTTTGATGGTACGTGATTGATGGTACGTGTTTGATAGTACGTGTTTGATGGTACGTGTTTGATGGTACATGTTTGATGGTACGTTTTTGATAGTACGTGTTTGATGGTACGTGTTTGATAGTACGTGTTTGATGGTACGTGTTTGATGGTACGTGTTTGACGGTACGTGTTTGATGGCGGGTCTGTATAACATGATGGTGGTAGTGGTGGCAAACAGGAGGAGACAATCAGAGAAGTGACTTTCCTCAGGGAGTGTTTTATGATAATCATGTTGATTAACTTTTTTTAAACCAGAAATTTCTCTAATTAATTATTTGTAATATCGTGATTCGTCCTCTACAAAGGTCAAAATCTTTGACTTATTTTATAAACACGTTCCAGTCATATTCCTGACTTTAAATTTTAAAACTCTGTCAAAACATGTACACTTCTCTTTAGCAATGGAAAGTCTTTTGGAGGAAACAGATCAAAAATACCCTTTTGAATTTTAACAATATTATTTTTAATTGATAACGTCACATCACATTATGGTATACAAATCGATGACGTCACACCACATTATGGTATACCATTGATGACGTCACAACCTTCTCCACTCTGTAAAACAGACCTCACCCTACCCCGCCAATCACATGTTGATTTTTTTTTCTCTTTCTGTTTTTATTTTCTTGTTCCATGACCAGGTGCATCATCTTTTGGCCTCGAGGAAATGTCTTGCTCATCGACGTCTCTCTCTCTCTCTCTCTCTCTCTCTCTCTCTCTCTCTCTCTCTCTCTCTCTCTCTCTCTCTCTCTCTCGCCCTCTCTCTCCCCCTCTCTCTGTCTGTCGCTCTCTCTCTCTTTTTCTCTTGCTCTCTCTCTTCCTCTCTCTGTCTCTCACTCTCTCTCCCTCTCTCCCGCGTTCTCTCTCTATCACTCTCTCTCTCTCTCTCTCTCTCTGTTTCTCTCTCTTTCTCTTGCTCACTCTCTCTATCTGTCACATTCTCTCTCCCTCTCTCTCTCTCTCTCTCTCTCTCTCTCTCTCTCTCTCTCTCGACAGGACATAAATAAACAGACCCAGTCTTGCCTCTAAACATTTAAACAGTGACAGTGACAGTGACAGTGACAGTGATAGTGATAGTGATAGTGATAGTGATAGTGATAGTGACAGTGACAGTGACAGTGATAGTGATAGTCATGACGGGATGTCACATATAGCAGTCGCTTCAGTCGCTAGCAATCTATTTGCGAGCAATAATGCTGATAAGAGGTATATTGAAAATAGACTAATAAAATGATTTGGTACGTGGACCCTTATGGATTGAATCCAGTTCCCAATTTTACGTAACTATAGAATCTTTCACCAGTTGTGTGCAACTACTGATACGCCCTTCCTGTTCTTCTATCAAAGAATTTAGTCAAGTTCTTGTACCCATCTTTGCTCTATGCCTTTGTGTGTTTTTTTTCTCCATGGTATAGTATGTAATATAGAATGTAAGTTTAATTTAAATTCGTCTCTTCATTTATTCGTACAGATAAAAGCATTTGCCGAGACTTCTACTTATGTTTTAGTCCATAAATAAAACTAGAGGTTTTTTTTAATGACCAGATATTTTATCTTACTGAAAGAAAATCGTTTGGGTATTGGCTACAATGGCTACACTGGCTATAATGGCTACAATGGCTACAATTGCTACAATGGCTATAATGGCTATAATGGCTACAATGGCTACAATAGCTATAATGGCTACAATGGCTACAGTGGCTATAATGGCTATAATGGCTACAATAGCTATAATGGCTACAATGGCTATAATGGCCATAATGGCTATAATTGCTACAATGGCTACAATGGCTACAATGGCTATAATGGCTATAATGGCTACAATGGCTACAATGGCTATAATGGCTACAATGGCTCAATGGCTACAATGGCTATAATGGCTATAATGGCTACAATGACTACAATGGCTACAATGGCTACAATGGTTATAATGGCTATAATGGCTATAATGGCTACAATGGCTACAATGGCTATAATGGCTACAATGGCTTTAATGGCTATAAAGAGCCATTTTTGTGAACAAGTCACCCCCCCCCCAACCTTTTAAAGTTAATGACATGAAATGTTTAGAACCCGAGTGTTAGATCCAAATGATCTTTCAATGATCTTCAACCTGACCTGCTGAGATCTTTGATCGTAGAAAATTCAAGACAGCCCCCCCCCCAGCACTGCCGCTAGTGAACCTGCCCCACATGTGGTTCCTAGAGTCCCCCTCACGCGGTGTTTACTCAACGGCAGGTAGGAACATAACAAGTCAACATAATTGAGTTAGGTCTGAGAGAGTTCTACACAAGGGGAGACAAAGGAGGGCTGCCTCAATCAGATGAGACGCAAGAGATAAGTGCTAGCCACGAAGTTAATGTTCAATATGGCTTTTATCACCGCAAGTGGCCCCACAATTTTCAAAGGCGATGCTTCTGGAAACATATGGAGGGGAAGGGGTTGTGTAAAATCACTCGACTCCTTGAAGCTCTGTTCTAGAGCTAAGGAATTATTCTTGTGAAGAAATTATTCCTTGTGAAGAAAGCAGGTGTTAGGTCGAATTGAACATTGAAGCTGCAGTAGGCTGTTATTCTATCAAATGGATTGAAGTTATAAAGTGAACTATTAGACATTTAAGTAATACAACGGGTGTTGTTGTTCATGATTTTAATGTTTGCCATATGTTTACGTCATACATAACCCCGTCGGTTAATTGACGTCATGCATCACCTCATGGCTACTTGACGTCATACGTCACTCCGGTAGCTACTTGACGTCATACGTCACTCCGGTAGCTACTTGACGGCATACGTCACTCCACAGCTACTTGACGTCATACGTCACTCCGATAGCTACTTGACGTCATACGTCACTCCGATAGCTACTTGACGTCATACGTCACTCCCATAGCTACTTGACGTCATACGTCACTCCCATAGCTAATTGACGTCACACGTCACTCCGATAGCTACTTGACGTCATCCGTCACTCCGATAGCTACTTGACGTCATCCGTCACTCCGATAGATACTTGACGTCATACGTCACTCCGATAACTACGTGACGTTATACTTCACCCCAATACCTAATTGACGACATACAACACACCAAAGGCCAATTATTCTCCAGTTGGTGTGCACCCCAGATTGTTCCCCTTTATCTCAGCTGTTAGCAACGCATCCAAAGGATGTCACCTCCCTCAAATGTCACCTTTATCACATGTCAACTCCCAACATGTCATATCTCAGAGATGCCGTATCCTGACATGCCGGAAGGAATGCTAAGACTCCAGACGGTTTAGTGTCTTGTTACAGCAGCAGGGAGAAACCTTGTGCTAAAGGTGGCGTGATGAATCATGGCATTCACAGCTCCAGAAACCCAAGTCCGTTACATTCCAGGACAATGCAAAGACTAAAAATAGGAACTCATCAAAGTGACCCTCCAAAATCTAGACTCGCCAATCAAAATGACCATCCAAAATTTGGTCTCACCAATCAAAATAACCATCCAAAGTCTTGACCGCCGTCAAACATCTGTTATGTAGCATCGTCTTCAAGCAAAGCTGTACCTTTGGCAGCTCTGACTTTAAGTCTTACAAGGGTAGCCATGAATTGTGGTCCTAGAGTTGGTGGCCATGAATTGTGATCCTAGAGTTGGTAGCCATGAATTGTGATCCTAGAGTTGGTAGCCATGAATTGTGATCCTAGAGTTGGTAGCCATGAATTGTGATCCTAGAGTTGTTAGCCATGAATTGTGGTCCTAGAGTTGGTAGCCATGAATTGTGATCCTAGAGTTGGTAGCCATGAATTGTGATCCTAGAGTTGGTAGCCATAAATTGTGGTCCTAGAGTTGGTAGCCATGAATTGTGATCCTAGAGTTGGTAGCCATGAATTGTGGTCCTAGAGTTGGTAGCCATGAATTGTGATCCTAGAGTTGGTAGCCATGAATTGTGATCCTAGAGTTGGTAGCCATGAATTGTGATCCTAGAGTTGGTAGCCATGAATTGTGGTACTAGAGTTGGTAGCCATGAATTGTGGTCCTAGAGTTGGTAGCCATGAATTGTGGTCCTAGAGTTGGTAGCCATGAATTGTGGTCCTAGAGTTGGTAGCCATGATTTGTGATCCTAGAGTTGGTAGCCATGAATTGTGATCCTAGAGTTGGTAGCCATGAATTGTGGTACTAGAGTTGGTAGCCATGAATTGTGATCCTAGAGTTGGTAGCCATGAATTGTGATCCTAGAGTTGGTAGTCATGAATTGTGGTACTAGAGTTGGTAGCCATGAATTGTGATCCTAGAGTTGGTAGCCATGAATTGTGGGCCTAGAGTTGGTAGCCATGAATTGTGATCCTAGAGTTGGTAGCCATGAGTTGTGGTCCTAGAGTTGGTAGCCATGACTTGTGGTCCTAGAGTTGGTAGCCCTGAATTGTGTTCCTAGAGTTGGTAGCCATGAATTGTGGTCCTAGAGTTGGTAGCCATGAATTGTGGTCCTTGAGTTGGTAGCCATGAATTGTGGTCCTAGAGTTGGTAGCCATGAATTGTGGTCCTAGAGTTGGTAGCCATGAATTGTGGTCCTAGAGTTGGTAGCCATGAATTGTGATCCTAGAGTTGGTAGCCATGAATTGTGGTACTAGAGTTGGTAGCCATGAATTGTGGGCCTAGAGTTGGTAGCCATGAATTGTGATCCTAGAGTTGGTAGCCATGAGTTGTGGTCCTAGAGTTGGTAGCCATGACTTGTGGTCCTAGAGTTGGTAGCCCTGAATAGTGGTCCTAGAGTTGGTAGCCATGAATTGTGGTCCTAGAGTTGGTAGCCATGAATTGTGGTCCTTGAGTTGGTAGCCATGAATTGTGGTCCTAGAGTTGGTAGCCATGAATTGTGGTCCTAGAGTTGGTAGCCATGAATTGTGGTCCTAGAGTTGGTAGCCATGAGTTGTGGTCCTAGAGTTGGTAGCCATGAATTGTGATCCTAGAGTTGGTAGCCATGAATTGTGATCCTAGAGTTGGTAGCCATGAATTGTGGTCCTAGAGTTGGTAGCCATGAATTGTGGTCCTAGAGTTGGTAGCCATGAATTGTGATCCTAGAGTTGGTAGCCATGAATTGTGGTCCTAGAGTTGGTAGCCATGAATTGTGGTCCTAGAGTTGTAGCATCTTGCTGAAGCCGAAAAGTCTTAAACAGTTTAACCGCAGACGTTAAAAACGTATTTAGACCCGACGGCATGCAAATATTTATTGACAGCTGACCAAGTCCAGGTGATGGCTATTTCTGTCTTCTGTCAACATCCGCTGCGCTCATGGGACCCCTTTGTGGGTCAAGGATTCCCACATGCATACATACTAAACCTCATTTACGTGGGAAACATACCCGTGATGTAATTCCCAAATTAACTCTGGGCTCTGCACTTCTTTTTCTGAAATCAACTTCATGTATTGGCATGCGTGAGGAAATACGTAATTAATTATAAATTTTAAGAAATAGATAATGTATACGAACTGGTCTGCTTGTACTGGAATTTTAAATAAGCTGATGTCTTTAGAGAAATGACCCCACAGAGTGAAAAGGTACCTACCATTAGTGATCTACCTTCATGGGCCATAGTGGTTGCTGTCCAAGTTGTTACAGTGATTAGAGCTGTCCAAGTTGTTACAGTGATTACAGCTGTCCAAGTTGTTACAGTGATTACAGCTGTCCAAGTTGTTACAGTGATTACAGCTGTCCAAGTTGTTACAGTGATTACAGCTGTCCAAGTTGTTACAGTGATTACAGCTGTCCAAGTTGTTACAGTGATTACAGCTGTCCAAGTTGTTACAGTGATTACAGCTGTCCAAGTTGTTACAGTGATTGCAGCTGTCCAGGTTGCTACAGTGATTACAGCTGTCCAAGTTGTTACAGTGATTACAGCTGTCCAAGAAATGATGGCCGTTGTCTGAGTTGTACAAGTGGTCATTTCTGTCCATGTAGTTAACTAAATTAAAAGTCATCTTTGACCTTTTTTTAAATCCTTTATATTAACTCGTGGTGTCTGCGGCCGACCGACCGACCTTGCTTGCTTGCTTGCTTGCTTGCTTGTCGCCAAAACTTTTGATCGATTTTTAACCCACTTGCTCGCAAGATAGCGAGCTGAAATTTTGCAGGCAGTTTCGTACCGATGATAAAAACAATGTATCAAAATTTCAGATCGATCGCATGTACCGTAATTAAATTATTGATTTTTTAGATTATTTTTTTTAATCCTATGTATCATGCTATTTTTTGAGATAGAGCGTCGCGGTGCGTATTATATTGAACAACCTTTCTGTCGCGCAATAAGGTGCGTATTTTATTGACAGCTCTTTTTATAAACATATTCCTGATCGGTGCGCATTATATTAAACATGTTTTACGACACAACTTCAATTTTGTATTTCTGGATGGTCTGGCGCTGCGTATTATAATGAACATTCTTTTAGTTACTTCTCGTACATAAAGGATTTATAGTCAAAAACTTGGTTTTTTACGGGTTTTTCTTATTAAATCCTTTATATTAACTCGTGGTGTCTGCGGCCGACCGACCGACCTTGCTTGCTTGCTTGCTTGCTTGCTTGTCGCCAAAACTTTTGATCGATTTTTAACCCACTTGCTCGCAAGATAGCGAGCTGAAATTTTGCATGCAGTTTCGTACCGATGATAAAAACAATGTATCAAAATTTCAGATCGATCGCATGTACCGTAATTAAATTATTGATTTTTTAGATTATTTTATTTATTCCTATGTATCATGCTATTTTTTGAGATAGAGCGTCGCGGTGCGTATTATATTGAACAACCTTTCTGTCGCGCAATAAGGTGCGTATTTTATTGACAGCTCTTTTTATAAACATATTCCTGATCGGTGCGCATTATATTAAACATGTTTTACGACACAACTGCAATTTTGTATTTCTGGATGGTCTGGCGCTGCGTATTATAATGAACATTCTTTTAAATTCTTCTCGTACATAAAGGATTTATAGTCAAAAACTTGGTTTTTTACGGGTTTTTCTTATTAAATCCCTTATATTAACTCGTGGTGTCTGCTTGCTTGCTTGAGGCGGGCGGTGCCGAAAAAACTTTGGATCGAATTTAACCCACTTCCTCGTAAGTTAGCGAGCTGAAATTTTGCAGACTCGTGCCGATGATAAAAAAGGGGGTATCAAAATTTCAGATAAATCGAATGTTCCGTAACTAAATTAATGAATTTTTAGATTATCTTTATTTATATCTATGTAACATGTTAACTTTTTTTGCTATAGTGTCGTTGTGCGTATTATATTGAACATCCTTTCCTATTGCGCGATTCGGTGCGTATTATATTGACAATACTTTTTAAAAATATATTCCCGATCGGTGCGCATTATATTAAACATGTTTTACGAGACATAACTGTTGTATTTTTGGATTGTCTTGCGCTGCGTATTATAATGAACATTCTTTAAGTTATGTCTCGTACATAAAAGGATTTTCAGTCAAAAACTTGTTTTTTTACGGTTTTTTTTAATTTGTGTTCAATATAAAATCATTTGTTTAAAGATCGAGTTTCGGAGAGTTTGAAGTATTGTCATCACTGCTCAGGTTTTACCACAGGTGGTGAGTTGACGGACAAGTCAAACAAAGTTGTTCCCATAACTTAATGTTGGTCTTGGGACGTTCATTGATGAGCTGGCGTCTTCATGTGGGGGGGGGGAGAGAGATGTCGTGTAAATCACCCGATCGGTCACACGGCGTGACGCTGCCCGGCCTACTGTAGACGCCACCAGGTGGTCCTCGTGTCAGGGTTCGTGTGGTGCAGTGTATAGCCCCCTCAAGCCAGGGCTTAGAAGGAACAAATCGTGTTTACAGCTGCAGTACATACTCACGGTCATGTACCTAAGTTGGCGTGCAGATAACGGAGTGGACTAGTGTCGATGATTAGTTGGCTATCGGGGCTATGAGGGACAGTAGTTCTGGTGGGAATTCTGGTTGCTTTCATTCCAGATTGATATCGTGCATGAATGCCCACAAAAGTGAAAGTTCGGTGGCTTTATTTTGTAGTTGTGTGCAGAGTAGCAACTGCTAGCTTCAGTCATTAAGGCAAAAATGGACTGATCCAAAGCCCTCAAACAAAGCAGCCAAGGACTTTCAAAAACAAGAAAAACTTGCTTTTAGACAAGCATGGACTGTTCCAAAAACGTGATATAAGCATAATGTTCAAAAAAAACTATAAAAGGCAGAAAATGACTGTTCCAAATAAATGATATTAGGCAGACATGGACTGTTCCAAAATCGTCATATAAGCAAAAGTGGACCATTCCGGAAACCCTATTTGAGGCAGAAATAGACTGGTGTGAAATAATTTATTATTCCTGGCTATAAAGGAGTGTAAAAAGCTCTGTTAACTATAATGATAATTAAATGTACATGTAATTTATGAAATACCTTTATAAAATAAATATTGGTCTCATCATTTAGTCTACGTCCTTTTCATAAATGGATGTGTAAGTGTGATTATGGTAAAATTGGTTTGTCCACAAAATGTGCATCATTGTAATAATCATTGTAATAATCATTGTAAATAGTTCTTATTTTCATGCATAATCCATTGTTTTTAATTCATTTTTTAAATCCACTGTTTGTGCAACCCCCCCCCCTCCCCCGTTACTAGGGACATTTATAAAACAAGTAATAAAAACTCGAATGAGTATTTCAACGCAATTTCCAAAAAAGAATTTCCAATTTTTTTATTCATGGGAAATCATTCTAGATTACATTAAAAGTCGATTCAAATATAATGTAATTCTGAAACTAAACACAATATGACGTCATATCCCCTCACGCTGAGTTACACCAAGAATGTGTCAATATAATGCGGACCACGCAACAATCTAACATAAGCATCCCCAAAGCGGGTAAACCCCATTAACTATCATTCTAGATTACATCAAAAGTCATTTAAAATCAATATTTTTGAAACTAAATAGAACAATTGCTATCTACAAATTGCTGCTAAAATTACGGGACTCGAACGAAAGAGATTATTAAAAAATTCCTTCTCCAAGATTGTTCTAAATATTATTAGCTACTGTTTTGATGTTTGTTTCAACCCGATAGATGTTATGGTTGGCGAGAAATTGACAAAATACTGATATTTTTTTAGGGGTTTTTTCAAGGGAAATTGCGTTAAAATATATTTTTATGTACGAGACGGAGTTTTCAGCTCAAGTGAATAGAGAAAAAAGTCATGAAACATAGCAATAGAATTTATTCAAACTAGAGACACGTCTCTCTATACCCCGTGTTTGAACAGATTGTAATAAAACGAGTCTCGAATCTCTAAACCTTGTTGATGGTTGTCAAACTAAGTTTGCAATAGTTGCCCTGTTGCAATAACAAGACGACAATGAAACTCTAATAGCCTCCAAAACAGAGCGGGTGTTGGCATGTTGTTACAGTCTAGACGATGTGACAGTCTGACACACATGACACTAGACTGCATGACATATAATGACATCATTTTAGCTTCAAAACAGGTACAAATAAAAAAGAAATGTTCGCATTAAAATATTTCTATTTCGAGGGCTACAAACAAAAGGAGTTGAGGCAAAAAACTAAATTGAACGCCTCTCATTATTCTCCTAGATGAGCTGCCGTAACTATCCTGACAGTTACACTGTTGTAACTAAGATGTAACCCGTAACCTGATTTAGTTCTTACTAAGTTTTACCGTGTAATCTTTCAACCAATCAGAATCATGATATGTTTCTGTTTGTCGCCGACTTTGTAAAGGCGGGGAGGGGGGGATCTCCAGTTCATAACAATCTCACCCCCACACGCAAATTTTTTAACAAACAAGAATATTGGGGTGCGGTGGTTTACTTATTATCGTAGTTTTGGTTTAATGTGCAACATTACTGTGGCTCATGTACCTCCATAATGCATACGCCACTGCCAACGTAAGGTCAATCTGATTGTCTAATGGCCTCCACGATGAGTTCACCAAATGCTCTAAATGAATTACTATGCGGTTGGTAACATTCATTCTGTGTAACTTAACCTCTCTCGAACACACAATAATTTGGTCGTTTTGTTTTCTCCGACTCGACAGCCTTGGTGCTGCTCCACAAGAAAAGTTTTCTTTGTATCCATGGGAAACCATCAAGGGGGAACCACCCAATAAGAAATAAGCTGAAAATGGCGCCAAAAAAACGTCACAAACCAATACATTCGAAAGAAAAATGAAGAACAAAACACACCGTTCATCAGAACAACTCACTCTTACCAGATAGGGATGGGAAAAGTGGGGGGGGGGCCTCCTATCAGCACTTGCACCTGGGGTTGCCACCACTGCCCAGATAGCCAGCATTCCATTCACCGGGAACTCTGGCTGGGACAAAACACGGGGGACGTGCACATTATCCTATTAAACGCAAGGCGACATTACTCCACTTGAGTACAGCAGGTTGCCTTCTCAGGGGGATAATTCAATTTAAACTATCTCATAATGAAGATTTGTGTGAAAGATGTGATAGGGGAGTTATCTTATCTTGTTTATTTAAGGTATGAGTTGTGCAACCGGAAATAGTCATCAGGGAAACGTTAAAGAGGGATTTTGGCAGACGATAGAGTTTTTAGACTTAAAATGTTTTAAATATTATCATATATCATATTAAAAAAATATTTTATGATAAGTGTATTTATTATAGGAGTATTATGTGATAAGTGTTCTAAATAGTAAGTGTATTAAATGATAAGTACATTATATGATGATAAATGTATAATACATATATTATAAGTGTATTATATAAGTATTTTATATTCAAGTGTAATATATGAAAAGAATATTATATGTTTCGTATATAATATGATAAGTATATTTCATGATGAGTGTATTATATAAGTTTATTACATAATTAGTGTATTATATGATAAGTGTATTATATGATAAGTGTATTGTATGATAAGTGTATTATATGATAAGTATATTACATAATTAGTGTATTATATGATAAGTGTATTATATGATAAGTGTATCATATGATAAGTGTATTATATTACAGAACTCAAAGTGGGGTTGGACACCAGGCATTTCTTCATCTTTTGGTTCAAAGTATCTACCAACTTAACACATTAGGAGACTTAACACATTAGGAGACTTAACACATTAGGAGACTTAACACATTAGGAGACTTAACGCATTAGGAGACTTAACGCATTAGGAGACTTAACACATTAGGAGACTTAACGCATTAGGAGACTTAACACATTAGGAGACTTAACGCATTTGGAGACTTAACACATTAGGAGACTTAACACATTAGGAGACTTAACACATTAGGAGACTTAACACATTAGGAGACTTAACACATTAGGAGACTTAACACATTAGGAGACTTAACACATTAGGAGACTTAACGCATTAGGAGACTTAACGCATTAGGAGACTTAACACATTAGGAGACTTAACGCATTTGGAGACTTAACACATTAGGAGACTTAACACATTAGGAGACTTAACACATTAGGAGACTTAACACATTAGGAGACTTAACACATTAGGAGACTTAACACATTAGGAGACTTAACGCATTTGGAGACTTAACACATTAGGAGATTTAACACATTAGGACACTTAACACATTAGGAGACTTAACAAATTAGGAGACTTAACACATTAGGAGACTTAACACATTAGGAGACTTAACGCATTAGGAGACTTAACACATTAGGAGACTTAACACATTAGGAGACTTAACACATTAGGAGACTTAACGCATTTGGAGACTTAACACATTAGGAGACTTAACACATTAGGAGACTTAACACATTAGGAGACTTAACATATTAGGAGACTTAACACATTAGGAGACTTAACGCATTAGGAGACTTAACGCATTAGGAGACTTAACACATTAGGAGACTTGTCGCATTTGGAGACTTAACACATTAGGAGACTTAACACATTAGGAGACTTAACACATTAGGAGACTTAACACATTAGGAGACTTAACACATTAGGAGACTTAACACATTAGGAGACTTAAAACATTAGGAGACTTAACGCATTAGGAGACTTAACGCATTAGGAGACTTAACACATTAGGAGACTTAACGCATTTGGAGACTTAACGCATTAGGAGACTTAACACATTAGGAGACTTAACACATTAGGAGACTTAACACATTAGGAGACTTAACACATTAGGAGACTTAACACATTAGGAGACTTAACACATTAGGAGACTTAACGCATTTGGAGACTTAACACATTAGGAGACTTAACACATTAGGAGACTTAACACATTAGGAGACTTAACACATTAGGAGACTTAACACATTAGGAGACTTAACACATTAGGAGACTTAACACATTAGGAGACTTAACACATTAGGAGACTTAACACATTAGGAGACTTAACACATTAGGAGACTTAACACATTAGGAGACTTAACACATTAGGAGACTTAACACATTAGGAGACTTAACACATTAGGAGACTTAACGCATTAGGAGACTTAACACATTAGGAGACTTAAAACATTAGGAGACTTAACATATTAGGAGACTTAAAACATTATGAGACTTAACACATTAGGAGACTTAACACATTAGGAGACTTAACACATTAGGAGACTTAACACATTAGGAGACTTAACACATTATGAGACTTAACACATTTGGAGACTTAACACATTAGGAGACTTAACACATTAGGAGACTTAACACATTAGGAGACTTAACACATTAGGAGACTTAACACATTAGGAGACTTAACACATTAGGAGACTTAACACATTAGGAGACTTAACACATTAGGAGACTTAACACATTAGTAGACTTAACGCATTAGGAGACTTAACGCATTAGGAGACTTAACACATTAGGAGACTTAACGCATTAGGAGACTTAACGCATTTGGAGACTTAACACATTAGGAGACTTAACACATTAGGAGACTTAACACATTAGGAGACTTAACACATTAGGAGACTTAACACATTAGGAGACTTAACACATTAGGAGACTTAACACATTAGGAGACTTAACACATTAGGAGACTTAACACATTAGGAGACTTAACACATTAGGAGACTTAACACATTAGGAGACTTAACACATTAGGAGACTTAACGCATTAGGAGACTTAACGCATTAGGAGACTTAACACATTAGGAGACTTAACACATTAGGAGACTTAACACATTAGGAGACTTAACACATTAGGAGACTTAACGCATTTGGAGACTTAAAACATTAGGAGACTTCAAACATTAGGAGACTTAAAACTTCCGCATGACCTATGTCAAAAGTTTTGCTTATCTCTTGTTTGACTATCTTTATATATTGGATAATAAAAGTGGGCTTCGACTAGAACCAAGCTATGTAGAAAGGAAGTGTTTGAACAGGGCATAGTTACCCAGAAAAAATGCCCAACAAAATAACGAATGTGCCGGTAAGGCTACCATCACAAACACAAACAACAAGAAGTAAGTCATAAAGTCAAACTGGTTGCGATGTAATCTAAGTAAACATCAACCAGAAATAGACAACAGGAAGAGTTCAGCGAAATGTGTGTAATTGTCTATGATACAAGTTAATGCCACAATGAAGAGTTCAGCGAGATTGTATAATTGTCTATGATACAAGTTAATGCCACAATGCCCATAAGACAAATCTTTTGTCTATAAACTGTTCAGTTTCCATACAATTATATATTCTTAACAAAAGGTGATATTTTAGTTCAATAGATCTGTTAAACTAAACGTGTTCATATTATTGACAACTCGAGTTGATCAAAGAACATATTCTGAATGGCATTCCTGAATTTATTGGTCAATACTCCTGTAGTGGGACCAACATGTCTGCAGCAACTTTGTGCACTTATGACAGGATTAGGAAAATCCAAATGAGTCTTATCATGCCTTTGTCTTGTAGCGATGTCTCGTTTTCACTCTCAGTTGTCAACAAGTCGTCAATATAGTTGTCTTGTGTCCCGAGACAAGTCGAACATTTTTTAGTCGGCGGGCGTCGTAAGAAAACACGAGCGGTTTGGTGGATGTCTGCTCTATGGCGAGGGCTTTTGTTTTAGTCGTCAGGGGCAGACAAATCATACCGAAGGGAAGTCGACGGGGCAACAAGGGAAACAACTATCTAGGCGAGACAACCAGCCACACACAAAATATCGCACCTTTCTAAAAAAAGGAAGGGGAAATCGTTTTTAAAAAGTGTTACTTCAATAAGACTTCGTCAAACAGGGTCCAGACATACATAGACAAGAACAGGGCTCAAGTCAAATATTGACAAAAAGGGATACAATAAGACATTGACACAATTGGCTCAAGACATTACATAGTCAAAAAGACTCAAGTAAAATAATATCTTCAGGTGGAAAAACATGGATACGGAAAAAAGACATGACTATTCATAGCAACAGTATAAGTTAGAAAAAAAAGTCCAACGTGACCCTAGTCATAGAAATAGTTCAACATGACAGTTGTCATACGACGCGTGAGAAGACTGTTGGTTCCACGATGTTTAGATTTGCTCCGTGGCGCCAAATGTGGACAGTGTGTTTACCTGTTGTACTTTGCTCGTCTGCAAGGACGGACTTCAAAGAAAAAAGTGCTACTGTCACGTGGCACATTTTTAGGACAGTTGTTTGAGAAGGCGTGGACCAATTTTAGACCCGCCTTAAGTAAGCCCATAAAGGTGGTGGTGGGGGTGTGTGATTGATGTGATCTTGGTACGACTGTCTTGAGGTCGGTGGAAAGTGATCAGACTTTACCCCAAAGACTCTGAGTCTGAGGTCTGATGAATTGGACGTGGGAAGAAAGCTGATTTACGCGGAATAGTTTTTAACCTTTTCCATGTAAGGTCAATGAACCAAAGTCCTCGGGATTTGATGGAGATTGTGATTCGTGAAATCGGGGAATTTACTATAGTGGACGAAATTACATGTTAAATGAAATATTGGGAAATATACGTTCTGGATTTTTACTATAAATTCATAAATAATTTTTGCTAGAAAAGATAAATATAAGAACATTTTATAGAGGAAATAGATGAATCATACATTTGACTGGTTTCGGTTACCGAAACCTGGTTGTAAAATTACAGGCTGGTTTGGCATCAATTTGTTTGTGTAATTTGTATTACATTTAAAAGCTTTATCGCATTCTTACTCTATATAAGATTTGTGAGTAGGACTAGAACGGCCCTTTAGCTCAAAGTTATTCTTGTTATTGTAAAACTCTGCAGCAAGGCACCATTTCACACCGTCAGGAATGTGTGCACCCGCCATAAATATGTCAGAATGCCAATTTCAGGTGTGAAAATAAGTGCTTAAAAGGGGTCAAGTGAGATGCATGGTCGTGGTGGCAAAACTATTTCAACGGAGGTAGATACGGGTTCAGGTACTTCACTCTCCAACAGTTGGAACTCTTGTGTTAGTAAGTGATCGTAGTCATGGTAACGACGCCGTAAAAGGTATAACGTTGTGTATACCGGTATGTCATTACAGTCAACTAATTTGGGGTGGTAGTCAGGCTTTCAATAAAACTCTTTTCAACGAAAGGAAATTGTTTGGTTTCACCGTTAGGATAGAGTTGAGGAGATGTCACTCGGTGTAGAAATATGCGGCTCTCTTCACTAGCAGTCTTTGAACTTTTATCTCAATCACAATCTGTTAGCTTGGTCACGAGATCATTGTTAACACTCTTCAAACACACTTTCCTCATTGTCACATTTTGTCACACTACTGCCACGGTCAGAAATTGCCACAGTACTGCAATGGCCACATTTGGTCAAATACTGGACTTCCTTGGACACATTTAGTCAAATACTGGACTGCCATGCATGGTCTCATTTTGTCAAATGATGGACTGCCATGGTCGCGTTTTTGTCAAATACAGAACTGCCACGCTTATACTCCGCCCAATACATACCTGTTTCGCACATACATCAGACAAGCAACACCTTGGATCAAACTCTAATGACGTCCTCGGCCAGGTGTACCGGGGACATACCGTTTTGCACGCGTGGTGTTAGATTTTCCTGGCCAAAGCCCAGGTCCGACCGAAGATTTGCTGAATCAATAGCTTATGAAACAGAGGAATTCGTTGGCTTTCATGACAAGTGCTTACCTTTTGCTCGCCCTTCTGTACAAGTGGAGTTTCTAATTGCCTGCCTTGGCTTTAGTCAAACATCGACCAACGGTACATTGGCCGTGTCGATAGACGAGAACACCCAGAATGCCATCTTGATTAACATTTCCGGTTAACTCATCTCGGAATTATAGTCTGGAGTGGAGTGATCTAAAATTTTAAACCTTAAGCCCTTATGCCTAGAATAATGTACCTCATAGCACAATGATTTGTGGATGAAAACGAGGCGCAAATGGAGTAACAGTGACTAATTCTACCAATCATGACCCATCTTCTTTTAAATTAAATTTCAAACAACCTATCCACGATATGCCTAACAGCTACCAGCCGCGCCAAACGCCATGTCTGTGACAGTGAGCACCAAGAGACGTAGTATTATACGAATCTTCACAACTCAACACAGAGACAGGGGCGTAGACAAAGGTATGCGGATGGTGACGGTTCGTTTCAGGCAAACATTTTTTTTTCTTTATGGAAGGGGCACATTTGATATAACACAGAGGGTCGGGAATTATCTGGTGTTGGGCTACATAGTCTGTTTTTAAGGGATTGGCGTGTTCCATATTACAGATGTCATTTATTAGGTTACGATGTTTTGTAGCACAGAGATGTCATTTATTTGTTTACGATGTTTTTTAGCGCAGAGATGTCATTTATTTGGTTACGATGTTTTTTAGCGCAGAGATGTCATTTATTTGGTTACGACGTTTTTTAGCGCAGAGATGTCATTTATTTTGTTACGACGTTTTGTAGCACAGATGTGTCATTTATCATTGTAAACTTGTCTTCCATTTGTTAGCTAAATCTTCAAACAGATTAAATTTGTCTGTTGCTATGAGGCATCAGTTATCAATAACGATTATAATTGTAATGTGTCGTATCATAAATGTTTTCTCAGGATAACATATAGGCCATGTTGTGTTCGTGTGAGACTTCATTGAACTCTGACAAGTCTGAACATTGTTGGCATCAAATGAGATTGTAATATTTCTGTTTTAAATAAGCTCAATGCTATATTCATTTTTTAATGTTATTTTACTCTGACTGGTATACTGTATTGACCAATGTGATATACTGTATTTTGACCAATGTGATATACTGGATTAACCAATGTGATACACTGTATTAACCCATGTGATATACTGGATTAACCAATGTGATTTACTGGACTAACCCATGTGATATGTTGGATTAACCCATGTGATATACTGGATTAACCCATATGATATACTGGATTACCCCTTTTGATATACTGGATTAACCCATTGATATACTGTATTAACCCATGTGATATACTGGATTAACCCATGTGATATACTGGACTAACCCATAGTCCTAAAACAGTGGGCATCGCAGGCGCCACGGCACCGCAGCACAACCTAGTATTCATATATATATTTACGCTCAATTATCGCTGACTGCCTCACGCCTAACGCTAAGGGACATCACTATGTTTTTTTAAAGTGAATATATAGACTTAAAAATCATAATCATTTTGGTTTCCAGATTAACAATAGCCAAACAACGCACGAACCTATGACGTCAGCATTTGTGTTGTAAACAGTGCTGACTGACTCAAAGAGATATTTTTTGGTGCAGTAATTTGGTGCGCTGCTTTCTAAAAGTAGTTAAAATCGTGAGGTGATTAGCACTGTAAACAAATAAATATTATATAAATACTTTGTGTACATTTCAGGAGTATTTCGTATTTATCATACAAAGGAAGGATAAGTTACTTGCGCCTTTGACAAAAAAAAGTGGCCCTACAACCCCTATTATAAAATACTTTGTGTACATTTCAGGAAGTTTAATATTACGTATTTATCATACAAGGACAAGTTAGTTGGGCTTTTGAAAAAGGTGGGCGCCGTAGGCGCCCTAAAAAAGTGGGCGCCCCAGGCGCCACGGCACCGCAGCACAACCTAGTTCATATATATATTTACCCTCAATTATGCATGACTGTGGTCTAAAGCTAAGGGGCATCACTCTGCTTTTTTTAAAAATTGAAAATATAGACTTAAAATCGTAATCATTTTGGTTTTCAGATTAACAATAGCCAAACAACGCACGAACCTTTGACGTCAGCATTTGTGTTGTAAGCAGTGCTAGTGCTGACTGACTCAAGGAGAACATTTTTTGGTGCAGTAATTTGGTGCGCTGCTTTCTAAAATTAGTTAAAAATCGTGTTGTGATTAGCACTGTAAAAAAATTAAACAATATAATTTGCAATTGTCACGCAAGTAGTGTCTGTCAGTCCTGACACTACTAATTTTAGAAAGCAGGGAAAACCAAATTACTGCACCAATGCATCAAAAGGTGTGCAAATTAAAGATGCGTTGTAAAAATATATTATATGACGTCATTGTTTTCGCTCATATTTTAATTTTGGAAAAGGGATAAATGTAAAAAGAGGATTTGATGATTGCTAATTATAAAATAAAAAAACAAAGGGGACGCCGTAGGCTCCCTACAACCCCTAATATAAAATACTTTGTGTACATTTCAGAAAGTTTAATATTTCGTATTTATCAAACAAGGACAAGTTAGTTGGGCTTGTGAAAAAGGTGGGTGCCGTAGGCGCCCTAAAAAAGTGCATTTTTTATAAAATAAATAGATTTCAGCTGAAAACTTCCGTCATTTTTGACGGTTGATACGCTAGTATTATATAAATACTTTAAGTACATTTCAGAAATATTTCGGATTTATCATATAAGGATAAGTTACTTGGGCTTTTGACCCCAAAAAAACGTGGGCGCCGTTGGCACCCTACAACCCCTATTATAAAATACTTTGTGTACATTTAGGGAAGATTAATATTACATATTTATCATACAAGGACAAGTTAGTTGTGCTCTTGAAAAAGGTGGGCGCCGTAGGTGCCCTAAAAAGTGGGCGCCCGCAGCACAACCTAGTATAAACAATATAATAGCCCAAGTCACACGTTGGAAGGAAGGATCCGTAACGCTATGACGTCATTTTTAAGCTCAAATTTAACTATATACAATGCGCGCATCAGAAGGTGTGCAAAATTCTAAAAGATTCTCAAAAAATATTATATGACGTCATAGTTTTAGCTTATATTTTAATTTTGGAAAAGAGAGCTTTTAAAAAGAGGATTTGAGGATTTATAATTATAAAATACTTTGTGTACATTTCAGGAAGTTTAATATTTCGTATTTATCGAACAATGATAAGTTACTTGGGATTTTTACCCAACAAAAGTGGGCGCCGTAGGTGCCCTAAAACCCATAGTTTAATAATAGTATGTATGCCGTCGTCTTGTCGACTGTTAGTGGCCACATGGTGTCCGTCTCAGAATGGACTCGTCCATTCCCCACTAAGTTTCAATGAGTAACTGTGCATTGAACCAAGTGTTTCCGGTCTCTTGCAAACAAACCCAGTCAAATCTAAACAGTGAGAATACACACAAACCCATTCACAAATTTCATCTTTACTCTGTAAGGTGAAGATTTTTTAAAAATGTATTTGTTAATAGATTTTCCAGTATTGGACTCGGTTCATTGAACATCTCCAAATCCTTGTTACTCTCCAAACAGTAAACATTTGCCCGCGTAAATTTATCCGACTCTTAGAAAACACTTGAAGACGACTTAAGTATGACAGAGCAATAAAGAAGTAACTAAATGGACCTCGTAACTTAACGGTTAGTATGTTTTCACGTTCATAAGTTCATCAAATGTCACTTGAGCTACAGCAAATGTCACAGCAGCTTACCCTCAACAAAAGAAGACAAAATCCCGCGAGAAGAGCGGAACCGTAACAAATGACCTAAGGACGCGCTCATTTATTTCTTCCTCTTTTAAAAACATGAAAACATACATTTTAACCCGGATTGGGGGTGGTAGACGCGACTTCAAGTGGTGGTGTTGGTAGACGCGACTTCCAGTAGTCAAGCTGCTAGTAAGCCCCAGATTTCGTTAAGTCCTGTTAACATGAGAAGTAGGTCAGCCTCTAATCCCTGGCTCAGGGAGGGCCAGGAGATAAAGAGTGAATGTCACATCCCTCCCGCTGTTGTCATTTAACAAAGTCTCCTCCCTCCCTCCTCAGATGTCATTTTATAATCTCGACAGTCAAAATATAATCTGGACTTGTTTGGGTTCCGATAGTCGAAATGAATGAACCAACCTCTCCCCCTCCCTTTCCATCCACGTCACGTTGAGGGTGGGGGGTAGGTAACGGTATAACTGTCACGTGACAAATGGCCTTTTTACATCCTGTACTAAGAGAAAAACTTCCTAATTCATATTTAAGACCTTCCTTAACATTATATATTATGTCGTAATGCAAAAGGCGATAATCACGAAACAATATCTCCAGACGCCATCTTTATTTGTTAATTCTCTAGAGGAAGTCTAAGTGTGATAGAGCGAGGAATGCCGGGTAATTTAATTTGAGTTTATTTCTTTATAAATTTCACAGAAACCCGCAGGAGTTGATTTATTATTTTCTACTCTGCAAAATTCTCTTAGAGAGTAGCAGGTTTTTCCAACAAGCTTCAAGGACTTGTGCAGTAAAAGTTTACATTTACGTATATTAAACACAGACGATGGTCAACTAAGATGACAGACAATGACAGACATTATGTGTGTGGAGGTTGACTAGATGATGGTCACCTAGGATGACAGACAATGTGTGTGTGGAGGTTGACTTGAACTGTTATAAATGTCGATGTTTTCATGTTCATCTTAAATGTGAAGATAACATCTTTTTTTTTATGCAACAGTTCCAATCTTTAATCACAGACAAAAAAAAATAATTATATTTTGAGTGAGACTTGCAAACATCAACATGTCAAACAAATCTCCAACATATGGCGTTAAGGGCCAGTAAAAATAACGTTTATTTCCCATTGCTCAACTGGCATCAACGTTGGAGATGTGTATATAATTAAACAACCCGTAAAACAAAGTTTTTGACTGTAAATCCCTTATATATGAGACATAGCTAAAAGTGTTGATTATGTTCAATATAACACGCAACGCACGACAGACCCCCTGGGACATCTCGAGGGCTGGAGTTAAACTCCAGTGACCCGTGCAGGTGAACTATAGCAATCACTAGACATGCTACATAGATATACATAGAGATAAACTAAAAATTCATTAATTTAATTACGGTACATTCGATCGATCTGAAATTTTGATACAGTGCATTGTTAGGTGACAAAAGTCTATGTCAAAATTTCAGCTCGATAGGGTCATGGGAAGTGGGTCATTTATTAAATCCCTTATATTAACTTCGCGGCCGTCTCTCTCATCATCTCTCTCATGGGCTCGGCGGGCGGAAAAACAAAAGTCGAAAATGACCCACTTCCCGTGATCCGATCGAACTGAAATTTGGCACACGGACCCGTCTAACCTAACAATGCATCGTATCAAAATTTCAGATCGATCGAACGTACCGTAATTAAATTAATGCATTTTTAGTATATCCTTATATGAGGTATGTAATTTAAATTCACTGTTTGTTATTGTTTTTTTCCTACGTGAAATTTTGAGCTGACGCATTGAGGCGACCCAACGAAGCGACGGGCGCTTTTGTTTACATTTTACGTGTCACTCTGAGCTCGGTCAAGCGAATCGGTGACCAGACTTTTCCCCTCTCCCTCCCCCCACCCACCCCTCCCCCCACCCACCCCTCCCCCCACCACTAGGATTATGATGCAAAGTTGAGTTAAGACAGATTCAGTCTGTAAATGTTTGAAAATAATCAATACTGTTAGTTATGTCTCATATATAAGGGATTTATAGTCAAAAACTTTGTTTTTACGGGTTTGTTTTATTTTGTTTTTTCCGTGGGACTGACCACAACGACAAGACGGTGAAGTTAATATAAGGGGATTTAATGAGACATGATATGATTTATAAGGGGATTTAATGAGACATGATATGATTTATAAGTGGATTTAATGAGACATGATATGATTTATAAGGGGATTTAATGAGACATGATATGATTTATAAGGGGATTTAATGAGACATGATATGATTTATAAGTGGATTTAATGAGACATGATATGATTTATAAGGGGATTTAATGAGACATGATATGATTACGGTTGAACAAAAGACAGAATAACCAAAAAGATGTTACAGTCAGATGCCTCCATCGGCAGAGAACAAAACAAAACCATCATTATATCTATTAAAACAGTGAAACACTTGTTTCATCTCATATCAGATGCTACTGCAATCATAATTGTTATCCACAAACTCTGCACTGCACTGAAGACTAAGACTAAAACTAAGACTAAGACTAAGACTCAGAATTGTTTTGTCTTGTTTTCAACCTTAAAGATTTTTTTCTACACACGACTTCTAGGCAGTCCATTCTATATTAACGGAAGTGTCCCCTGTAGACATCAAAGAAATAGGTCGGCGCAACTCTGATTATATGGCCAAATTAAGTCCATTAGACTTTTGGATAATTTATTTTTACCACGTTTTTATTAACTCGCTTTCGTTGGTGTGGCATTGTTTGTTGGTTTGTCCAAGATTTTTTCAAATCTGCCAATGTAAAAATGGTCCTAGAGATCTGAAAATTTTACCACATATAGATCTTGGATGACAATGCATTGTATTAAAATTTCAGATCGATCGAATGTACCTTTATTAAATTATTGAACTTTTTAGTTTATCTATAGTCTATATATAAGCATCTGTACCGTCGGCTTTTGTTGACATCCGTGAGTTCCCCCCGTGACCACATCACAATGTTTTTAAAACGTTGGGCGGGCGCTTGTGAGGTGTTTGGTAAAATAAATAGAGGTAAAAAAAATATTGTTAAAAACCAAGTTTTTATTAGTGGACTAAAAAGAATAAAATAAATAAATGTAAAACAATGATTTTTAAAAACCATGTTTTTACAAGCGGACTAAAAATAAGAAAATAATTTAAAACTTGTAAGTTCAAGTACTTTCATTTAATATGACTAAAAACGTGGGGCGGGCGCTTATGAGGTTTAACAAATGCAGCTCACTCATACTCTCACTTATAGATCTCTCTTTTGCCTTCTAAATTAGAAATCTTTAATTTTTATACCAAACACCCGCCCCACGTTTTTAGTCATATTAAATTAAAGTACTTGAACTTACAAGTTTTAAATTATTTTCTTCTTTTTAGTCCGCTTGTAAAAACGTGGTTTTTAAAAATCATTTTTTTACCTTTATTTATTTCTGTCTGGATAGTCATTTCACAATGTAACACTAAATCTAGATCAGGCATCGGGGGCGGGTGAAGGTGGGGTCAGATTTGATGTTTGTTATTAAAAGGGCAATAGACAATATGGGTTATTGCTTGTTGTATAAAAAGCTTTAAAAAAGGTTATAAAAAGTATATAATATATAATATAAAGCCTATAATATAAACTGCCTGACAACCACATCCCTAAGTCATTATGTAAAATGCTGAGATATAACTGACCTTTGCCGAGACATCAGAATCACGTGCAGGTTAACGAAGTTTGAGCAGACGCCAATGTGACGAGAGTATTGATGAGACAGCTGGTTGTAGTTGGTAATAGCTACACGCGAGGAAAAGTCTTGTTTATAAGACCTTGTGTTGGCAGCCCGTAACTTGTCTTGTTACACGTAACTTATACGTTTACACGTAACTTGTCCAGTTACACGTAACTTGTCCAGTTACACGTAACTTGTCCGGTTAAACGTAACATATACGGATACACGTAACTTTTCGGTTACACGTTACTTGTTTTGTTACAAGTAATTTGTCCGGTTAGCCAGAGCGAAATATAAACACCACAAACATATTATCTTACTAAGTTGATTCTTGCCACCAAAAGCGTCGAATCAAGCAAGAATTTATCATTAAAAGGTCATGTTTAAGACCAGATTTGGTGTTAAAGATACCGTGTCGTGAAATGATGAATGCCTGCAAACATAGATATTTTCAGTCAACTCACACCGTCAAAGTTGACTTAGGTCATATTTTCATTCCTGTTATTGACACAGTTCGCTTTTCTATTACAATTTGCTTTTTTAAAAAATTCAAAATAAAAATTGTTACAAATTACGTCACGTGTGGCCCCAATAGGGTGCGTAACTCTGTACCTTTATATCAATATTTACCCATTGGCCACCGTCTCAAACAGAGGGTAGCAGTTCAAATTTTAGGTCTGTATGAGCTGGGATCAGAACCCGTAATGTCACATGACGTCAATGTTTGTATGATCTGGACCACAGATTTGTATCGTCTGCTCAGATACCAAATGTTAGGCCAACAAGACCACGTCCAGTCTTTGAGCAGACTCCTAGACACAACATCGACGGCTGGATTCGGATACGTTAGTGGATTATTCAGACATAAGCATTAATTTATCATCGATACTTGAGTTCGAATACTCATCATACAATATTAAAAATACTGGTTAAATGCCACCCACCACTATGTACTCGATTCTTATTAGACCATTTGTATCCTGTGCACCGTTAGCTGCGTCCGATTACAATTTCGTTCTCCACCCCTTCTCCGCCTACAAAAATAAATTTCGTTGGTATAACACGAGAGCTTTACATCGCGCAAGCATACATCACACCTATCCCATTAACAGATGGATGCTACATCACACCGATCCCATTAACAGATGGATGCTACATCACACCGATCCCATTAACAGATGGATGCTACATCACACCTATCCCATTAACAGATGGATGCTACATCACACCGATCCCATTAACAGATGGCTGCTACATCACACCTATCCCATTAACAGATGGATGCTACATCACACCTATCCCATTAACAGATGGATGCTACATCACACATATCCCATTAACAGATGGATGCTACATCACACCTATCCCATTAACAGATGGATGCTACATCACACCGATCCCATTAACAGATGGATGCTACATCACACATATCCCATTAACAGATGGATGCTACATCACACCGATCCCATTAACAGATGGATGCTACATCACACCTATCCCATTAACAGATGGATGCTACATCACACCGATCCCATTAACAGATGGATGCTACATCACACCTATCCCATTAACAGATGGATGCTACATCACACATATCCCATTAACAGATGGATGCTACATGACACATATCCCATTAACAGATGGATGCTACATCACACCGATCCCATTAACAGATGGATGCTACATCACACCTATCCCATTAACAGATGGATGCTACATCGCACCGATCCCATTAACAGATGGATGCTACATCACACCGATCCCATTAACAGATGGATGCTACATCACACCTATCCCATTAACAGATGGATGCTACATCACACCTATCCCATTAACAGATGGATGCTACATCACACCGATCCCATTAACAGATGGATGCTACATCACACCTATCCCATTAACAGATGGATGCTACATCACACCGATCCCATTAACAGATGGATGCTACATCACACCTATCCCATTAACAGATAGATGCTAAGCCGATACTACGCCACGTCGTTAGATCACGTGATTCATAGATAAGCTTCTTCTCTTTTATTTGGAGCATCACTTATGTAAAATAATCCACAAACGACGATTTGATTTTGTCTACCATGATCGCAGTCACTACAAACTGATCAGTCCCTGTACAGCCATCAAGAATCTCAGCTCAAAGTTTCTTAACCACAGGTTCACGAGTCCTTTAAAAGCGGTATAAGCCGCCTTTTAGAGAGCTGAAGACATCCATTTAAAAGTGATATTCTAAGGTGTCATTAGCATTGGCGAAATAAAAATAGTTTTTGTCTTTATCAATTATCCTGCACATTAATAGGTAGTAAAACCAAATCTATCCACTTCAGCTGCCCCCTTTTGGATTTCACCAATACTTTTATCCACTACGTCCAGCAAATGTTGCGTCTAAGTCTCGTTTCTTCATGTGCACTCTTGTGCAAAGTAACCATTTCTTCTGTGCAAAATTGTACATCCAGCAATCACACACTTATCATCCTGATCAAAATTTGCCGAGTAGAAACTCTTTTACTGCTGGGCGGCGTCAGGTAGATAGCTGCGCAGCCGCGCATCATGGAGGGAACATTGCATCCAACCCTTTATCCACTTCACTTCACTACACCAAGCCCTCTTATACTACTTACAAAGTCCCCTATCCACTACACTTCACTACACCAAGCCCTCTTATACTACTTACAAAGTCCCCTATCCACTACACTTCACTACACCAAGCCCTCTTATACTACTTACAAAGTCCCCTATCCACTTCACTTCACTACACCAAGCCCTCTTATACTACTTACAAAGTCCCCTATCCACTACACTTCACTACACCAAGCCCTCTTATGCTACTTACAAAGTCCCCTATCCACTACACTTCACTACACCAAGCCCTCTTATACTACTTACAAAGTCCCCTATTCACTACACTTCACTACACCAAGTACTCTTATACTACTTACAAAGTCCCCTATCCACTACACTTCACTACACCAAGCCCTCTTATACTACTTACAAAGTCCCCTATCCACTACACTTCACTACACCAAGCCCTCTTATACTACTTACAAAGTCCCCTATCCACTTCACTTCACTACACCAAGCCCTCTTATACTACTTACAAAGTCCCCTATTCACTACACTTCACTACACCAAGCCCTCTTATACTACTTACAAAGTCCCCTATCCACTACACTTCACTACACCAAGCCCTCTTATACTACTTACAAAGTCCCCTATCCACTACACTTCACTACACCAAGCCCTCTTATACTACTTACAAAGTCCCCTATCCACTACACTTCACTACACCAAGCCCTCTTATACTACTTACAAAGTCCCCTATCCACTACACTTCACTACACCAAGCCCTCTTATACTACTTACAAAGTCCCCTATCCACTACACTTCACTACACCAAGCCCTCTTATACTACTTACAAAGTCCCCTATCCACTACACTTCACTACACCAAGCCCTCTTATACTACTTACAAAGTCCCCTATCCACTACACTTCACTACACCAAGCCCTCGTATACTACTTACAAAGCCCCTTATCCACTACACTTCACTACACCAAGCCCTCTTATACTACTCACAAAGCCCCTTATCCACTACACTTCACTACACCAAGCCCTCGTATACTACTTACAAAGCCCCTTATCCACTACACTTCACTACAACAAGCCCTCTTATACTACTCACAAAGCCCCATATACACTACATCAAACCTTGCATCCACTGCACCAAGCCCCAAAGGTTGTATTTCAAGATGTAAACAATCAGAGTTCAAAGGTCAGTTTTGTGCTGCCCATGTTATGGAGTACAAGGCATGTGCCATGTGTTGAGCATGTTGTCTGCAAATGGGTGGGGGAGACGACTCCTGTTCACATTGACACAGTTGGGCACAGAGTTCCAGCCCATGAACATGAGACGTGCCATTGTATCAGCAGTAGGTGTGAGTGTTTACACACGCCAACGTAAAAGTTCAATGAATGATCCCCACGGCTTTTTTATAATCAATGTCCCAGGTTACTTTGTGTTACAGTGACATGTTTCACATTACAGTCAAGTGTTGGTAGAGTTATCAAACAATAAGAGCTCCCCAGTTTTATGTATTCCTTACACTCACTTTGAAATGTTGGACTGAGAATTCTACCCCCCAAAACCAGTAATTATGCCTTTTTAAAGTATTGAAACAAAGGGCCATCCATATATTACGTACGCAAGGAGGGGAGGGGGGGGTCTTAAATTTACGACATTTTGCGTATGGATGCGTACGGGGGGAGGGGGGTCTCGACTGACTGTGTACGTACGCAAAAAAAATGTAATTTGCATAATACTAAGCCTAGTAACGTAAACCACTCTGGCAGCAAACGGCATTCGAGACCTACTGAGTCAAGACTGATATGCAATAATATTTTATAATTTCATGCAAATGTTATTTTGAACTTCTAATTACATGTACTTGGAAGCAATTAACATGTGATTCAGACCAAACGTTTACACATTACTAAAATATATCCGTCGGATTTATATTTCCATTTTTTGAAATAAGATGAATTTTCTTTTTCACCCACCGGTTCCTTAGCCGTTATAAACACACAATGGGACGGCAATTTCACTATTTTTTATTGTTCTATTTTATCAGTTTTGTTATGCAGTTTCCAAGACAATAAAATTTGAATGTTTTATTGTATTTTTTCAATAATTTCAACATGAAAAACACAATATTACGAAAAAACTATAAAAGGGCCGTCCATGAATGAGGTCATGCGATTTTAGCCGATTTTTACCCTTCCCCTTCGTCACACTTCGAGACAAAAACTTAGAACCCCCCCCCCAGTATTACGTCACAAAGGGGCCGTCCACGCACCTAGGGGGACGCGGGGTCTACATATTTGTGACGATGTGTGACGTGGGGGAGGGAGAGTTTGAGAAATGTGACGTCACATCAAAACTCGCAACTTTAAATAAAAGTTCCACTTAATTAGTTGATTTGTTACATGGTGTTTTACATGACTTCACGCGTGTTACGATATTAGAATGCAGGCATACACTAAATAAATACTTAAATGACAAAAAAGTGATTTTAAACATGCTCTTTTTCAAATAGAAAATACAGCTTTTATGCCCCGCCCCCGGCAAAGCTTTGTGACGTCATATTGGAGGGGGTGGTCTAACTTTTTGTGACGACGCGTGTCGAGGGAGGGGTGAAAATTGGCCATAATCGCGTGTCGTCATTAATGGAAGGCCCCAAAGCTTTGACCCCCCCCCTTTAAAAGTCGTATTTTCGCATTAAAAATTAGCTTGTTGCAAATCGCTTTTTTGTCATTTAAGTTTAAGTATGTATTTAGTGTAAGGAACACTCTAATATCGTAGCACGCGTGAATCCATTGAAAACGTCATTAAATAAATTGCAGGCAATCAAATATTTTAGTGCTCATTTTGATGTGACGTCAAATTTCTTAAAACCCCCTCCCCCTCGTCACAAATGCGTGACCCCCCTCTCCTGTCCCCTTTATAGGCGTGTGACGTCATTTATGGCCGGCTTCAAAGAGTAAAACCAATGTCTTTTGAATCTGGATTTAAAATTTATTTTTTCAAAGTGGGAGGAGGGTGAGCGAATTTGTACGTACGCATAGGGGGGTCCCGAAAATGTACGGGGTGCAACAGCGGGGAGGGGGTACTAAATACGAATTTTGTGCGTACGTAATATATGGATGGCCCCCAAGTTGAATTCTAATTTTATTAATGGTAGTATATACTCACTCGTCTACTTCCGCTTATCGTAAGAAATCGTGTTTCTAAAATTGAAGAGCTACAAGTATGTCCAATTATAAGTTTAAAAAGAACAAATTTCATCGAGCCTTTTTTAAAATTAATTTTTTTTACATGAATTGATAATTAATACTATTTTTTACATGGTTTGTCCCTGGTAGAATCATATTTAAGGTTTAGTGATAGGTTTTAGGGTGTAGGTTACGTTTAGTGATATGTTTTAGTGATAGGTTTCTTTTCACAACAAATGTCTATGCTTGTCTTTGTTGTTAATTTTTGTCTAAATAAATAATAATCATAATACAAGGGAAAATTATGTAAGTAACAAAAAATATAAATTATTCATAAATTGGAGGGAAAAAATTGAAACTATTTCGATATACTTGTAGCTCTTCAATTTTAGAAACATGATTTCTTACGCAAACCAGACGAGCGAATATACACTACCTTTATTAATATATCTATCAAATTTACACCTCCTAATTTCAATCTAGACAAACTTTCTCTATTTCAATGTTCAAAGAAAATTACTAAATATCTTAAATGTCTGATGATATTATTATGGGGGTACTTGAGAGTTTTACGCTCATGTCCACCAACGTAAAGCCGGGGTGCAAGAACCAAAGATCAGGAATCCCTGATTTATAGATTGATTTGGTCATCCTACACATTAACCGCCAAATGCTCCTGATACGATGGTTCTGTGGTTAGGTCTAGGACTACCTCGGGCAAGATTATCCGGGGCGCTGAATTTAAAAAAATATATTAAGGAATGGGGTAATAGATTCCAATGTGGACTGAAAAAAGAATGCTGTTTTATTTAATAAAGGTTTCGCTGCTTCATTGGACAGCTTTGACCCAGTGGTAGAAACCAGCAGTTCCGTAGTCCACTCAGGTATCAGTTCCATAGTATAATCAGGTATCAGTTCCATAGTACAATCAGGTATCAGTTCCACAGTCCACTCAGGTATCAGTTCCACAGTCCACTCAGGTATCAGTTCCATGGTCCACTCAGGTATCAGTTCCATAGTCCACTCAGGTATCAGTTCCATAGTCCACTCAGGTATCAGTTCCATAGTCCACTCATATATCAGTTCCACAGTCCACTCAGGTATCAGTTCCACAGTCCACTCAGGTATCAGTTCCACAGTCCACTCAGTTATCAGTTCCATAGTCAACTCAGATATCAGTTCCACAGTCCACTCAGGTATCAGTTCCATAATCCACTCAGTTATCAGTTCCATAGTCCACCCAGGTATCAGTTCCACAGTCCACTTAGGTATCAGTTCCACAGTCCACACAGGTATAAGTTCCATAGTCCACTCAGGTATAAGTTCCACAGTCCACTCAGGTATCAGTTCCACAGTCCACTCAGGTATCAATGGCTTTGTCTTCATGTCACTTATTCTCCTCCCCGATTAAAAATTCTGCTATTGCTGTTTCACTCCCAAACTAAGTAGTAAGTAAGTAGGCCTCCAGTGTGTTGTGGGTAGTCCTCCGGTGTGTTGTGGGTAGTCATCCGGTGTGTTGTCGGTAGTCCTCCAGTGTGTGTTGGGTAGTCCTCCGGTGTGTTGTCGGTAGTCCTCCAGTGTGTTGTGGGTAGTCCTCCGGTGTGTTGTCGGTAGTCCTCCAGTGTGTTGTGGGTAGTCCTCCGGTGTGTTGTCGGTAGTCCTCCAGTGTGTTGTGGGTAGTCCTCCGGTGTGTTGTCGGTAGTCCTCCAGTGTGTTGTGGGTAGTCCTCCGGTGTGTTGTGGGTAGTCATCCGGTGTGTTGTCGGTAGTCCTCCAGTGTGTTGTGGGTAGTCCTCCGGTGTGTTGTCGGTAGTCCTCCAGTGTGTTGTGGGTAGTCCTCCGGTGTGTTGTCGGTAGTCCTCCAGTGTGTTGTGTGTAGTCCTCCAGTGTGTTGTGTGTAGTCCTCCAGTGTGTTGTGTGTAGTCCTCCAGTGTGTTGTGTGTAGTCCTCCGGTGTGTTGTGTGTAGTCCTCCAGTGTGTTGTGTGTAGTCCTCCAGTGTGTTGTGTGTAGTCCTCCGGTGTGTTGTGTGTAGTCCTCCAGTGTGTTGTGTGTAGTCCTCCAGTGTGTTGTGGGTAGTCCTCCAGTGTGTTGTGTGTAGTCCTCCAGTGTGTTGTGTGTAGTCCTCCAGTGTGTTGTGGGTAGTCCTCCAGTGTGTTGTGGGTAGTCCTCCAGTGTGTTGTGTGTAGTCCTCCAGTGTGTTGTGTGTAGTCCTCCGGTGTGTTATGGGTAGTCCTCCAGTGTGTTGTGGGTAGTCCTCCAGTGTGTTGTGTGTAGTCCTCCAGTGTGTTGTGTGTAGTCCTCCAGTGTGTTGTGGGTAGTCCTCCAGTGTGTTGTGTGTAGTCCTCCAGTGTGTTGTGTGTAGTCCTCCAGTGTGTTGTGGGTAGTCCTCCAGTGTGTTGTGTGTAGTCCTCCAGTGTGTTGTGGGTAGTCCTCCAGTGTGTTGTGGGTAGTCCTCCAGTGTGTTGCGGCTGGACGTGTGCCAGGTCCTATAATGTTCTCATTAGCCCAATGTATCACTGTGTATAACAATGTTTGAAAATCATTTTTTCTAATGTTTGTTTGATCTTGTTAGTTTAATTCAATTTAATTATTTTCAAATTCAGAAACCTGTTCAATTAACCTGGCATGCAGCCGTGAACACTCGACTCTGTGCGTGTGTGTGTGTGTGTGTGGCATGCAGCCCTGAACACTCGAATCTGTGTGTGTGTGTGTGTGTGTGTGTGTGTGTGTGTGTGTGGCATGCAGCCCTGAACACTCGAATCTGTGTGTGTGTGTGTGTGGCATGCAGCCGTGAACACTCGAATCTGTGTGTGTGGGTGTGTGTGTGGCATGCAGCCCTGAACACTCGAATATGTGTGTGTGTGTGTTTGTGTGTGGCATGCAGCCGTGAACACTCGATCTGTGTGTGTGTGTGTGTGTGGCATGCAGCCGTGAACACTCGAATATGTGTGTGTGTGTGTGTGTGTGGCATGCAGCCGTGAACACTCGAATCTGTGTGTGTGGGTGTGTGTGTGGCATGCAGCCCTGAACACTCGAATCTGTGTGTGTGTGTGTGTGTGTGTGTGTGGCATGCAGCCGTGAACACTCGAATCTCTGTGTGTGGGTGTGTGTGTGGCATGCAGCCGTGAACACTCGAATCTGTGTGTGTGGGTGTGTGTGTGTGGCATGCAGCCCTGAACACTCGAATCTGTGTGTGTGTGTGTGTGTGTGTGTGTGTGTGTGTGTGTGTGTGTGTGTGTGTGTGGCATGCAGCCGTGAACACTCGAATCTGTGTGTGTGGGTGTGTGTGTGGCATGCAGCCCTGAACACTCGAATATTTGTGTGTGTGTGTGGCATGCAGCCGTGAACACTCGATCTGTGTGTGTGTGTGGCATGCAGCCGTGAACACTCGAATCTGTGTGTGTGTGTGTGTGTGTGGCATGCAGCCGTGAACACTCGAATCTGTGTGTGTGTGTGGCATGCAGCCGTGAACACTCGAATCTGTGTGTGTGTGTGTGTGTGTGGCATGCAGCCGTGAACACTCGAATCTGTGTGTGTGTGTGGCATGCAGCCGTGAACACTCGAATCTGTGTGTGTGTGTGGCATGCAGCCCTGAACACTCGAATCTGTGTGTGTGTGTGGCATGCAGCCGTGAACACTCGAATCTGTGTGTGTGTGTGGCATGCAGCCGTGAACACTCGAATCTGTGTATGTGTGTGTGTGTGGCATGCAGCCGTGAACACTCGAATCTGTGTGTGTGTGTGTGTGTGTGTGTGTGTGTGTGTGTGTGTGTGTGTGTGTGTGTGTGGCATGCAGCCGTGAACACTCGAATCTGTGTGTGTGTGTGTGTGTGTGTGTGTGTGTGTGTGTTTATTGTACGCAGTTAAAATACCAGAGACATTAATGACATTCATATGTTGGTGTGTAACGTGTACAAAAATGTTAAATACCAGAGATACTAATGACATTCATATGTTGGTGTGTAACGTGTACAAAAATGTTAAATACCAGAGATACTAATGACATTCATATGTTGGTGTGTAACGCGTACAAAAATGTTAAATACCAGAGCTACTAATGACATTCATATGTTGGTGTGTAACGTGTACAAAAATGTTAAATACCAGAGATACTAATGACATTCATATGTTGGTGTGTAACGTGTACAAAAATGTTAAATACCAGAAATACTAATAACATTCATATATGCAAGTTTACCCGAGAGCGTGGCGGAATCTTTTGTTGAAAAAAAAACGTTGAAGATATGTTAATTGATTCCCTACTGTCAGACAGTTTGTCACATGACACTGTTAATTTTTAACTCGTTCCGCCAATGAATATGTAAATAGATACACGGATCCCCATTGGATTCGGGGGTCCTAAAATAATGTGTAATAATATCCCCACACCAGTAGAGATTCACTTATCAACCTCACGTGTTTCACATCAAGCACCATTATTGTAAGCCTGTGGTCAAACTGGACGAAGAACAATCAGCAAAGAACGCAGTGGTACCTCGGTATACGTCTGCTTTGGAATAAATCCAACTTGGTATACGTCCTATATGGACGCAAAACATTTTGCTTGGTATACGACTTTTGTTTGGAATACGACCCGCAACCATACAATCTGTTTGAGAGACTCAATTACTTCTGGGATAATTCTAATTTTTTAATGTGTGTAAAATAACGTCGCTCGACCTTCACCCTATGTATGACCCCTCAGGACCCTATGTATGACCCCTCAGGACCCTATGTATGACCCCTCAGGACCCTATGTATGACCCCTCAGACCCTATGTATGACCCCTCATGACCCTATGTATGACCCCTCAGGACCCTATGTATGACCCCTCAGGACCCTATGTATGACCCCTCAGGACCCTATGTATGACCCCTCAGGACCCTATGTATGACCCCTCAGGACCCTATGTATGACCCCTCAGGACCCTATGTATGACCCCTATTCCACGCCAACAAAAGATCCCGTGATGACAATCCTTTAACATTAAATATTAATTTTCATTTCCTTCAAATTCTGTTAAAACTCATCCATAGAACTCCCCATCCCTAATTCATCGTACAGGGGGGGGGCGCATGCCTCACAATGGGACAGAATAGTTTGAGGATCACTTGGTTTACCTTATGGCGGGCCACAACCACACAATGAGACAGAATCGTTTGAGGATCACTTGGTTTAACTTATGGCGGGCCACGGCCACACAATGAGACAGAATAGTTTGAGGATCCCTGTACTTACCTTGTGGCGGGCCACGGCCACACAATGAGGCTAGAATGAGATCAAGTATTGTATTACAGAAAGCTGAGATTTTTAAGTCAAGTCTTTCGTGCAAGTTCTTTATTCCACATTTCCTGTTCTTGTGCTGCTGTAAAACATGCAAAGAAAAACAATTACAGACTTCTTCAACCCCTCTTAGAAAAAGTCAAACAGAACGCCCCTGACGGAGTATAATTGATCCAGCCCAATATCAATAAATTACATTAAAGAGGCACTTAAAAGCAATAAATTCCAGGTCATTTGGGGTAAAGCTCATTTATATTCCTTCTCTTCTTAGATCACTTTGACAAACAAAAGGCGTGAGTTTAAATACTGTTTATTTTGATTAGATCTGGAGAGATTTATTTAAAGTGTTTTTATTTGAACAAGATTTCCTTTCAGTGCACTTTTATTTAACTTGTAACTCTATTTATCTCTATTTATTTGTCCATAAATAACGTAACGAAATTTTTGCCGATCCCCCCCCCCTTTTTTCCCACCATCGTAACACTTTGTCACTAAAATTGAGACCCCCCTTCCAATACGACGTAACAAAGCTTTGCGCCCCCCCCCCATTAAAAACTTAGTTTCTATTTTTAAATGAGCATCACTTTTTTTCATTTAAGTATGTTTTTATTTTAAGGCTTCACTTTAATATCGTAACACGCGTGAAGCCATATAAACGCCATTAAATTAATTGTAAACAATTAAATATTTAGGTGGAACTTTTATTTAAAGTTGAGCGTTTTGATGTGACGTCACATTTCTTAATCACCCCCTCCCCCTCATCACGCATCGTCACAAATATGTGACACCCCCCCCCCTTTTTTTTTAAAGTGCGTGACGTCATTTATGGACGGCGCTTGAGCAATGTTCCCTTTAAGCTGAGCTGCCGCGCAGATATTTTAGCCACGCCGCGCAGCTGTTATGAATTACAACGCAGCAAATTTTGTAAAATATTGCACAAAAAATGGAGTCCTTGCAACTTTGCACACGAGTTTTTTCATTTGCACACAGACCAACGAACCTTAGAGGGAACATTGCCCCTGAGTTAAATCTTGCACCTGAAGTTGGAACAAATCTTTTTATCTGAGCTACACCTGCATCTCAGTTTAGAAAAACTCTATATCTCCAAATGAAATCATGCACATCAAATTTTTATAAACACTACTTGTCTATCTTGCACCTGAGGTTTGAATATTTCTATCAACACACTATCAACAATTTAAGTTCTAACATAAATGCAAGACTTACACTAACCATGGATAAGCTTAGGGCACAGTAATCTTCTGTAATAGATTAGATAAGACAAATCGTTGTAATAAATATTTTTAAAATTGTTCTTTCAGATACTAAAGATTTTAGATTTTAGACAACATTAAAAACTTTGCATTTTAAGAATTTTTTAAAACTTATTAATAAATAAATAAGGCTTCTATTTATATTTTAGGATTTTATAATTTTTAAAACTTTTTTGGGGGGTGGGGTGGTAGGGGAGAATCTAGCGCCCTAGTACCTGGCTTAAAGCTTATAATTTTGGCTTTAAGTCCCCTCGGGGTGCACAAACGAATTTCTAGTTGGCATATCATAGACATGGCTGACAAAACTGCCCACGTGTAAGTCACTCAAATAATCTCAAAAAAGATTATTTTTTTAATCCAAAAAATCTTAAATGTCCCCTGTCGTTCCCTCCCTTGTCATTGACGCCTTTTCCCCTGATTACGAGTGCCCTCGCCGCCTGCTCGTTGTTCCTAAAAAATCTGCCGTGCCGAGTTCCACTGGTTTAATATCCCGCCCTGCCACGTGCTAACCTATAAAACGAGGCTCCACGCTATGGGAGCTGAAGTTACTCTATTGTTCGCTATCACTGGCCATTCAAAATGTCGGCCCAAATCTTTGCTTTAATATCACTGGAATGTTCCAGTGCAGAACTTTTAGTGTTATAATCATTTCCTACTTTTCAAATGGGGATTCCAACTAAATTCCGAGACCTGCTGTCTGCTGGGCATTTATCTAGTTTCTCGTCTTTAGAATAGTTTCTCTACTTTCTTGTCATTGGTATAGTTTCTCTTCTATCTCCTCAATGGCATAGGTTCTTTTCTATCTTAAATTGAGTGAACGTCTCCAAACTTGTCAGAAATATAATAAATTATAAGAAATACAAAAAACTGAGTGAGTTCCAACCTATTTGAAATCTGACAATTATAATAATGAGTCACAGCTCATCTAGGCTTGCAGTACATTTAACTCATACATTACATGATAGGTCGTTGTTGTAAATGTAATGTATTACAGCCTTTTAATTTTAATAACGACAAAACGATTACCCTGTTTCCAATGAATTTTAAACTTACTCAAAGGCGTTGCTTGGGAATCTTCTAAAATCATTTTTTTCCTCCAGAAATTTGTTTTTGTATGACTCTCAAACATAGAATCCGATTTTCTATCAAAGTTTCACCTCTGGGGTAGACAAAGTGCCCCATCCCCACAAGTTTTCTGGGGTGTTACTCTTGATACAACTGTTACTTGTCCTGAAACTGTCTGAAACAACTCGCTGCAAATCTTGTCCCGAGCCTTACAGGGAGAGATGCTGTTGTGTGGTATGAGGCCGTCAAAGTAACATTGTAGGTTGAAGAGTCGGTAAATTTGTTCCCGTGATGTATGTTGACCAATAGTCAGTTTAATTTGTCAAGGCGTTTCGATCAAGGCTTTGGTCAGTTAGAGTCTTGACCATCGATTGCTCGTCCGCGGATCTATAGCTTCTGTCCTACATTTAGAAGCATTGATCGGTCAGTTTCGTGTGATGTACTGCACGAACTAAGGAAATCATTCAAATTTTGTTTATGAAGCTTTGTAACAAATTCAGTACGTGTAAAAAAAATACGGGTATTCTACCTAGATGCGTTGTTTCATGATTGCCGCCTGACGTTAACAGACTGGTCAAGAGATGACGTATACAGCTCAAGTGGTGTTAGGTACATGTAAAGAGGTTCTGCTAAGTTTCCTTAAAACATTTAACTTTTTAGCCCCGATAACGTTTTTTTTATTTCATGCCGTGTGCTGTCTATTTATAGCCAACACATCACATTTCGACGTCGCCAAGACAACGAATGGCTGTCACTAACGTACAAACAGAAGATGTCCAACTAAACCTCTCTATATTACCCCCACCCCTCCCAAGAACATGAACTCTCACAGGCGACCTATAAGCTCATCAATACTGGGCCGCGAAGCGGCACGATGGGATTTCCACAGCATTGGAAAGCCTTCGCCCTTTATGTCTCCGTTGATTTACAAGCCAGGGAATGAAGTCTCAAACTCAGACTCCGGTCTGACAGGTTGTGCTGTGTGGAGTTACTTTCGATAACACTCACCTCGGCCCTGTCTTAAACTGGTATTTAAATAGTTGAACGTCCTTTAACCCCCCCCACCCCCACCCCCCAAATAAAACCACCATGTGGGGTTCAGTGGGGCGCCATCTGTTAGGCTAGACTATGACGGTTCGATTCTCAGGTTGTTAGTTTATGTAAGCAAGAAGATATACTTCAGTTCCACTCACAAAGACAATGACTATATAAGTCTTTAACAATCAGCTCAGCATGTTGTTTAATCCTATTATCACCCACTTATTTCTCTTTTCACCATTCAAATGTCCAGAGTTAGTGGCCCCTCCCACCCAGAGTTACACGCCCCTTTAAACTCACACACGCTAATTTATTTTCTTTGTGCATTTGGTGATCATATGAAAATAGATTGGACAATGAAAAATCAGATTTTAAATCTACGCATCTTATATTGGCATCTTTGTCCATCATTAAACATGACATTATGTTTGACATGTGAATACAACCAATAAATGATGTCAAAACCAGCACAATGCCAACAACCAATAATTGATGTCAAAACACAAAGGTTTATGCTTGACGTCCGTCTTCTAATTATATTACTTTCTTTCAATGAACATATAAACTGACATCCGAGTAAAAACTGACATCCCAGTATAAACTGACATCCAAATATAAACTGACATCCAAATATAAACTGACATCCAAATATAAACTGACATCCCAGTATAGACTGACATCCCAGTATAGACTGACATCCCAGTATAAACTGACATCCCAGTATAGACTGACATCCCAGTATAGACTGACATCCCAGTATAAACTGACATCCCAGTATAGACTGACATCCCAGTATAGACTGACATCCCAGTATAAACTGACATCCCAGTATAAACTGACATCCCAGTATAAACTGACATCCCAGTATAGACTGACATCCCAGTATAGACTGACATCCCATTATAAACTGACATCCCAGTATAGACTGACATCCCAGTATAGACTGACATCCCATTATAAACTGACATCCCAGTATAGACTGACATCCCAGTATAGACTGACATCCCAGTATAAACTGACATCCCAGTATAAACTGACATCCCAGTATAAACTGACATCCCAGTATAAACTGACATTCCATTATAAACTGACATTCCATTATAAACTGACATCCCAGTATAGACTGACATCCCATTATAAACTGACATTCCATTATAAACTGACATCCTAGTATAAACTGACATCCCAGTATAAACTGACATCCAAATATAAACTGACATCCCAGTATAGACTGACATCCCAGTATAAACTGACATCCCAGTATAAACTGACATCCCAGTATAAACTGACATCCCAGTATAGACTGACATCCCAGTATAGACTGACATCCCAGTATAGACTGACATCCCAGTATAAACTGACATCCCAGTATAAACTGACATCCCAGTATAGACTGACATCCCATTATAAACTGACATCCCAGTATAGACTGACATCCCAGTATAGACTGACATCCCAGTATAAACTGACATCCCAGTATAAACTGACATCCCAGTATAAACTGACATCCCAGTATAGACTGACATCCCATTATAAACTGACATTCCATTATAAACTGACATCCTAGTATAAACTGACATCCCAGTATAAACTGACATCCAAATATAAACTGACATCCCAGTATAGACTGACATCCCAGTATAAACTGACATCCCAGTATAGACTGACATCCCAGTATAGACTGACATCCCAGTATAAACTGACATCCCAGTATAAACTGACATCCCAGTATAGACTGACATCCCATTATAAACTGACATTCCATTATAAACTGACATCCCAGTATAAACTGACATCCCAGTATAAACTGACATCCAAATATAAACTGACATCCCAGTATAAACTGACATCCCAGTATAAACTGACATCCTGGTATAAGAAACTGACATCCCATTATAAACGGACATCCCATTATAAACTGACATTCTAGTATAAACTGACATCCCATTATAAACTGACATTCTAGTATAAACTGACATCCCAGTATAAACTGACATCCTAGTATAAACTGACATCCAAATATAAACTGACATTCCATTATAAACTGACATCCCAGTATAAACTGACATCCAAATATAAACTGACATCCAAATATAAACTGACATTCTAGTATAAACTGACATCCCAGTATAAACTGACATCCCATTATAAACGGACATCCCATTATAAACTGACATCCTAGTATAAACTGACATCCCAGTATAAACTGACATCCCATTATAAACGGACATCCCATTATAAACTGACATCCCATTATAAACTGACATTCTAGTATAAACTGACATCCCAGTATACACTGACATCCCAGTATAAACTGACATCCTAGTATAAACTGACATCCAAATATAAACTGACATCCAAATATAAACTGACATCCAAATATAAACTGACATCCAAATATAAACTGACATCCTATTATAAACTGACATCCCAGTATAAACTGACATCCTAGTATAAACTGACATCCTATTATAAACTGACATCCAAATATAAACTGACATCCAAATATAAACTGACATCCAAATATAAACTGACATCCAAATATAAACTGACATCCCAGTATAAACTGACATCCAAATATAAACTGACATCCTAGTATGGACCATTCACATTGTTTTTCTACTTCTAACCAACTTGACACTTTACCAGAACTTTTCACAACTCTCCCACGCACAAAAATTTAATTTATTAATTTAACTTGTCGGCCTAAAATCTATTTTTAAACCCAGGTCGGTATGCATTTTTGGGGGTTGGTCCCCCCTCCCCCTCTTCAGCTTCTTACCTTCTGAGGTCAACCACCGAACAATTGTCACAACCCTGGCCCCCAGCCATCACTCCCGCTCAAAGGTAGCATGTAGGCAGTGATATACTAATATATGAGTTTACTTTAAGTAATATCTTTAAGATAGTCTCCGTCTGCACATGCGAAATAACCCTTAAACTTTACTCTAACCTTTTTCCATAATGCCAACATTTTGAACAAAAAAATTAGTTCGTAATTATTTTAAATATTTCTTACTTAAACGTACTCATTTCAAGTTTAAATATAAAATTATAATCCCCTTCGACACTCAAGTGGATTGATGTTTTGTTTCTAACGCAATTTCCCTTGGAAAAATTGCGTTTATAGATTCGAAATGTCTGTAACGCTTGCACATGCAACTCCTCCTGAACCACACCAGATAGAGGGTTCGGGTCTTAGCAAATATACTAAGGAGGTCCCAAGGATGTGCAACGGCCAAAATAAATAGCGAAACGGTTTACTGGATTTCCTGGGGAAAAAAAAACAAAAAAAAACAGTATGTTGTCAATATCTCGCCAACCATATCATCTGTTGAAACAAACGCCAAACAATAGCTAATAATATTTAGAACAATGTTGGAGAAGGAATTTTTCAAAAATAACTTTTCATTCGACACCCGTAATTTTAGAAGAAATTTTTGAAAGCAATTGTTTTTTTTTAGTTTCAAAATTATTGATTTGAAATTACTTTTAATGTAATCTAGAACAGTGGTTCTCAAACTTTTGAGATTCCAGGACCACTTGATAAAAATATGTCTTAGGCGCGGACCACTACTGAAAAATGTGTTACTGCCGTGCTGGAAATTTATATATAATTATAGTTTGTATATAAATAGTTACTAGTAAACATGTTAGTTAGTAAATTATACTAAAATGCTACGATTTGCGTGCTCTTAAAACAATATTGAATGGAAACGGATTGCAATCGCATTCATTTGTAATGAACAAATGTCACTCATATTACTTATACTTATAGTATTATTCAAATCTTATCGCTTACTATAAAAAAACTGAAATTCATAAACAGTATTAGTATTAGTAAGACTGCTACACTAGTTTAATTAGTGAGAGCCTTGAGTTTCCACATTTGAGGAGAGCACGTTTAAAACAAGGTTGAATATTTGAAAGACTCCACCATCGTTCATCTTCAACTTAAAGTCGAAAATGATGTTTTGTTTTGATTGTAACAAATACAGAAAATCCACATTCACAAAGATATGATGTTGCTTAGGGTAAAAATATTTTAAAATATTTCTGAGACAGTTCTGAGACAGTTCTTAGACAGTTCTGAGACAGTTCTGAGACAGTTCTGAGACAGTTCTTAGTACTCCCAAATGTCATCAATTAGCTCACTTTCCGATTCAACATATTTAAATTAGTATCGCTGGTCAGTTCAATGTATTGGTTTAAATTCGATACTGGTAAATTTAATGAGTCAATGTCTGCAAGAAACGGACTGGAAACCAACGAAAAACTCTGAAAGGTCAAATCAACAAAGTAGAAGGTATATTGATCCTGTGGTGATTTAACGTGGTCAGAATCAAATTTATCAACTTTTTTTTATTGGTTTCAGCATCTTCTGGTTTATGGGTAATTTCGTACAATTGATCAAACATATCAAAGTTTCCATTGAATACAAGTGTGATCTAATGATCAAAAGTTTTCGTGAAAGCAGACATTTTGTCACTGAGAGTAATTAAATGTGTCTGCTTCCTTGCATAGATGAATTATGTTTGTTCAGCTCTTCAAAAAAGCGAAGTATAAGCCTGAGTAGCAACCAATAAGCTATCGTTCAAATTATCAATAATATTGAATTTTTTTTACTTCTCCAAGAAACGTTCTCACAGAACCACGTAATTCAGTCTGTTGAACACTTCCCTCCCTTAGATAGTCAGGCTTTTTGACTTGAGCCACTCGTATAGCCACCAAAAATGATGCTCTCAAAGCATTTTCATTGACTTTGGTTGCTTGTCACTTCTGACCATCTAGTGAATATTTCCTACGCAGATGGTAATCCAATGGTTTCTCCGAGCAGACATTAAGATTAGTTTTAAGATGTCTTGGGATTGCAGGTTCCATCGCTTCATTTGCAAGAATTTGCGGGCATATTACACACTGATCTGGGTTTATCATTTACAATGAAGCAAATAAACCAAAAGAGCGAATATTCTTCATCATACCATCGCATTATAAATTCCATCCTTTGCTCGCGGACCACCAAGGACATCTCCGCGGACCACAAGATGGGAATCACTGATCATGAATGATAGTAAATGTGGTTTTCCAGCTTTGTGAATGGTTATGTTAGATTGTTGCGTGGTGCGCATTATATTGACACATTCTTGGTGTGATGTAGTGTGAGGGGATATGACGTCATATTGTGTTTACTTTCAGAATTACTGATTTGAATCGACTTTTAATGTAATCTAGAATGATTTCTCTTGATAAATAAAATAAAAAACCGTAAAAAAACAACAAGTTTTTTACTATAAATCCTTTATGTAAGAGACGTAACTAAAAGAATGTTCATTATAATACGCAGCGCAAGACCATCCAAAAATACAAAATTGCAGTTGTGTCGTAAAACATGTTTAATATAATGCGCACCGATCAGGAATATGTTTATAAAAAGTGTTGTCAATAAAATACGCACCTCATTGCGCGACAGAAAGGTCGTTCAATATAATACGCACCGCGACACTCTATCTCAAAAAATAACATGATACATAGAGATAAATAAAATAATCTAAAAATTCAATAATTTAATTACGGTACATTGTGATACATCGTTTTTATCATTGGTACGAAACTGCCACAAAATTTCAGCTCGCTAGCTTACGAGAAAGTGGGTTAAAATCGATCCAAAGTTTTGGCGACAAGCAAGCAAGCATTCAATCAACCAAACAGAAACCACGAGTTAATATAAAGAATTTTTAAAAATCGCAAATTCCATTTTGGAAATTGCGTTTAAATACTCATTCGAATTTTTATTTCTTAATTTAACTTGCAATGATAATATTATAAAGTGTGACAAATTTGACAAATTTTTCATTAGGGGAATATCTTTAGAAAATCTTAACTACGCGACTATTGACATTTTCTCATTGAAAACTACACGTATGATCATATGTGAGTGAAAAATTAATTAATGATTTGAATGATAACTATCCAGTATCAACTATCAAGTATCAACTATCCAGTATCAACTATCAAGTATCAACTATCAAGTATCAACTATGCAGTATCAACTATCCAGTATCAACTATCCAGTATTAACTATCAAGTATCAAGTAATCAGTAGACAAGTTCAAGGGCGGATAAATAATTAATTTTTTAAAAATTTAATAAATAAAAATGCCTCCAATAACAGATAATAATTTATTTTTTAAAAGTCTCTTTGAATGCATTTCATTGCAAACTTTCATCCATATATCATTCATAGAAGATTTTTACGCTTTGTTCCTAATGATGGGAAAAAAAACACATTTCATTTCCATGTGATGAAAAGTTAATCAACGAAAGAGGAAATTATGGTCTCCCCTTCCTAATTAAAATAAATGTCGCCATTCTAAAATTTCTCGTCTTTTGTGGAAGCCTGGCTATTGAGGCGACGTAATAATTTCCTTGGCCGAGACGGCGCTACGAAGCCAGCAGGCTGCTGAAATATTGTTAGCCCTGAGGAATCAGAAGTGGATTGGATCACTTGGTCAAGACGTTAATCACGTTTCGTCACCAGCTGCCGGCACTGGCCCCTGGTCAGCTGCTGCGCTGGGCTTGAGTCGCGCACATCGGATATCGGCCAGACCTCGTGAGATTTGATGACACAATGTGACTTCCTCTTTGGCAACCACTGCCCTCCCCCTCCTCCGTGCCTCTCATTTCCTCCCGCCCCCGGTCTCCTATTAACTTCTCACTGGCACCCCATCCTATTGCATTGAATTTCATTACGGCCTTGTTAGTACTAGTGAACGGGGCCGGCGCTATTAGGGCTTCCATTGTCTTGACATTTGCATGGATTACAGCAGGGAGTCTCAATTACTTTGCAATCAAGGGCAGAGGAAGGGGATTCGTAGGCCCAGGGGTTCGTCGGAAATGGCGTGTGGAAATCTCATTTTAAAAATTTAAGACAATTGCCCGAGGGACGAGAAGGGCTGGCTAAAGTGCCTTAAAAACTTTGGGGCGTTATCAACAAAGGTTTCTTCACCCTTTTTTTTAAATAGTGCATCAGTTTAGTGCCATCGGTATTAACTGTAGCCAGGTTGTCTTAGTACATTTCTTATGTTTTAGTACATTTCTTATGTTTTATTACATTTCTTATGTTTTATTACATTTCTTATGTTTTAGTACATTTCCCATATAAATCAGTATATTTCAGATGTCTAAGTACATTTCAAACGAAGATGATAAAGTCGGAACTGTGAACTGTGAACCGTGAAGGTATAGAATTTGTAACTGAAATTTTGTAAATTTTTAAATATTGAGCTTTAACTCACGATGACGTAGTGACTTGACCCTTTTTTAAAAAAAAATAAATTTGAGGCATTTTATTGGACACGAGCAACCAAGCCCGTCCAAGGACGTTCCGCCACGTTCGGTGACATGTTGAAACTCCCCTCCAACAGCCGTCTCGACCGGCATACATGTGCATCTCGTCAAAAATACTATTCATTATAGTTAAAATAAATAACTCGTAAAAACAGAGCTTTTGACTAAAAATCCCAACGCGCATAACTCAAAATAAAGTCTTGGCAGAAATACTGCACCAAAAATAACTCGTTTTGAACGTCCGCGTAAACGTGTTCAATATGATTGGCTGTAGGAGTCATATGTGTTTGAGGGACCAATCGCTATCGATGACCGCACAGAACATTGCCTTTTTATTATATAGGGTTTGTTTTTACGGGTTGTTTAATTTTGTTTTTAGTTTAGCCTGTTATGACCTGCCGTGGTGACCATGAAATAGTTCCCAGTGACGCCGTGCTACGTGGGGTCGAGGTGGGCGTCTGTAGACTCCTGTGGGGGAATAGGGAGGGGGGCGAAAGCATAAATGAAGTGGGTGAACAATTTCTGCTAATTCTATACGTCAGCTGTTTGTGTGCACATGTTCAGTAGACGTGGCCACCCAAAATATGATTGCTTCTCTCGGGTTAGATTAGTGCAGCCACGCAAGAGGCGGCTAACCTTTAGACTTGAGAAGATGGTTGCTCAAGAAAAAATGGTGAGGTTTTGGGGGTGGGCGGGTGGGGGGGGGCTTGGATAAATAGTTTCAATTAGAGATGGGGGGGGCTTGGAGAAATAGTTTCAATTAGAGATGGGGGGAGGGTTGGAGAAATAGTTTCAATTAGAGATGGGGGGAGGGTTGGAGAAATAGTTTCAATTAGAGATGGGGGGAGGGTTGGAGGAATAGTTTCAATTAGAGATGGGGGTGGGGGGCTTGGAGGAATAGTTTCAATTAGAGATGGGGGTGGGGGGCTTGGAGGAATAGTTTCAATTAGAGATGGGGGTGGGGGGCTTGGAGGAATAGTTTCAATTAGAGATGGATAGTAGTGACAGGGAAAGAAGTCAACAAAGAGGAAATAGAAGGGTTGTAGAAATAAAGTGATATCATATCGTCTTGGTCTGTATTACTTGACGAATAATTCAGACGGGAAGACTCGAACAGATGGACTGGTTAAATAAAGAGACAAGAACAAGATGGACTGGTTAAATTAAGAGACAAGAAACAGATGAACTGGTTAAATAAAGAGACAAGAAACATATGGACTGGTTAAATAAAGAGACAAGAAACAGATGGGCTGGTTAAATAAAGAGACAAGAAACAGATGGACTGGTTAAATAAAGAGACAAGAAACAGATGAACTGGTTAAATAAAGAGACAAGAACAAGATGGACTGGTTAAATAAAGAGACAAGAAACAGATGAACTGGTTAAAAGAAGAGACAAGAAACAGATGAACTGGTTAAATAAAGAGACAAGAAACAGATAGACTGGTTAAATAAAGAGACAAGAAACAGATGGACTGATTAAATAAAGAGAAAAGAAACAGATGGACTGGTTAAATAAAGAGACAAGAAACAGATGGACTGGTTAAATAAAGAGACAAGAAACAGATGGACTGGTTAAATAAAGAGACAAGAAACTAAACAGATTGAATGGTTCAATTTAATTTTTTTTAAAATCAGGAGCCATAAAAACACGTGAACTGTTGCGTGAAACAATCTTAAAGACAATGGAGTGAGGGAACAATGTGAACTTGCGTTTGGGGGATAAATAAACTCAGATGTAAAATGGAATATGATATATATTAGCGAATTGTTATGTCATATTATGACATGTTGATAATTCAATCTGATAAATCGACATGGCATATGACAGCATGTCTGCTAGAGGGGTTAACAAATCGACATGACATATGACAGCATGTCTGCAAGGGAGGTCAACCAATTGACATGACATGGGGCAGCATGTTGCGAGGCAGGCCAACGAATCCAACTGACGTCTGCCAGCATGTTTGTAGCACTTCGCCTGCATTAACTCCATGAACTTCGCCATTTCCACACAGGCTGCTTGGTGGCCAATGAAGAGAGAATTGGAAACTTTCCTTAATCGCCTCTCGTTGTAAAATATCATTTGTGGCAAGAGATGACGGCTGAGTAAACAGGTTGGAGGCATTTTTTGACAGACTTTAAAGTGTGTCACTCTCTTCATTGTTTGCTGTCCGACTAGGTGAGGTGGGAGGTCTACCTCGGTCTTTTTTCTGTGGTGATGTTATTGTTATTGTTGTTGTAGATTTTGTTGTTGTTATAGCTCTTGTTATTGTTGCAGATGTTGTTATTGTTGTGACTGTTGTTAGTGTTATTGTTTTATTGGTTTGTTTTGTTCAGTGGAAGCTTCTGATTATCATTTACCATAAAAACATACAAAATCATGACAAATGCTCATTTGAGCTCAATGAATTCTATGAAGTTTTTCCTTGCATCTCACCTCTATAAGGAAGGCTGAACTCACACCTGACTTTAAGATTAAAGACGAAACGTCAATACACGAATAGAACTTTTTCCAAACGATAAGCTTATGACGGGAGAGAATTATGCAGGCATGTTAAAAGAATTTTACTATAAAGATTCGGGTTACTGCCGTAATAAATAGTTGTGTGCATATTACAATATGGCTGGAGGCACACAAAATGTTTTACAACATTTCTCCATGACATTAAACCACCCTCCGCCATCCCGCCTCCCAACACAACACAACACCATTTATTCTATGGGTGGAGAGTAACCTTGTATGATAAAGTGGACCAAGTTTGGGCAGGGGTCTGCTACTTTCTCTAGTGTAAACCTTTGAAAAATTATGTCTCCTTCACAAAGAAATCGAGAACCGCTGATAAGAATTGATTGTGAGAGCTAATGTGAACTATTTCTTTACTCCGGATACTTTTTTATTATCTAGAAACAATAAGATATGCATTACACATCAGAAATAAACAAATTCTAATAAGTTCTAGCTTTCGCATAATCAATCAATATAATTGAAGATTTTATTAAACATAAGTCAAAAGTCAAAAGTCATCAAGGTAATCACATCTATTCATTAAATGAGCCGCATAACTCTAGCCAAGACACAAGGAGACGGTGACACACAATAACACTAGCCAAGACACAAGGAGACGCTGACACACAATAACTCTAGCCAAGACACAAGGAGACGGTTACACACAATAACACTAGCCAAGACACAAGGAGACGCTGACACACAATAACACTAGCCAAGACACAAGGAGACGCTGACGTACAATAACACTAGCCAAGACACAAGGAGACGCTGACGTACAATAACACTAGCCAAGACACAAGGAGACGCTGACACACAATAACACTAGCCAAGACACAAGGAGACGCTGACGTACAATAACACTAGCCAAGACACAAGGAGACGCTGACACACAATAACACTAGCCAAGACACAAGGAGACGCTGACACACAATAACACTAGCCAAGACACAAGGAGACGCTGACGTACAATAACACTAGCCAAGACACAAGGAGACGCTGACGTACAATAACACTAGCCAAGACACAAGGAGACGCTGACACACAATAACACTAGCCAAGACACAAGGAGACGCTGACGTACAATAACACTAGCCAAGACACAAGGAGACGCTGACACACAATAACACTAGCCAAGACACAAGGAGACGCTGACGTACAATAACACTAGCCAAGACACAAGGAGACGCTGACACACAATAACACTAGCCAATACACAAGGAGACGATGACGTACAATAACACTAGCCAAGACACAAGGAGACGCTGACACACAATAACACTAGCCAAGACACAAGGGGACGCTGACGTACAATAACACTAGCCAAGACACAAGGAGACGCTGACACACAATAACACTAGCCAATACACAAGGAGACGCTGACGTACAATAACACTAGCCAAGACACAAGGAGACGCTGACACACAATAACACTAGCCAATACACAAGGAGACGCTGACGTACAATAACACTAGCCAAGACACAAGGAGACGCTGACACACAATAACACTAGCCAAGACACAAGGAGACGCTGACGTACAATAACACTAGCCAATACACAAGGAGACGCTGACGCACAATAACACTAGCCAAGACACAAGGAGACGCTGACGTACAATAACACTAGCCAAGACACAAGGAGACGGTGACACACAATAACTCTAGCCAATACACAAGGAGACGCTGACGTACAATAACACTAGCCAATACACAAGGAGACGCTGACACACAATAACTCTAGCCAAGACACAAGGAGACGGTGACACACAATAACACTAGCCAAGACACAAGGAGACGCTGACGTACAATAACACTAGCCAAGACACAAGGAGACGCTGACACACAATAACACTAGCCAAGACACAAGGAGACGCTGACGTACAATAACACTAGCCAAGACACAAGGAGACGCTGACGTACAATAACACTAGCCAATACACAAGGAGACGCTGACGTACAATAACACTAGCCAAGACACAAGGAGACGCTGACGTACAATAACACTAGCCAAGACACAAGGAGACGCTGACACACAATAACACTAGCCAAGACACAAGGAGACGCTGACGTACAATAACACTAGCCAATACACAAGGAGACGCTGACACACAATAACTCTAGCCAAGACACAAGGAGACGGTGACACACAATAACACTAGCCAAGACACAAGGAGACGCTGACGTACAATAACACTAGCCAAGACACAAGGAGACGCTGACACACAATAACACTAGCCAAGACACAAGGAGACGCTGACGTACAATAACACTAGCCAAGACACAAGGAGACGCTGACGTACAATAACACTAGCCAAGACACAAGGAGACGCTGACGTACAATAACTCTAGCCAAGACACAAGGAGACGCTGACGTACAATAAGACTAGCCAAGACACAAGGAGACGCTGACGTACAATAAGACTAGCCAAGACACAAGGAGACGCTGACACACAATAACACTAGCCAAGACACAAGGAGACGCTGACACACAATAACACTAGCCAAGACACAAGGAGACGCTGACGTACAATAACACTAGCCAAGACACAAGGAGACGCTGACGTACAATAACACTAGCCAAGACACAAGGAGACGCTGACACACAATAACACTAGCCAAGACACAAGGAGACGCTGACGTACAATAACACTAGCCAAGACACAAGGAGACGCTGACGTACAATAACACTAGCCAAGACACAAGGAGACGCTGACACACAATAACACTAGCCAAGACACAAGGAGACGCTGACACACAATAACACTAGCCAAGACACAAGGAGACGCTGACACACAATAACACTAGCCAAGACACAAGGAGACGCTGACGTACAATAACACTAGCCAAGACACAAGGAGACGCTGACGTACAATAACACTAGCCAAGACACAAGGAGACGCTGACACACAATAACACTAGCCAAGACACAAGGAGACGCTGACACACAATAACTCTAGCCAAGACACAAGGAGACGCTGACACACAATAACACTAGCCAAGACACAAGGAGACGCTGACGTACAATAACACTAGCCAAGACACAAGGAGACGCTGACGTACAATAACACTAGCCAAGACACAAGGAGACGCTGACACACAATAACACTAGCCAAGACACAAGGAGACGCTGACACACAATAACACTAGCCAAGACACAAGGAGACGCTGACACACAATAACACTAGCCAAGACACAAGGAGACGCTGACGTACAATAACACTAGCCAAGACACAAGGAGACGCTGACGTACAATAACACTAGCCAAGACACAAGGAGACGCTGACGTACACAGTGCTAGACAGGTTTACCAGGTCATGGCTAGAACAAATTAGGAAGTTGGTGTTTTTTAAAGAATAATCTGCAATTTTGAACCATTAAAAACAATATCACAGTGATATCGAAATTACCTCTCTCTAATGAGTTCAAACTGATCTGATAGCCTGACTCACATGTTCTAGTTATCTCCTGGCTCACATGTTCTAGTTATCTCCTGGCTCACATGTTCTAGTTATCTCCTGGCTCACATGTTCTAGTTATCTCCTGGCTCACATGCTCTAGTTATCGCCTGACTCACATGTTCTAGTTATCTCCTGGCTCACATGCTCTAGTTATCTCCTGGCTCACATGTTCTAGTTATCTCCTGGCTCACATGTTCTAGTTATCTCCTGGCTCACATGCTCTAGTTACCTCGTGGCTCACATGTTCTAGTTATCTCCTGGCTCACATGTTCTAGTTATCTCCTGGCTCACATGTTCTAGTTATCTCCTGGCTCACATGCTCTAGTTATCGCCTCGCTCACATGTTCTAGTTATCTCCTGGCTCACATGTTCTAGTTATCTCCTGGCTCACATGCTCTAGTTATCTCCTGGCTCTCATGCTCTAGTTATCTCCTGGCTCACATGTTCTAGCTATCTCCTGGCTCACGTGCTCTAGTTATCGCCTGGCTCACGTGTTCTAGTTATCTCCTGGCTCACATGTTCTAGTTATCTCCTGGCTCACATGCTCTAGTTATCGCCTGGCTCACATGCTCTAGTTATCTCCTAGCTAACAGTTTCTGGTTATCTGACGGCTAACACCTTTATATGGTGATCATTAGGTAAAGTTATGGCTAACATGTTATGTTATCTGTACTTTTGCAAAGGAACAAATAGAACAGATGGAATAAACAGTAATTAAAACAGTTTAAATTGTGAGTGATAGAAGTGAAAGAGAGATGAACGGAGTTACGGAAATAGAGAGAAATGGAAGACAAATGTTAACCGTGAGACAATGAAAGGGGGCGTCCATAAAGTACGTCACGCTATTTTTGATAATTTTTACCCCCCTCCCCCCCTGTCACAAACTGTCTCAAATCTATGACCCCCACCCCACCCCCTAAAGTACGTCACACTTTCGTACAAAAATTGTGTTTTTATTAACAAAATAATTAAAATTTAATATAAAACATAGTGACGTCACATATGGCCGGACCCCCCTCCCACCTTTCACAAGCTGTCATACTTTCTTACACCCCCCCCCCTCTGGAGCGAGACGTACTTTATGGACGGCCCCAAAGTCAGGTTTCACATAATTATTCCATGTAAATAAATCATTATATCCGTTTGCACTTTTACTCTTATATACACATCTTTATACATTCATGTCATTGAACTTTAATATACTAGCTGTTATATACACATCTTTATACATTCATGTCATTGAACTTTAATATACTAGCTGTTATATACACATCCTTATACATTCATGTCATTGAACTTTATTATACTAACTGTTATATACACATCTTTATACATTCATGTCATTGAACTTTAATATACTAGCTGTTATATACACATCCTTATACATTCATGTCATTGAACTTTATTATACTAACTGTTATATACACATCCTTATACATTCATGTCATTGAACTTTATTATACTAACTGTTATATACACATCTTTATACATTCATGTCATTGAACTTTAATATACTAGCTGTTATATACACATCCTTATACATTCATGTCATTGAACTTTAATATACTAGCTGTTATATACACATCCTTATACATTCATGTCATTGAACTTTAATATACTAGCTGTTATATACACATCTTTATACATTCATGTCATTGAACTTTAATATACTAGCTGTTATATACACATCCTTATACATTCATGTCATTGAACTTTAATATACTAGCTGTTATATATACATCTTTATACATTCATGTCATTGAACTTTAATATACTAGCTGTTATATACACATCCTTATACATTCATGTCATTGAACTTTAATATACTAGCTGTTATATACACATGCACTTTAACGTGGTAGGGTTCTCGTTTGGGTTTTTGTTGATATTTTTGTTGCCTGCAGTCAATTCTGTTGATGTAACATTTGAAATGATGAGTCCTCTCAGGGGCGTGGCTAGTGTCAGTGCACGCTTTGGTGGCCAAAGCCCTTTGCCAACTCCAGTTGGTTCAAAGGGCCGCCCCTGAATGTGTAGGAAAGAATTTCCGCTCAGACACCTGCCCGCCCCGTCACAGTGAGCACACAATAACTGCTTGTTTAATGCGAAGGGGGGGTAATTTCTAAGTTCATTCTATAAGTTGACTTAAATTATGGCCCTTGCCCATGTGCACTGGGATTAGCTGGGTCTGTTTCAATATGCTGCAAATAGCTATAGAGTGAAACCAGAACATTTCATAACTTACCTGTAAGTAGTTTGACATGAGTTTAGCCCGAATTGGGCTGAGGGAACTGTGAGTTAGTGTCACGTGTTTACTCGTGCTTGGCTGGCCGAATAAAGGAATCAAATAGCGCAGTCCCGATTCCTGTGATGATACGTGCTGCAAGAAGACACGTCGGTCGTATCTCTGTTATGTTAAGCTATTCCTGATAGGCGGGGCCATATTTTATGTCAGACATGGACCGGGGAACGAGTTGTTAAAACATCGACCCAGGTGTAAATAAGTTTATAAACTGTTTGGAAAGTCGTTACAAACAGATTTATGTAAATAATAATGCTTGATCAACAAGGGCGGTAATCTGCGGGGGATTACAAGGGCAATGATAAATGTCAGAACTTTGGCCCATCAAATGGCGGCGGCGTGTTGCTTGGAGTCATGGTAAAAATAGAAAGTCTACCTCACCAACTGGGGTCTACCTCACCAACTGGGGTCTACCTCACCAACTGGGGTCTACTTTACCAACTGGGGTCTACCTCATCAACTGGGGTCTACCTCACCAACTGGGGTCTACCTCACCAACTGGTGTCTACCTCAACAACTGGGGGTCTACCTCACCAACTGGGGGTGTACCTCACCAACTGGGGGTGTACCTCTCACCAACTGGGGGTCTACCTCACCAACTAGGGGTCTACCTCACCAACTGGGGGTCTACCTCACCAACTGGGGTCTACCTCACCAACTGGGGGTCTACCTCCCCAACTGGGGTCTACCTCACCAACTGGGGGTCTACCTCACCAACTGGGGTCTACCTCACCAACTGGGGTCTACCTCACCAACAGGGGGTGTACCTCACCAACTGGGGGTGTACCTCACCAACTGGGGGTGTACCTCACCAACTGGGGGTCTACCTCACCAACTAGGGGTCTACCTCACCAACTGCGGGTCTACCTCACCAACTGGGGTCTACCTCACCAACTGGGGGTCTACCTCCCCAACTGGGGTCTACCTCACCAACTGGGGGTCTACCTCACCAACTGGGGTCTACCTCATCAACTGGGGTCTACCTCACCAACAGGGGGTGTATCCTCACCAACTGGGGGTGTACCTCACCATTTTGTGTTTACCTCATCACATACACCCACACAGCGTCTCTTGTTGTGTTGACTGCCACACACCCACAGAGTGTATGTGGTTGTGTTGACTGCCACACACCCACAGAGTGTATGTGGTTGTGCTGACTGCCACACAGTGTATGTGGTTGTGTTGACTGCCACACAGTGTATGTGGTTGTGTTGACTGCAACACAGTGTATGTGTTTGTGTTGACTGCCACACACCCACATAGTGTATGTGTTTGTGTTGACTGCCACACACCCACACAGTGTATGTGGTTGTGTTGACTGCCACAGAGTGTATGTGGTTGTGCTGACTGCCACACAATCACACAGTGTATGTGTTTGTGTTGACTGCCACACAGTGTATGTGGTTGTGCTGACTGCCACACAGTGTATGTGGTTGTGTTGACTGCCACACAGTGTATGTGGTTGTGCTGACTGCCACACCCCCATAGAGTGTATGTGGTTGTGCTTACTGCCACACAGTGTATGTGGTTGTGTTGACTGCCACACAGTGTATGTGGTTGTGCTGACTGCCACACACCAACACAGTTTATGTGGTTGTGCTGACTGCCACACAGTGTATGTGGTTGTGTTGACTGCCACACAGTGTATGTGGTTGTGCTGCTAGCCACACACCCACAGAGTGTATGTGGTTGTGCTGACTGCCACACAGTGTATGTGGTTGTGTTGACTGCCACACAGTGTATGTGGTTGTGCTGACTGCCACACCCCCATAGAGTGCATGTGGTTGTGCTTACTGCCACACAGTGTATGTGGTTGTGTTGACTGCCACACAGTGTATGTGGTTGTGCTGACTGCCACACACCAACACAGTTTATGTGGTTGTGCTGACTGCCACACAGTGTATGTGGTTGTGTTGACTGCCACACACCCACACAGTGTATGTGTTTGTGTTGACTGCCACACAGTGTATGTGGTTGTGCTGACTGCCACACAGTGTATGTGGTTGTGTTGACTGCCACACAGTGTATGTGGTTGTGCTGACTGCCACACCCCCATAGAGTGTATGTGGTTGTGCTTACTGCCACACAGTGTATGTGGTTGTGTTGACTGCCACACAGTGTATGTGGTTGTGCTGACTGCCACACACCAACACAGTTTATGTGGTTGTGCTGACTGCCACACAGTGTATGTGGTTGTGTTGACTGCCACACAGTGTATGTGGTTGTGCTGCTAGCCACACACCCACAGAGTGTATGTGGTTGTGCTGACTGCCACACAGTGTATGTGGTTGTGTTGATTGCCACACAGTGTATGTGGTTGTGCTGACTGCCTTACAATGTATGTAGTTGTGTTGACTGCAACACAGTGTATGTGGTTGTGTTGACTGCAACAGAGTGTATGTGGTTGTGCTGACTGCCACACAGTGTATGTGGTTGTGCTAACTGCCACACAGTGTATGTGGCTGTGTTGACTGCCACACAGTGTATGTGGTTGTGCTGACTGCCACACAGTGTATGTGGTTGTGTTGACTGCCACAGAGTGTATGTGGTTGTGCTGACTACCACACAGTGTATGTGGTTGTGTTGACTGCAACACAGTGTATGTGGTTGTGTTGACTGCCACAGAGTGTATGTGGTTGTGCTGACTGCCACACAGTGTATGTGGTTGTGCTGACTGCCACACAGTGTATGTGGCTGTGTTGACTGCCACACAGTGTATGTGGTTGTGCTGACTGCCACACAGTGTATGTGGTTGTGTTGACTGCCACAGAGTGTATGTGGTTGTGCTGACTACCACACAGTGTATGTGGTTGTGCTGACTGCCACACAGTGTATGTGGTTGTGTTGACTGCCACAGAGTGAATGTGTTTGTGCTGACTGCCACACAGTGTATGTCGTTGTGCTGACTGCCACACAGTGTATGTGGTTGTGTTGACTGCCACATAGTGTATGTGGTTGTGCTGACTGCCACACAGTGTATGTGGTTGTGCTGACTGCCACACAGTGTATGTGGTTGTGTTGACTGCCACAGAGAGTATGTGGTTGTGCTGACTGCCACACACCCACACGTTCCGCTGCTAGAGATTGCATACAATAAATGATTGTTTAGCACTAGCATAGTTCAAAGGTTATCTGACAGCCTTGCGGTGAGTACAAATAAATATCAATAAAATAATCCAGGCCAGGGCTAAAGCGTGACATGGGATTACACCCGTGTCTGACACAATGATTAAGTGATTCCCGTGAACGAGGGCATCATCATAAAGGGATTATATTTAGATTTCATTTCTGGTTTATGATTTCAAACCAGCTGTGCTAAATATTACTACTGAACGTGCCCCCCCCCCACAGAAACCACAGCAGGGGTCATGATGTGGGGAGTGGGGTCAGAACAGCCATTCATTAATTTGGTTTAAGAGCTGCTACGTTCTTTGTTAATTATGTAGAAGAAACACGTAAACAGCTCATTTCTATATTGAGAACAGCTTTAAAGTGTGTATGATAATGGATCTATTGACATTATCTCACCAAAGAAACACGTAAACAGCGCATTTCTATATTGAGAACAGCTTTAAAGTGTGTATGATAATGGATCTATTGACATTATCTCACCAAAGAAACACGTAAACAGCGCATTTCTATATTGAGAACAGCTTTAAAGTGTGTATGATAATGGATCTATTGACATTATCTCACCAAAGAAACACGTAAACAGCGCATTTCTATATTGAGAACAGCTTTAAAGTGTGTATGATAATGGATCTATTGACATTATCTCACCAAAGAAACACGTAAACAGCGCATTTCTATATTGAGAACAGCTTTAAAGTGTGTATGATAATGGATCTATTGACATTATCTCACCAAAGAAACACGTAAACAGCGCATTTCTATATTGAGAACAGCTTTAAAGTGTGTATGATAATGGATCTATTGACATTATCTCACCAAAGAAACACGTAAACAGCGCATTTCTATATTGAGAACAGCTTTAAAGTGTGTATGATAATGGATCTATTGACATTATCTCACCAAAGAAACACGTAAACAGCGCATTTCTATATTGAGAACAGCTTTAAAGTGTGTATGATAATGGATCTATTGACATTATCTCACCAAAGAAACACGTAAACAGCGCATTTCTATATTGAGAACAGCTTTAAAGTGTGTATGATAATGGATCTATTGACATTATCTCACCAAAGAAACACGTAAACAGCGCATTTCTATATTGAGAACAGCTTTAAAGTGTGTATGATAATGGATCTATTGACATTATCTCACCAAAGAAACACGTAAACAGCGCATTTCTATATTGAGAACAGCTTTAAAGTGTGTATGATAATGGATCTATTGACATTATCTCACCAAAGAAACACGTAAACAGCGCATTTCTATATTGAGAACAGCTTTAAAGTGTGTATGATAATGGCTCTATTGACATTATCTCACCAAAGAAACACGTAAACAGCGCATTTCTATATTGAGAACAGCTTTAAAGTGTGTATGATAATGGATCTATTGACATTATCTCACCAAAGAAACACGTAAACAGCGCATTTCTATATTGAGAACAGCTTTAAAGTGTGTATGATAATGGATCTATTGACATTATCTCACCAAAGAAACACGTAAACAGCGCATTTCTATATTGAGAACAGCTTTAAAGTGTGTATGATAATGGATCTATTGACATTATCTCACCAAAGAAACACGTAAACAGCGCATTTCTATATTGAGAACAGCTTTAAAGTGTGTATGATAATGGATCTATTGACATTATCTCACCAAAGAAACACGTAAACAGCGCATTTCTATATTGAGAACAGCTTTAAAGTGTGTATGATAATGGATCTATTGACATTATCTCACCAAAGAAACACGTAAACAGCGCATTTCTATATTGAGAACAGCTTTAAAGTGTGTATGATAATGGATCTATTGACATTATCTCACCAAAGAAACACGTAAACAGCGCATTTCTATATTGAGAACAGCTTTAAAGTGTGTATGATAATGGATCTATTGACATTATCTCACCAAAGAAACACGTAAACAGCGCATTTCTATATTGAGAACAGCTTTAAAGTGTGTATGATAATGGATCTATTGACATTATCTCACCAAAGAAACACGTAAACAGCGCATTTCTATATTGAGAACAGCTTTAAAGTGTGTATGATAATGGATCTATTGACATTATCTCACCAAAGAAACACGTAAACAGCGCATTTCTATATTGAGAACAGCTTTAAAGTGTGTATGATAATGGCTCTATTGACATTATCTCACCAAAGAAACACGTAAACAGCGCATTTCTATATTGAGAACAGCTTTAAAGTGTGTATGATAATGGATCTATTGACATTATCTCACCAAAGAAACACGTAAACAGCGCATTTCTATATTGAGAACAGCTTTAAAGTGTGTATGATAATGGATCTATTGACATTATCTCACCAAAGAAACACGTAAACAGCGCATTTCTATATTGAGAACAGCTTTAAAGTGTGTATGATAATGGATCTATTGACATTATCTCACCAAAGAAACACGTAAACAGCGCATTTCTATATTGAGAACAGCTTTAAAGTGTGTATGATAATGGATCTATTGACATTATCTCACCAAAGAAACACGTAAACAGCGCATTTCTATATTGAGAACAGCTTTAAAGTGTGTATGATAATGGATCTATTGACATTATCTCACCAAAGAAACACGTAAACAGCGCATTTCTATATTGAGAACAGCTTTAAAGTGTGTATGATAATGGATCTATTGACATTATCTCACCAAAGAAACACGTAAACAGCGCATTTCTATATTGAGAACAGCTTTAAAGTGTGTATGATAATGGATCTATTGACATTATCTCACCAAAGAAACACGTAAACAGCGCATTTCTATATTGAGAACAGCTTTAAAGTGTGTATGATAATGGATCTATTGACATTATCTCACCAAAGAAACACGTAAACAGCGCATTTCTATATTGAGAACAGCTTTAAAGTGTGTATGATAATGGATCTATTGACATTATCTCACCAAAGAAACACGTAAACAGCGCATTTCTATATTGAGAACAGCTTTAAAGTGTGTATGATAATGGATCTATTGACATTATCTCACCAAAGAAACACGTAAACAGCGCATTTCTATATTGAGAACAGCTTTAAAGTGTGTATGATAATGGCTCTATTGACATTATCTCACCAAAGAAACACGTAAACAGCTCATTTCTATATTGAGAACAGCTTTAAAGTGTGTATGATAATGGATCTATTGACATTATCTCACCAAAGAAACACGTAAACAGCGCATTTCTATATTGAGAACAGCTTTAAAGTGTGTATGATAATGGATCTATTGACATTATCTCACCAAAGAAACACGTAAACAGCGCATTTCTATATTGAGAACAGCTTTAAAGTGTGTATGATAATGGATCTATTGACATTATCTCACCAAAGAAACACGTAAACAGCGCATTTCTATATTGAGAACAGCTTTAAAGTGTGTATGATAATGGATCTATTGACATTATCTCACCAAAGAAACACGTAAACAGCGCATTTCTATATTGAGAACAGCTTTAAAGTGTGTATGATAATGGATCTATTGACATTATCTCACCAAAGAAACACGTAAACAGCGCATTTCTATATTGAGAACAGCTTTAAAGTGTGTATGATAATGGATCTATTGACATTATCTCACCAAAGAAACACGTAAACAGCGCATTTCTATATTGAGAACAGCTTTAAAGTGTGTATGATAATGGATCTATTGACATTATCTCACCAAAGAAACACGTAAACAGCGCATTTCTATATTGAGAACAGCTTTAAAGTGTGTATGATAATGGATCTATTGACATTATCTCACCAAAGAAACACGTAAACAGCGCATTTCTATATTGAGAACAGCTTTAAAGTGTGTATGATAATGGATCTATTGACATTATCTCACCAAAGAAACACGTAAACAGCGCATTTCTATATTGAGAACAGCTTTAAAGTGTGTATGATAATGGATCTATTGACATTATCTCACCAAAGAAACACGTAAACAGCGCATTTCTATATTGAGAACAGCTTTAAAGTGTGTATGATAATGGATCTATTGACATTATCTCACCAAAGAAACACGTAAACAGCGCATTTCTATATTGAGAACAGCTTTAAAGTGTGTATGATAATGGATCTATTGACATTATCTCACCAAAGAAACACGTAAACAGCGCATTTCTATATTGAGAACAGCTTTAAAGTGTGTATGATAATGGCTCTATTGACATTATCTCACCAAAGAAACACGTAAACAGCTCATTTCTATATTGAGAACAGCTTTAAAGTGTGTATGATAATGGCTCTATTGACATTATCTCACCAAAGAAACACGTAAACAGCGCATTTCTATATTGAGAACAGCTTTAAAGTGTGTATGATAATGGATCTATTGACATTATCTCACCAAAGAAACACGTAAACAGCGCATTTCTATATTGAGAACAGCTTTAAAGTGTGTATGATAATGGATCTATTGACATTATCTCACCAAAGAAACACGTAAACAGCGCATTTCTATATTGAGAACAGCTTTAAAGTGTGTATGATAATGGATCTATTGACATTATCTCACCAAAGAAACACGTAAACAGCGCATTTCTATATTGAGAACAGCTTTAAAGTGTGTATGATAATGGATCTATTGACATTATCTCACCAAAGAAACACGTAAACAGCGCATTTCTATATTGAGAACAGCTTTAAAGTGTGTATGATAATGGATCTATTGACATTATCTCACCAAAGAAACACGTAAACAGCGCATTTCTATATTGAGAACAGCTTTAAAGTGTGTATGATAATGGATCTATTGACATTATCTCACCAAAGAAACACGTAAACAGCGCATTTCTATATTGAGAACAGCTTTAAAGTGTGTATGATAATGGATCTATTGACATTATCTCACCAAAGAAACACGTAAACAGCGCATTTCTATATTGAGAACAGCTTTAAAGTGTGTATGATAATGGATCTATTGACATTATCTCACCAAAGAAACACGTAAACAGCGCATTTCTATATTGAGAACAGCTTTAAAGTGTGTATGATAATGGCTCTATTGACATTATCTCACCAAAGAAACACGTAAACAGCGCATTTCTATATTGAGAACAGCTTTAAAGTGTGTATGATAATGGCTCTATTGACATTATCTCACCAAAGAAACACGTAAACAGCGCATTTCTATATTGAGAACAGCTTTAAAGTGTGTATGATAATGGATCTATTGACATTATCTCACCAAAGAAACACGTAAACAGCGCATTTCTATATTGAGAACAGCTTTAAAGTGTGTATGATAATGGATCTATTGACATTATCTCACCAAAGAAACACGTAAACAGCGCATTTCTATATTGAGAACAGCTTTAAAGTGTGTATGATAATGGATCTATTGACATTATCTCACCAAAGAAACACGTAAACAGCGCATTTCTATATTGAGAACAGCTTTAAAGTGTGTATGATAATGGATCTATTGACATTATCTCACCAAAGAAACACGTAAACAGCGCATTTCTATATTGAGAACAGCTTTAAAGTGTGTATGATAATGGATCTATTGACATTATCTCACCAAAGAAACACGTAAACAGCGCATTTCTATATTGAGAACAGCTTTAAAGTGTGTATGATAATGGATCTATTGACATTATCTCACCAAAGAAACACGTAAACAGCGCATTTCTATATTGAGAACAGCTTTAAAGTGTGTATGATAATGGATCTATTGACATTATCTCACCAAAGAAACACGTAAACAGCGCATTTCTATATTGAGAACAGCTTTAAAGTGTGTATGATAATGGATCTATTGACATTATCTCACCAAAGAAACACGTAAACAGCGCATTTCTATATTGAGAACAGCTTTAAAGTGTGTATGATAATGGATCTATTGACATTATCTCACCAAAGAAACACGTAAACAGCGCATTTCTATATTGAGAACAGCTTTAAAGTGTGTATGATAATGGATCTATTGACATTATCTCACCAAAGAAACACGTAAACAGCGCATTTCTATATTGAGAACAGCTTTAAAGTGTGTATGATAATGGATCTATTGACATTATCTCACCAAAGAAACACGTAAACAGCGCATTTCTATATTGAGAACAGCTTTAAAGTGTGTATGATAATGGATCTATTGACATTATCTCACCAAAGAAACACGTAAACAGCGCATTTCTATATTGAGAACAGCTTTAAAGTGTGTATGATAATGGATCTATTGACATTATCTCACCAAAGAAACACGTAAACAGCGCATTTCTATATTGAGAACAGCTTTAAAGTGTGTATGATAATGGATCTATTGACATTATCTCACCAAAGAAACACGTAAACAGCGCATTTCTATATTGAGAACAGCTTTAAAGTGTGTATGATAATGGATCTATTGACATTATCTCACCAAAGAAACACGTAAACAGCGCATTTCTATATTGAGAACAGCTTTAAAGTGTGTATGATAATGGATCTATTGACATTATCTCACCAAAGAAACACGTAAACAGCGCATTTCTATATTGAGAACAGCTTTAAAGTGTGTATGATAATGGATCTATTGACATTATCTCACCAAAGAAACACCGAAAAAAAATTACCATGCAATAAATTTACTTCTTTTCTTAATTCTTCATAATGTTATTTAATTTTCTTTGGTCATTTTTTAATAATTATAATTAATAGTTAGACATAGCTAAGACTATTTAAAGCAGTATTAAGACTCTTTTAAGCAGTACTATGACGCTTTTAAGCAGTACTAAGAGTTATTTGTTTTAAGAAATTTCCAACCGATGTTGTTAATTTAGATAAATCCTTTATTGTAATCCTCATCGTCTCCCTCTGTTCCAACAAAAAACCTCATTGATAATCTTTTATAAACTCATACAAAATTAGATTGCGATAGAGCTTTTAAATACCTCACATACAGAGATAGGACTCCAACAACGGGTCAATAAATTCTCAAAGGCGTGCAAATTAATTCGGTCTAACGATAAAACTTAAAAAAGACCAACATTATGAGACAAGGCACAGACTGCCTCCCAGCCATCTCCATTGACGGAAACACCTTGGATGTTGTCGAGGATTTCACCTACCTTGGCAGTAACATCACAAGCACGCTCTCCCTGGAAAAGGAAATAGAAACCAGAATCGATAAGGCCGCATCGTTAATGGCAAGGCTAAATCAAAGAGTGTGGAACAATGCGCAGCTCACTGATAGGAACACAATCAGTGTGTACCAGGCATGCGTGCTCAGCACACTCCTTAATGGAAGCGAGTGCTGGACGACCTACGCCAAGCAAATAAAGCAGCTTAACAGTTTCCACTTGTGATGCTTGCATACGATCCTACAAATCAAGTGGCAGGTTAAATCACTCAGGTGCTCAGGAGGAGCCATATGCTGAGTATGCACTCAATCCTGAGTGAGTGGCGCCTGTGGTGGTTAGGCCATGTCCACAGGATGGGCTCGGATCGCATTCCAAGAGCCCTGCTTTACGGTGAGCTGGCAACTGGTCATCGGAAAAGAGGTCGCCCCTGCCTGCGATACAAGGACGTATGTAAGAAAGGCGTGGCACTGGCGCGCATCAACCATAAAACGGGGGAGGCCCTTGCTGAGGAGCGCAACCTTTAGAATGTTGAAAACAAATTAAATATATATTGCTTTACAGTTTTGTTTTGTAGAACATATCTGCAAATCGCTCACATGCACCTTAGTTCTTGGTAGACCTGTTGTAACTGTTCCTAAAATAACAAACAAAACTTATTATGAAAGTGAAATCATCTAATTGTTTACCCTTTCCTTTGGAATTTCAGCGTCATAAAGGAATGTTGTTCTTGATTTAAATTGCATAGGGATAACAAGATATCAGAGCAATGTAAGTGATGACACAATAGCTAAAAATAGCCCAACTATAAAAATAAACAATATTTCTGACTGACGTATTTTAAACTGAAGATGTCAACAGGACGTCTTTAAATTAAATGGAATTCCCCCGAGATACGTACTGAGATGACGGGATTCAAACCCAGTTTCTAGGACAACCACCCTCGCACCACATCCGCCCCTCCCAACAGCTCACAAACCGCCCATTTAGCCGGCTGTTGTTTAATTTGTCAGGCCACGGGCCAGATATAACGATAGATTGAGATGGCAGAGATAAGGCGTAGGTGGCCGGCCCTGAGACACAGGAGTTTTGTTGTTCAGAGGAAAACCTTGATTGACTGGCTCGTGTCTCTATCTTTGTCTACCTGCGGCAGATCTCGTCTGCTTCTAAGCCCCCCCCCCACCCCCGGGCATTCTTTTATCTGCTTTCACGTGCACTCTGGACATTTTGATAATCACCAGTTAACATTCAAAGGCTCTGTCCGAGCTTGTGCTTTGCCTGTGAGGAGGGCCGTTATCCACCGAGATTTTGAGCGACAAAGACAGGAGGTTGGAGATATCTGGCCACACGATAAAAGAAGTGCAGCGATGTGTCTGCCAAGTGGACGTGGGAAATTCTGATTCATTAAGCCCGAAACATCAGGTGGGCGACATACCGAAAACACAAAATATCGGGTGCATGGGAGATTTATGCCAGAATTACAAGACATCGCATGGGAATTATACCAGCAATACAAGATATCCGTTGAAAATGTACCAGACATACAAGATATCAGTTGGAAATATACCAGACATACTAGATATTCGTTGGAAATGTACCAGAAATACAAGATATAAAATTGAAATCTACCAAATACAACATATCAATGGGATTCCTACCAGAATTAAATTATCATATCCTTCCCTTCCCTTCCCATGAATACCTAAAATTCGAGAATTATTTCACGCCCATGAAGATGCTTGTGACGTCACGTCGTCTGCAGCCGATAAACAGGAAGGAGAAACGAAGTTGGTAACTGACCTTGTTATTTTAAAATAATTTACTATTATACTGCATCATCTCATTTTTAAATCCCTTATATTAACTTCGCGGCCGTCTCATCATCTCATCATCTCATCATCTCATGGGCTGGGCGGGCGGAAAAAGAAAAGTCGAAAATGACCTACTTCCCGTGATTCGATCGAGCTGAAATTTGGCACACTGACCCGTCTGACCTAACAATGCATCGTTTCAAAATTTCAGATCGATCGCACGTACCGTAATTAAATTAATGCATTTTTAGTTTATCCTTATATGAGGTATGTAATTCAAATTCATGGTTTGTTATTGTTTTTTTGCCACGTGAAAGTTTGAGCTGACGCATTGAGGCGACCCAACGAAGCGACGGGGTGCTTTTGTTTACATTTTACGTGTCACGCTGAGCTCGGTCAAGCGAATCGGGGACCAGACTTTTCCCCTCTCAAACTCCCACCCACCCCCCCCCCTAGGGTTATGAAGCAAACTTGAGTTAAGACAGATTCACTCTGTAAATGTTTGAAAATAATCAATACTGTTAGTTATGTCTCATATATAAGGAATTTATAGTCAAAAACTTTGTTTTTACGGGTTTGTTTTATTAAATCCCTTATATTAACTTCACCGTCGTCTCTGTCGTCATCTCTGTCTTGGGCGGGCGGAAAAACGAAAGTCAAAAATGACCCACTTCCCGTGATCCGATCGAGCTGCAACTTGGCACATGGACCCGTCTCACCTAACAATGCATCGTATAAAAATTTCAGATCGATCGAACGTATCGTAATTAAATTAATGCATTTTTAGTTTATCCTGATATAACGTATGTAATTCAAATTCACGGTTTGTTATTGTTTTTTTTCCACTTGAGAGTTTGAGTTGACGCTTTGACGTCGACCGTCGTGCCGACACCCCCTCACGTCCCATCCCCCGATATTAAAGACAGGGGACATCACTCGGTTTCAGTCTGTAAATTTTTGTCGCGTTGGAACATAATCTACTTTTAGTTATATCTCATATATAAGGGATTTATAGTCAAAAACTTTGTTTTTAGGGGTTGTTTTATTAAAATCCCTTATATTAACTTCACCGCCGTCTCTGTCGTCATCTCTGTCTTGGGCGGGCGGAAAAACAAAAGTAGAAAATGACCCACTTCCCGTGATCCGATCGAGCTGAAATTTGGCGCACGGACCCGTCTCACCTAACAATGCATCGTATCAAAATTTCAGATCGATCGAACGTACTGTAATTAAATTTATGCATTTTTAGTTTATCATTATATAACGTATGTAATTCAAATTCACTGTTTATTATTGGTTTTTTTTCACGGGATTGTTCAGTCACGCATTGACGCGACCCATCGAAGTACCGGCGTGCTTTTGTTTACATTTTACGTGTCACGCTGAGCTCGGTCAAGCGATCGGTCAAGGTGACCAGAATTTTCCCCTCTCCCTCCCCACCCACCAAGGCTATGAAGCAAAATTGAGTTAAGACAGATTCAGTCTGTAAATGTTTGTCGCGTTAGAAAATAATCAATACTGTTAGTTATGTCTCATATATAAGGCATTTGTAGTAAAAAAAAACTTTGTTTTTAAATCCCTTATTTTAACTTCGCGGCCGTCTCATCATCTCATCATCTCATGGGCTGGGCGGGCGGAAAAAGAAAAGTAAAAAATGACCCACTTCCCGTGATTCGATCGAGCTGAAATTGGGCACACTGTCCCGTCTGACCTAACAATGCATCGTTTAAAAAATTTCAGATCGATCGAACGTACCTTAATTAAATTAATGCATTTTTAGTTTATCCTTATATGAGGTATGTAATTCAAATTCACGGTTTGTTATTGTTTTTTTTGCCACGTGAAAGTTTGAGCTGACGCATTGAGGCGACCCAACGAAGCGACGGGGTGCTTTTGTTTACATTTTACGTGTCACGCTGCGCTCGGTCAAGCGAATCGGTGACCAGACTTTTCCCCTCTCCCCCTCCCACCCAACCTCCCCCCCCCTAGGGTTATGAAGCAAAGTTGAGTTAAGACAGATTCAGTCTGTAAATGTTTGAAAATAATCAATACTGTTAGTTATGTCTCATATATAAGGGATTTATAGTAAAAAAACTTTGTTTTTAAATCCCTTATATTAACTTCACCGGCGTCTCTCTCATCATCTCTCTCATGGGCTCGGCGGGCGGAAAAACAGAAGTAAAAAATGAGCCACTTCTCATGATCCGATCGAAATGAAATTTGGCACACGGACCCGTCTTACCTAACAATGCATCGTATGAAAATTTCAGATCGATCGAACGTACCGTAATTAAATTAATGCATTTTTAGTTTATCCTTATATGAGGTATGTAATTTAAATTCACGGTTTGTTATTGTTTTTTTCCCACGTGAAATTTTGAGGCGACCCAACGAAGCGACGGGCGCTTTTGTTTACATTTTACGTGTCACTCTGAGCTCGGTCAAGCGAATCGGTGACCAGACTTTTTCGCTCTCCCCCCCCACCCACCCCTCCCGCCCACCCCTCCACTAGGGTTATGATGCAAAGTTGAGTTAAGACAGATTCAGTCTGTAAATGTTTGAAAATAATCAATACTGTTAGTTTTGTCTCATATATAAGGGATTTATAGTCAAAAACTTTGTTTTTACGGGTTTGTTTTATTACGGGTTTGTTTTATTAAATCCCTTATATTAACTTCACCGCCGTCTCGTCATCTCTGTCTGTCTTGGGCGGGCGGAAAAACAAAAGTCAAAAATGAACCACTTCCCGTGATCCGATCGAGCTGAAATTTGGCACACAGACCCGTCTCACCTAACAATGCATCGTATCAAAATTTCAGATCGATCGAGCGTACCGAAATTAAATTTATGCATTTTTAGTTTATCCTTATATAATGTATGTAATTCAAATTCACGGTTTGTTATTGTTTTTTCCCACGTGAGAGTTTGAGTTGACGAGTTGACGTGACCCATCGAAGTACAGGCGTGCTTTTGTTTACATTTTATGTGTCACTCTGAGCTTGGTCAAGCGATCGGTGACCAGACTTTTCCCCTCTCCCACCCAGGGTTATGAAGCAAAGTTGAGTTAAGACAGATTCAGTCTGTAAATGTTTGTCGCCTTTGAAAATAATCAATACTGTTAGTTATGTCTCATATATAAGGGATTTATAGTCAAAAACTTTGTTTTTACGGGTTTGTTTTATTCTCATCTTTATTTAACATTAACTGACATTGTTAATTAAAAATAATTTAACAGTTGCTGTGAATGTGAGCGTTTTTCTGCTAAATGTTGGCCTAAGGAATTCCTGACATTTCCGAAAATATGGAGACAAAACTTTGAGAGCTAAATCCGTGCTTATGTGGGGTCGGGAGCTGTAAACAACATTTGAAATATACCAGCAATACAGGCAATCAGTTGGAAATATACCAGCAATACAGGCAATCAGTTGGAAATATACCAGCAATACAGGCAATCATTTGGAAATATACCAGCAATACAGGCAATCAGTATGGAAATATACCAGCAATACAGGCAATCAGTTGGAAATATACCAGCAATACGCAGGCAATCAGTTGGAAATATATATAAAAAAAATATGAGTTTGAAATATAACATAAATAAACATGAGTTGGAAATGTGCCAGAAATACTAGATATCAGTTGGAAATATATAAGAGAAATACCTTATATCATTTGGGGTGAACTACTAAAACTGCCATATTTTTCCATGCACAACTCAGCTCCAGAGACTTGCGCTCATCAGACAAGCGCAGTTCATATCATTATACACTTTCACAGCCATAACTGCCACACATCTCCTTACATCATTTCTTACACTACTCTCTTATACATCCCTGACTACAGTAACCTTTCATTATGTCAGCCCTTTACTGATATCTTATAAACTCACACAGAGACCAGTCAATTAAATAATTTTCAGAAATTTCTCAGAAACAAACGCTACAGACGAAATGAGAACAAGTGACTAAATACACTGACTAACTTTAAAGGCATCAACTGACTACGTCGACCATGTTTGAAGTCAGTGCTAGGTGATTAGTTTCACCACTAACCTTGAACTTACCCCACACACACATCGAAACATAAGAGCCCGCCATTTTGTGCATTCAATCAACAAGCGACTTGTCTGTGTTAGTGGTGTCAGTGGTGTCACAAGTCGCGGTCTGCTGGCTGCAGTCACTGTCTGTGTCAGTGGTGTCACAAGTCACGGTCTGCTGGCTGCTGTCACTGTCTGGTACATTGTGCTTCCACGAACGCCGAGTCTTCAAATACCACCACCCCCGCCCGTCTTTCTCTCACACTCTCTCTCTCTCTCTCTCTCTCTCTCTCTCTCTCTCTATCTATCTATCTATCTATCTCGCCTTCCTCTTTATCTCCCTCATCCCACTCTCTCTTCCTCCCTCCCCCTCTATACACACCTCTTCCCCCCCCCCTCTATACATCCCTCTTTTGCTCTCCGTTTTAGTCTCTCTTTCTTTCTCTATTTCAATAATTTGTTTGAGTTAAGTATTGTTCAAATATATATTAAAATATATAACTATATACCTATTTGTGGTCCCTTCGTTGCTACAGTTTCTCGAGTGTTGCCTCTTTTTGTAACCTTTCTGGTTCTGTCCTTTCGGGCTCTTTAATAAAGAAGTAAATTTATTTATTTACATATTTGTTGTGAGATTCAGGCAATTATTTTTTTAAAATTTAAGAGTTACTTTCGCTTGGCTTTCACAAATACTTAATAACAGTATTATAGAACATTTACATATTTGTAGCTGTGACAGCGCAAAGATAATCTCAATTTAAAGTTTAAAATCCATTAGTAATAATCCATAACTAATGATTATAACTAATAAAAAAATTAATGTTGTAATGAATAGCTATTAAAATGACAAAAATGTGTTCGCGTATTTTTCTTTAAATGTCCTTTTGTTCAATCAATTGGAAATGATTTCTTGCAAAATTCTATCAAACTTCTTACGTTTGGTGCTTCTCTCTGTTTCTCGCTCTGTGATTGGTTTGTGGGAAGGAGGGGGAAGGACGGGGAAGGACGGGGAGAGAACCTTGGTTTTGTTAATGCTAACACCTGGTACTTGTCGTTCGCTTGGTCGACCATCGAATGACCACAGCTTCTCTCGGACCTACTGGAAGATGCTAAATAGAAATTAATAATTTATTGACAGCAGGTAACGTTTAACCCCCTTCCCCCCAAAAGAACATAAAAAAGAAGGGGAAAAAAACTTGTTCCCAAAGGTTATAAACTATAAACCATATCAGTAGGTAAGTTGCAGGAACCAAAGATATGCACAATGTTTGTGTGTATGTATAGGTATTTTGACATTCAATTGTCAAATATTTTACTCAATCACGTAGTAAATGTGAATGCAACTGTGCACAGTGTGACCCCGTTAAGTCGCACTACGTTATTTCACGAAATCGGTTAAGTCGTGGTAATTCCATGGCTCCCAAATTTTGTGACGCAAAATAGCAATAAATAATACGTACGTATGATTTTCCCGCGATTTAATTTTTCTGTTTGCCGTGGTAGTTGTAGATACTTGTTGATAATTATTTTTTGTTTGAAATGTCATTTTAGAAAGAACTAGGAAAACCAACACGTAAACTAAAGGCTTATCCCAGGGGTCGGGGAACTTTTTGTCTGAGAGAGCCATAAACACCATGGGACATTTTTCGAAAAGTAATTCTGTGAGAGCCATACATTATGTTTATAACTAAAAATTCAAGGAAATGTGTGCATTTTGTGTAATTTCAACCCTAAAAGTACAATAATTATGGCACTGAAGTATTTTAATAGAATTGTCATGCTGTTGCTATACTAATCAATAATTAGTATTTCTTACCATTAATGCGACTTATGGTTTTGAATGGATTTGCTGATTGCTTTGCAGTCTGGTTGATACGTGGTGAGGTTAAGCTTCATGCAGGCGTCAAGTCTTCCATCCGTTAAACGTGATCGTTTGTTGGTCTTAATGTTCTTTAGATGTGAGAAAGTCTGCTCGCATGTATACGTAGAGCAAAACATTGTCAGTACAGCAATACTCATACGCTGCATTGCAGAAGCAGACAAGGACAATTATTCCCAACCTCATCAAGCGGTGTTTTAAAATGGAGGTCATTTAATGCTCGGGCAACAATAAAGTTGACTACCCGAACCACCAGCGACATCACCCCACCAAGCTGCTCGCCACACATCTGAGCACAAAGCGCCTCCTGATGTAGGATGCAATGAAAGCTTAGGATGCGTCTGTTTTCATGCTCACATAGAAGAGCGACAAATCTTGTTGTTTTTTTTTCAACATGCACCGAGCACACCGAAACAAGTTTATCCATCGGTAGATTTCGTTTGTTTAGCGAACTCAGTGAAGGACTCGAATAAATCCTACCCTCTTGTTGTGCCCTTCATAGACAAAACAGCAAGACTTTCTTCATGTCACGTGTCACCGACCACATACCTTGCAACCACGCTAAAATGGGATAAATTACTGACGTCTGTTGACTCGTCCAAAGCGAGAGAGAAAAACGGTGCCACATTTAATTCATTTATGTCCTTAACTTGCATTGCCTCGATTTAATTTGACATCATATTGCTACGATCGTGAACAGTTCTTGCCGACAGAGGCATTTCTTTTATCCGTTTAATTATTTTGACCTTATTGGAAAAGTCATCAAAAATTCATTGACAACATCAAGCATGAATGCTTTGGCATACTCCCCATCTGTGAATGGCTTTCCGTTTCTTACAATAGCTAAAGCGCCAGCAAAGCTAGCCGAATTCCAGTCACCTTGTTGGGTCAAAACACGGATTTGCTGCTGACTAGCTTGCACTCTTGATAGCAGTTCTTGACATGCTTTCTTCCTGCTGTCTCCCGTAGGATATTTCAATGCAAATGTAGAATGGCGTGTCTCGAAGTGTCGCTTTACATTTGAACGTTTCATAAATGTAATTTTATCACTGCATATTCAACACGCTGCGAAGCCGTTCTCTCGATAAAGGCGAATTCCTCTGTCAATTCCTGCTGAAAAGTACGATACTCATCGTCTTTCTTTCTTTTAGCCATCTTGTCAAAAAGGTTTCTAAAATTAGTTAGATTAAAACGTGATTAAAACGAAAGTTTACTTTCTGATCCGACGACAATCTGTTGTGAGGACCCTTTTACACATGCACACATCGTCTGCTATTTACACATGCACACATCGTCTGCTATTTACACATGCACACATCGTCTGCTATTTACACATGCACACATCGTCCGCTATTTACACATGCACACATCGTCCGCTATTTTAGAAAGCAATATACACCAACCCCACTTGAACAATGTATTTTTGCCACTTTTCCACTGAAATTACTGCGATCACTTTGATCCCGAATTCCAAATCTCTATCCCTTAAATAGCAATCTCTCTCATAAGGTTACTAACCCCTGACCTTGATTATTTCATGTATTCTATCACGTATGGCTCTCCTCATTACTATTCGGATAGAATTGATTGGTCTACCAAAATGCGAACTCCAAAATTTTCCAGCTTCTAAACTTTCAAGAGTGTTTTACATCACGTACGCCATTCAAGAGTAGAAAATAATTAATAAGGTTATTGACTTATGACGAGTGGTTTATTTATTTTTTTTAAGGATCCCCATAATTATATAGATCAAAGGAGTCTGAAGAAACATTTTTTAAAATTATGAACATTTTTCTGCGAGCCAGATGCAGCCACCAAAAGAGCCACATATGGTTCGCGAGCAATGGTCCCCCTACCCGTGAGAGAATTCGGAAAGGTGCAAAACAAGCAGATATATGCAGGGAAATTAATTTTGCAGAGTCTACCCTACGAGGCTGGTTAAAGAATGAAGCTGGAACTCGGGAGTTTGTTGATAATATGATAGTATATATTTATATATATTTATAAGTTTCACTGAAATCTGTACTGACGATAAATCGCGATTCCCTTTAGTAGAGTTTACATAAATATGGACCCGAACTTCCGCGACTTACGGGGTCACACTGTTTACTTTAGGTAAAATACAAAATACACCAACAAATTGTGTAATGAAAACGATAACTTTAATCTTTTTTATTGAACTGATACAACAGTAAATGTTTCGGCTAATGCCTTCATCAGAACAATTAACATACAGTACTTACAAAAGTATTAAAATATATTTAAATTACTAAGACATTATATCAAGAAAATAGTTACGTAAAGATAAAAAGAAATCAATTACATCACCAAACAAACAATGGCGCGGGATATATTTTAGGGCTGTACTGGATTCAAATATTTGAAATGTAAGCCGGATTTGGCTGGATTTATGAAGTGAAATCTTGTCGGAGCCGGATTTGTAACAATAGCCGGATTTTGGCTTTGCCGTAGCCGGAGCCGAATTCCGGTACACCACTAATATTTTTATATAATTGTGTTTTCCGTAATATTTTTATCAATAGTTATTCTAAATGTTAATTACACCAGCTTTGATATTTATTTATTAATGCTTTGTATAATTTCTCTAACACGTTAAATTTTGCACAAGATTAAATATGTTTAAATGTGCCCCTCAACATCAGCACGTGCTGCAATAATTAATGATGTGCTCATCAACATATCGTGTAGTAGGAAACTACTACAGGATTACATCTTACACAATCACGAGGGAAAGAGGTTATCTGCTGCCAAACTTAATTTCATTGAACCACTAACAAGATATTACGTCATCAAAGTGAGCAATGTCGTAATGGTGTCCTACAGGTTAAGATAGTGATCTACATGTTAAGATAGTGTCCTACAGGTTAAGATAGTGTCCTACAGGTTAAGATGGTGTCCTACAGGTTAAGATAGTGTCCTACAGGTTAAGATGGTGTCCTACAGGTTAAGATGGTGTCCTTGGGTTACCATAAGTCTGAACGTTTAGGAATGGTGTCTTTCCGTTTGCGCCAATTTGTCTTTCCTGTGGCATGGTGACAGGACAAAGAAGAGGGGGAGGGATGGGAGGTTATTCCTGGGTGATGGTAATGGTTGTTTGCGTTTAGCAGAAACAAGAAACTGACGCAAACAACAGGTGCGTGGTGTACTGAATCCTCCACAAATATCACCTGTCTCCACGGGAAAGGTCAAGGAAATCTTGCATTTTTTACTTGCGGTCAGTGCTTCCCTAATACGTTGTTCTCACTAACTTGTCATGAACACATCAATCTGTTAGAGGGGGATAGAACAACTGGCTATAGTGTTAGAGGGGAATAGAACAAACGGCTACAGTGTTAGAGGGAAATAGAACAACTGGCTATAGTGTTAGAGGGAAATAGAACAACTGGCTATAGTGTTAGAGGGAAATAGAACAACTGGCTATAGTGTTAGAGGGAAATAGAACAACTGGCTATAGTGTTAGGATGGGTTTCTTAACAAAACAAACTCACGATAGTTAAGACGTAAGACGTAAGGCCTTTATTTAAAATAGAAAACAAAACGTTTTAATATTTACGTCGCATTTATTCCACAACTTTATTCAAGTCATCAAAGATTTTATTAAACAATTAAATAATTTTTTTCTTGATAAGACTGAAGCTGAACTTGGCACGGTAAGGGGTCGTCCATAAATGACGTCACGCAATTTTGACCGATGTTTCACCCCCTTCTCCCCCCTCGTCACGCGTCGTCACAAAAAGTTAGGACCCCAGGAATATGGCGAGTACAGTACGAAACCCACATTTGTGCAGGAAAGTAGGGTGTCATCTTGTGCGTCGCAAAATACAGTGATACTGCAAGTTGAAAACTGAAAAATACTATGACATTAATAAAATCCAATATTATCATAACTTTTTACTCCGAAGCTCACGAGTTTTTTTTTCTTTCGTTGTATGGACGAGGCGTGTTTAAATTGTTGCATTCTCTTTTGGAATCTATAAACTAATGAATAATACATGGCTGCCGATATCGGGCGGATAAACGGAGGGGTCTGTGAACAGCAGTAAATTATATCATTTGGGGTAAAAGGGGAACTATTGGCGTTTGACCAAAAACCAATTGAACAATTATATCAAACTTAAATGTTTATAATTGTATCAAAAAGATTCCCCCAACCACCACCACACCCCCACCCCCCAAAAATGGATATTTCTTGTCCTTTTGACTTAAAATATCTATACATAATCATATTCAGATCATTTTTAGACACTTGTCATGCTTGTAAAACTCAACAGCGGAATTTTCGGGCTAACGACGCTCCCCAAAATCCCCGAGTCATGTGAGCAGAACCAGGAGTCTGGGGGGGGGAGGTTACGCACACAGAAACTTGTATATTTTGGGGTAACGGGCAAAAATGTTCGCCGACTACTGCCATGAGAGAACGTAACGGAGCGGCGGTGACATCACAAATGCTTTGATGTCAACATCAAAAGACGCAGGGTAACAATTTCATACATTCTCATGTGTTCTCAAACTTAAGGATTATAATTAGATTTAATTTTCATTTCTTGATAACTTTTCCGACCGGCGTCTGATGGCCTACCGACCGGCACTTTGAGAAGCATTGATTTAAAAGTCATCAAATAAATTGTAAGTGACCAAATATTTCAGTGCAAGTTTTATTTTAAGTTACCCTTTTTGATGTGACGTCACATTTCTTCAACCCCCCCTCCCTCCCCCTCATCACGCATCGTCACAAAAGTTTGACCCCCCCCTCCCCCGCCTAGTTGCGTGGCGTCATTTATGGACGGCCCCTAAGAATGAAAGTTGATACTTGGCAGACATTTTCATCGTTGTTGACAACAGAAAGATAATTAATTTAGCAACATATTTTTTAAAATTATTTAATTACTCTTCATTTGATAAGCCAACACTGTATTCTGTCTACCAGAACCAACATTTTACATCTATGAAATAATGTGATAGATGATAAATGGGGGGGTGGGCATTTAAAGTTTGTATTGTAAGAGATATTATTCTATTTGTTCACTTTGTTTCAACTAAGAGCCGAGTATTGGGTTGAGATGTTCACTGATTGAAATGATGCTAGAGAGTTTGTTTGTTGTTGTTTTTGTTTTTTTGATACCTATTCATTTATTTAATTTTAAATCTGATACGAAAATACGAAACTAATGAAGCTAATAAAATTAAAGACTACGACTTCCTAAAATTCCTAAAACACCCAAATCTTTAGTGAGAACATACCTAATTGTGTAGCTCACTTTGTTCCATTTAGCATGTCACCTTCACAAACTCGTATGATCACTTGGCAGACGTCTGACTTGACAGACTTCTGACTTGACAGACTTGTGACATGACAGACTTCTGACTTGACAAACTTGTGACTTGACAGACTTCTGACTTGACAGACTTGTGACTTGACAGACTTCTGACTTGACAGACTTGTGACTTGACAGACTTCTGACTTGACAGACTTCTGACTTGAAAGATCTGATTTGAGAGACGGCTCACTTGACAGACTGCACATTTGACAGACTACACACTTGACAGACTGCACACTGACTGCACACTTGACAAACTGCACACTGACTGCACACTTGACAGACTGCACACTTGACAGACTGCACACACACTGCACACTTGATAGACTTCACACTGACTGTACACTTGACAGACTTCACACATGACAGACTGCACACTGACTGCACACTTAACAGACTGCACACTCACTGACTGCACACTTGACAGACTGCACACTGACTGCACACATGACAGACTGCACACTGACTGCACACTTGACATACTTCTCAATTGACAGACTGCACACTGACAGACTTCTGACTTGACAGAATGCTCATTTTACAAACGCTTTGGCAGGGGAAACAATTTAGCCAAAACGTTTTGAGGTACGAGTAGCTTTTTATATTGAAGGATACAGAATCTAGGAAGCGTAAGACGATCGGTATGAAATGTTCTCTGAGATAGCGCAAGGGTGTATGGGATTACCTCAAGCCTATCGCAAGGGTGTATGGGATTACCTCAAGCCTATCGCAAGGGTGTATGGGATTACCTCAAGCCTATCGCAAGGGTGTATGGGATTACCTCAAGCCAAGGCGCGCATGGTGTGTACGCAAACATTGCAAGCGACACCCCCAATCAACGCTTTACACTATTTGTTGTTCTTCAAACGGTAACACCAGCACAGTTAAGTAACCCAAGTAAATTTTTGTAAGACAGGAGTTCCCTCCCTTCTCTCAACAAAACAACGCATGTCTGCGCACATGAAAAGCCCGAGGTTTATTGTAGATCAGGGGTTCCTAACCAGTGGTGCATGCACCCCCAAGGGGTGCATGAGCAGGTTCCAGGGGGTGCATGAACCATTCAGAGAAAAAAAAAGAAAAAGAGGAAGAAAAAAAAAGGAGAAGGAAAAAAAAGAAAGAAAAACTGATAATCTGAAAATATAAACCATAAGCAAGGTATGCCGCGTTAAAGGGCGCACATATACAACATTATTTTTGATACTCGTTAGCGCATCGTTCTGCGCATGTCGAACATTGACGGAAAAACCTTTTCGCAAAATGAACGGTTCGCTCTACATGTTCCTCGGAATTTCGTGTTTTAAGTCACAGTTTTCTAAAAATAATTTAATTTTGTCATCAAATACGTCAGATATATGGCTGCCGGTGCCCCTCTCACTGTTTTGAGCGGATGTAAACGTTGGATTTTTTTTCCTTCACTTTTATTGCTCGATACGCTGCAAAGTTCTTAAAAACGTTAATTGTAAGCCAATATTCGTCATTGAAACCTAAAATCTTGAGTTGAGAATCCCATTCCGGTCATTAGAAAACATCAACTTCGTCAGTTAAAAATTTCCATGTGACTGGTACGACTTTCCGAATGTCATCAACCCCTCAAAATTGTTAATAAATAATAAAAAAAAAGAGAGAGAGAGAGAGATGGAACACAAAAGCCTCAGTGCTTCCTCTGTGGAAAAATCCTGTGCAATGACAAGATGAAGCCTGTTAGACTCCGAGAGCGTCCATCCATCCAATTCCAAGGACAGTGTTGAGGTCTTCAAGCAGAAGAGAGCTCGCTCCTTGACCTCAGTTACCTTGCCCAAACTTGGATTTTCTTTGTCACAGAAACCTGCACTGGAGGCATCATCCAAGGTTGCATATCTTATTGCAAAGAACAAGAAGCCCCACACCATTGGAAAATTTTGGTGAAGCCTTGTGCTCTGGAGATGGTTGAACTGATGTGTGGTCACCAACAGAGGAAGCAGGTTGAGAAAGTTGCTTTGTCCAATGACACTATTCATTCCAGGATTAGTGACATGGCTGCAGACATTCTGGATCAAGTCTTGTGTGAGATGAGGAGCAGTCCTTTTCCATTTAGCATGCAGCTGGATGAATCCACTGATGTAGCACAATGCAGTTAGATTCTTGTATTTCTGAGATATGTTCTCAGTGGATTGCTGAAGGAGGAATTATCTTTTGTAAGCCCCTCCTAGCTACTACCAAAGCTGCTGATGTGCTGCAGCTAGTCAGGGCATTCTTCACTGAAAACCAGTTTGACTGGACTTCAAGAATTTCTTCAATTTGCACAGGTGGTGCTGCCTCCATGCTCGGTAATAAGTCAGGATTTTCAGCACTGGTAAAGAAAGAAGTTCCAGATATTGTCACTAAACACTATATCCTTCATCGTCAGGTCCTGGCATGCGCTGGTTGTCCAGGGGGCGGATACTTTCCCGGTTAGTAGAACTGAGAGTGGAGCTTGCAATTTTCTTGCGAGAAAAAAAGAGTGACCTTGCTGACAAGTTTGACTGTCCAGATTTCATTAATTACTTGGCACACCTGGCTGACATCTTCACAATCTTGAATGAGTTGAACACATCTCTCCAAGGGCCTGCTGTGACTGTAATGGATGCTACTGAGAGATTGCAAGCCTTCCTTAACAAAGACGACCAGAAAAGTCCAACTTGACCAACTTTCCACTCTTGGATGAAGTTGTAATATCTAGTGCAGAAGGATGCACTGAGGGAGCACTGCCTGACAAAATCAAAGGGGAAATTTCAAGCCACCTTTCAACATTGCAAAAGTCCTTTGATGGGTATTTCTGTCAAGAAATTGCTAGGAGAGACCTTTGGATTCGAAAAATCATTTTCTCTGTGACTTGGAAAACATTGATGACAGTGACTTTGCTAAAGATGACCTGATTGATTAGAGAACCAGAAAAGTACTGAGGAGTGTTTCAGTTGCAATATCTTGATTGAATTTTGGTGCGCCCAGCTAGATTCCTACCCACAACCATCCATGAGGGCAGTACTGACTCTCCTTCAATTTGCCACAACCGATCTCTGTGAAGCAGGATTCTCCACACCTTTGACGATTAAAACCAAGGAAAGGAATAAGTTGAATGCAGAGGATGACATGAGAGTTGCTTTTGTCCAAAACAGTCCCCAGATTTAAATTGCTGATTGATCATAAGAAGCAGCAGATCTCTCACTAAATTCCCTGTTGCCTATGGTCAAAACTGTTGTGTTCCTAAAATAAACTTAGTTTATTATGCATTTTCTGCAAGTTTCACGAGGAGGGTGCATGAACTTTTTTGAGCTTCTGAAGGGGTGCATGGACCCCAAAAGGTTAGGAACCACTGTTGTAGATTAAGGTCTTACAACAAAGTGCCGCACATGGACTCGAAGAGTTAAGTTCTCATACCCACCGCGTCTTATCTCATTCTTCTGTTCATTTTACCTTTTTGGTTCAACTTGTCACCAATAAATGTATCATAATTAGTGTTTCGCTATTACAATTTAAATTTGGGAATTCCTTCTTCAACTACTGCAGCGAAATTTATTATAATGGTTTCTAAATCTCCTAACATCAATTTGCAACATGATTTGATAGTATCAATGAGAGAATGGAAATATATTTGGTCCCAAAATATATTAGAGATCTTGAGATAACTGATGTCGTTATATGTCCGTAAGAGAACAGCTTCCAGTGGCAGTCAGACAATCTGACCTGAAAGATAATATTAACTTGTGTTACGATCACTTCCATGTAAACAATCTGACCTGAAAAATAACATTAACTTGTGCTACGATCACTTCCATGTAGACAATCTGACCTGAAAGATAACATTAACTTGTGTTACGATCACTTCCATGTAAACAATCTGACCTGAAAGATAACATTAACTTGTGTTACGATCACTTCCATGTAGACAATCTGACCTGAAAGATAACATTAACTTGTGCTACGATCACTTCCATGTAGACAATCTGACCTGAAAGATAACATTAACTTGTGTTACGATCACTTCCATGTAAACAATCTGACCTGAAAGATAACATTAACTTGTGTTACGATCACTTCCATGTAGACTCAGTCACTTGATGAAAACACAGATGTTACTAACATTAAATATTTATCCGTGCTGCTGATGACAGTTTTGAAGAGCTTTGAGAGTTGTTACCAGTGGTTCCAGTGAGGTTGCCAGACCTGGGGCTCCTTTCCCCAGGACTTTAAGAATTTTTAAAAGGTTCCATACCATTCAACAGTACCCATTATTTAGACCACAACCTGCTAGGTCAAAGTTAAGTAGTTGAGCCCCAGGCATGTGTAAAAGACGGTACAGCAACAAAACTAGCGAATGAACACAACTGAATGGGTAAAAGCAGACACCTTGTTTGGGGCAATGGTTCTCAAATTTGTGAGAGTGGCAAAGTTCCATTGTAGGACTTGAATCTTGGGTTTCAGACAGGATATAATGTGTGATGCTGTCTCTGTTACCATGAAGCTTTACCTAGGATGAGGTACGCACATCTTGTCCAGTGAGTCTTATTGTCTCATAGAGGTCCATTGTCGTGTGGTGAGTTCTAGGTTAGCTCTGAACCAGGTTATGCTGGGACCACAAACTTTAGGTCCATTGTCGTGTTGTGAGTTCTAGGTTAGCTCTGAACCAGGTTATGCTGGGACCACAAACTTTAGGTCCATTGTCGTGTGGTGAGTTCTAGGTTAGCTCTGAACCAGGTTATGCTGGGACAACAAACTTTAGGTCCATTGTCGTGTGGTGAGTTCTAGATTAGCTCTGAACCAGGTTATGCTGGGACCACAAACTTTAGGTCCATTGTCGTGTTGTGAGTTCTAGGTTAGCTCTGAACCAGGTTATGCTGGGACCACAAACTTTAGGTCCATTGTCGTGTGGTGAGTTCTAGGTTAGCTCTGAACCAGGTTATGCTGGGACCACAAACTTTAGGTCCATTGTCGTGTGGTGAGTTCTAGGTTAGCTCTGAACCAGGTTATGCTGGGACCACAAACTTTAGGTCCATTGTCGTGTGGTGAGTTCTAGGTTAGCTCTGAACCAGGTTATGCTGGGACCACAAACTTTAGGTCCATTGTCGTGTGGTGAGTTCTAGGTTAGCTCTGAACCAGGTTATGCTGGGACCACAAACTTTAGGTCCATTGTCGTGTGGTGAGTTCTAGGTTAGCTCTGAACCAGGTTATGCTGGGACCACAAACTTTAGGTCCATTGTCGTGTGGTGAGTTCTAGGTTAGCTCTGAACCAGGTTATGCTGGGACCACAAACTTTAGGTCCATTGTCGTGTGGTGAGTTCTAGGTTAGCTCTGAACCAGGTTATGCTGGGACCACAAACTTTAGGTCCATTGTCGTGTGGTGAGTTCTAGGTTAGCTCTGAACCAGGTTATGCTGGGACCACAAACTTTAGGTCCATTGTCGTGTGGTGAGTTCTAGGTTAGCTCTGAACCAGGTTATGCTGGGACCACAAACTTTAGGTCCATTGTCGTGTGGTGAGTTCTAGGTTAGCTCTGAACCAGGTTATGCTGGGACCACAAACTTTAGGTCCATTGTCGTGTGGTGAGTTCTAGGTTAGCTCTGAACCAGGTTATGCTGGGACCACAAACTTTAGGTCCATTGTCGTGTGGTGAGTTCTAGGTTAGCTCTGAACCAGGTTATGCTGGGACCACAAACTTTAGGTCCATTGTCGTGTGGTGAGTTCTAGTTAGCTCTGAACCAGGTTATGCTGGGACCACAAACTTTAGGTCCATTGTCGTGTGGTGAGTTCTAGGTTAGCTCTGAACCAGGTTATGCTGGGACCACAAACTTTAGGTCCATTGTCGTGTGGTGAGTTCTAGGTTAGCTCTGAACCAGGTTATGCTGGGACCACAAACTTTAGGTCCATTGTCGTGTGGTGAGTTCTAGGTTAGCTCTGAACCAGGTTATGCTGGGACCACAAACTTTAGGTCCATTGTCGTGTGGTGAGTTCTAGGTTAGCTCTGAACCAGGTTATGCTGGGACCACAAACTTTAGGTCCATTGTCGTGTGGTGAGTTCTAGGTTAGCTCTGAACCAGGTTATGCTGGGACCACAAACTTTAGGTCCATTGTCGTGTGGTGAGTTCTAGGTTAGCTCTGAACCAGGTTATGCTGGGACCACAAACTTTAGGTCCATTGTCGTGTGGTGAGTTCTAGGTTAGCTCTGAACCAGGTTATGCTGGGACCACAAACTTTAGGTCCATTGTCGTGTGGTGAGTTCTAGGTTAGCTCTGAACCAGGTTATGCTGGGACCACAAACTTTAGGTCCATTGTCGTGTGGTGAGTTCTAGGTTAGCTCTGAACCAGGTTATGCTGGGACCACAAACTTTAGGTCCATTGTCGTGTGGTGAGTTCTAGGTTAGCTCTGAACCAGGTTATGCTGGGACCACAAACTTTAGGTCCATTGTCGTGTGGTGAGTTCTAGGTTAGCTCTGAACCAGGTTATGCTGGGACCACAAACTTTAGGTCCATTGTCGTGTGGTGAGTTCTAGTTAGCTCTGAACCAGGTTATGCTGGGACCACAAACTTTAGGTCCATTGTCGTGTGGTGAGTTCTAGGTTAGCTCTGAACCAGGTTATGCTGGGACCACAAACTTTAGGTCCATTGTCGTGTGGTGAGTTCTAGGTTAGCTCTGAACCAGGTTATGCTGGGACCACAAACTTTAGGTCCATTGTCGTGTGGTGAGTTCTAGGTTAGCTCTGAACCAGGTTATGCTGGGACCACAAACTTTAGGTCCATTGTCGTGTGGTGAGTTCTAGGTTAGCTCTGAACCAGGTTATGCTGGGACCACAAACTTTAGGTCCATTGTCGTGTGGTGAGTTCTAGGTTAGCTCTGAACCAGGTTATGCTGGGACCACAAACTTTAGGTCCATTGTCGTGTGGTGAGTTCTAGGTTAGCTCTGAACCAGGTTATGCTGGGACCACAAACTTTAGGTCCATTGTCGTGTGGTGAGTTCTAGGTTAGCTCTGAACCAGGTTATGCTGGGACCACAAACTTTAGGTCCATTGTCGTGTGGTGAGTTCTAGGTTAGCTCTGAACCAGGTTATGCTGGGACCACAAACTTTAGGTCCATTGTCGTGTGGTGAGTTCTAGGTTAGCTCTGAACCAGGTTATGCTGGGACCACAAACTTTAGGTCCATTGTCGTGTGGTGAGTTCTAGTTAGCTCTGAACCGGTTATGCTGGGACCACAAACTTTAGGTCCATTGTCGTGTGGTGAGTTCTAGGTTAGCTCTGAACCAGGTTATGCTGGGACCACAAACTTTAGGTCCATTGTCGTGTGGTGAGTTCTAGGTTAGCTCTGAACCAGGTTATGCTGGGACCACAAACTTTAGGTCCATTGTCGTGTGGTGAGTTCTAGGTTAGCTCTGAACCAGGTTATGCTGGGACCACAAACTTTAGGTCCATTGTCGTGTGGTGAGTTCTAGGTTAGCTCTGAACCAGGTTATGCTGGGACCACAAACTTTAGGTCCATTGTCGTGTGGTGAGTTCTAGGTTAGCTCTGAACCAGGTTATGCTGGGACCACAAACTTTAGGTCCATTGTCGTGTGGTGAGTTCTAGGTTAGCTCTGAACCAGGTTATGCTGGGACCACAAACTTTAGGTCCATTGTCGTGTGGTGAGTTCTAGGTTAGCTCTGAACCAGGTTATGCTGGGACCACAAACTTTAGGTCCATTGTCGTGTGGTGAGTTCTAGGTTAGCTCTGAACCAGGTTATGCTGGGACCACAAACTTTAGGTCCATTGTCGTGTGGTGAGTTCTAGGTTAGCTCTGAACCAGGTTATGCTGGGACCACAAACTTTAGGTCCATTGTCGTGTGGTGAGTTCTAGGTTAGCTCTGAACCAGGTTATGCTGGGACCACAAACTTTAGGTCCATTGTCGTGTGGTGAGTTCTAGGTTAGCTCTGAACCAGGTTATGCTGGGACCACAAACTTTAGGTCCATTGTCGTGTGGTGAGTTCTAGGTTAGCTCTGAACCAGGTTATGCTGGGACCACAAACTTTAGGTCCATTGTCGTGTGGTGAGTTCTAGGTTAGCTCTGAACCAGGTTATGCTGGGACCACAAACTTTAGGTCCATTGTCGTGTGGTGAGTTCTAGGTTAGCTCTGAACCAGGTTATGCTGGGTTGTCGTGTGGTGAGTTCTAGGTTAGCTCTGAACCAGGTTATGCTGGGACCACAAACTTTAGGTCCATTGTCGTGTGGTGAGTTCTAGGTTAGCTCTGAACCAGGTTATGCTGGGACCACAAACTTTAGGTCCATTGTCGTGTGGTGAGTTCTAGGTTAGCTCTGAACCAGGTTATGCTGGGTTGTCGTGTGGTGAGTTCTAGGTTAGCTCTGAACCAGGTTATGCTTGGACCACAAACTCAAATTTTACGTTGGCTACAGGACTGAGTCTCAAACTAACGGTTACTAAAATGTGAGTGTGTGGGTGGGGGGTGGGGGTGGGGGGTCAGTACCATGGATTGGGGGTGGGGGTGGGGTCAGTACCATGGATTGGGGGTGGGGGTGGGGGGTCAGTACCATGGATTGGGGGTGGGGTGGGTGGTGGGGGGTCAGTACCATTGATTGGGGGTGGGGTGGGGGGGTGGGGGGTCAGTACCATGGATACTATTCTTAGTGAGTCGCCGTTGAAAATATAATGATGTAACGTGTCAAAAACTATTTACTGCAATCAATGTTGTACGTGGTCATTGACTGGAATGCTGTAAGACTACCTGGTCTTATTTTGTGGACACGGACACTCGGACACGCACATTTCCAAAGTCAAGTCTACTTTGCATTTTCAATTATAATGCTGACCAACTGAAAGCTGAATTACACCAATTAGAAATCGGTCTTCTTCTATTTGTTGGTATAAGCAATCTAGAACAAATGAATAAACCATGGTTTAGTAAATACATACAGCTGGATGGGCCATCCAGGGGTTAATAAAGAGGAACAAATGTTGTAAGTTTATGAATTACTTTCTTGATCTTCTTTCGCTTTAGAGATACTATATTCACGACATGATATAAACAATATAATAGCCCAAGTCACAATTTGGAAGGATGGATCCGTAGCGCTATGACGTCATTTTTGAGATTATATTCAAGTATATATACACGCTGCGCATCAGGAGGTGTGCAAAATTCTAAAAATTCTAAAAGATTCTAAAATAAAAAAATTATGACGTCATAGTTTTAGATAATATTTTAATTTTGGAAAGGAGAGCTTGTAAAAAGAGGATTTGAGGATTTATAATTATAAAATACTTTGTGTACATGTCAGGAAGTTTAATATTTTGTATTTATCAAACGAGGATAAGTTACTTGGGCTTTTTACCACAAAAATGTGGGCGCCGTAGGCGCCCTACAGCCCAAGTGGGCACCGTAGGCGCCCTACAGTCCAAGTGGTCCCCGTAGGCACCCTACAGCCCAAGTGGGCACCGTAGGCGCCCTACAGCCCAAGTGGGCACCGTAGGCGCCCTACAGCCCAAGTGGGCGCCGTATGCGCCCTAAAACCCCTAGTTAATTAATATTTTAAAATATAGCGATGAGTCTTCGCGAGAAATTGCAATAAATATCTGAGTTTTACCGTAACGAGCCAATACTTTCAGCCCATGCACACCTTCTAAGTGATATGAGCCAAATATGAATGGGACTATTTGAGTAGCGCAGCATTGATATGGGCTAAATATGATTGGGACTATTTGAGTGGCGCAGGAACTGATAGCGTACTTCGGACTATTGTTTGATCACTGCAGCATTCAGTTTGTAGGAAGGATCCTCAGATTTCATGTCATACTTCCTATCAGCCATCAAGATCCAGTGGACCACTTCAGCTGCTAACTTTCTCTTTACATGTGTGCGTCTGCCTTTCACTGATTGTGATGTTTGTCGACACTGGTATACAGACTGTCAGGTTGTCACGTCTGGTATACATGCTGTCACCTTTGGTATACAGCCTGTCAGATTTGGTATACAAGCTGTCACGTTTGATATATAAGCTGTCACATTTGGTATACAGGCTTTCACCTTTGGTATACAGGCTGTCGCGTTTTTATAAGGCCGTCACGTTTTTATAAGGCTGTCACGTTTGGTATACAAGCTGTCACGTTTGATATATAAGCTGTCACATTTGGTATACAGGCTTTCACCTTTGGTATACAGGCTGTCGCGTTTTTATAAGGCCGTCACGTTTTTATAAGGCTGTCACGTTTGGTATACAATATGTCACGTTTTTATACAAGCTGTCACATTTGTTACACAAGCTGTCACATTTATTATACAGGCTGACAACATTTGTTATACAGGCTGTCACATTTTTATACAGGCTGTCTCGTTTGTTTAACAGGCTGTCACATTTGTTATACAGGCTGTCACATTTGTTATACAGGCTGTCACATTTGTTATACAGGCTGTCACATGTGTTATAAGGCTGTCACGTTTGTTATACAGGCTGTCACATGTGTTATACAGGCTGTCACGTTTGTTATACAAGCTGTCACGTTTGTTATACAAGCTGTCACATTTGTTATACAAGCTGTCACGTTTGTTATACAGGCTGTCACATGTGTTATACAGGCTGACACCATTGTTATACAGGCTTTCACATGTGTTATACAGGCTGTCATATTTGTTATACAGGCTGTCACATGTGTTATACAGGCTGTCACATGAGTTATACAGGCTGTCTAATGTGTTATACAGGCTGTCACATGTGTTATACAGGCTGTCACATGTGTTGTACAGGCTGTCACATGTGTTATACAGGCTGTCAAGTAGAGTTTGGTCCTGCAGGTGGTCATGAGATAGAAGTAATTAAATATATGTCACTACAATTAACCATTCTGTCACTTGATGTGTAGGATGTCACTATAGTTAACCATTCTTTCACTTTGAATATAGGATGTCACTATGCAGGAAAATTTCATAAGATATACTTATAGACTGAATAATCATGCTGCCCAACCCCCACCCCCACCCCCCAACAAAAAAAATACACTTTTTTGTTCAATTGTCTTCCCCCGCCTTTATGTTCAGGAATGAACCTTTTTAACCATTAGCAGACGATCTATTTGGTAATCCTGCAGATTTTACACGTATATTATAATTTATTATTTCACAGCGAAATTTAACTTTCTCATGAGAACTTACATTTTTAATTTATTAAATGCATTATTATATGTCGTATTTCAGCTATTACAGCGCTAATTTGTGAGTCTTTTTAATTTCAAATGCATTTTTTCGGCTCTATATATACATAATGTTGTTACGATACCTCCATTTTGTTTACCTAGCGAACTGCTGCCAGATGTTTTTTACCTGGCTCGACCCATGCTAAAATAAATTTACTGACTGAAGATATTTTTTAAAAAGTATTATTCATCTATTTTAATGTTCTTAGAAGATCAATAAATATTTTAAAGACTATTTCTTTTTTTTATTTCGTTAATAGATGTTTGATTCTTATTTTCTTTGTTTGTAAGTGAGAAATTTCCATTTGGCATCTTATCGGACAATCCGGCATGTAGTTTGATAATTAAAAAAATGGTTGCATCATCATCAGACTATTTACTGTTGAGAGCCGAAAAAATGTCTTAGAAATTAGAAAGACTTACAAATTAGCGCTGTAATCGCTGAAATACAACATATAATTATGCATTTAATAAATTAAAAATGAAAGTTCTCAAGAGAAAATTAAATTTCGCTGTGAAATAATAAATTATAATATACGTGTAAAATCTGCAGGATTACCATCTATTTGTTCAGAAATTGACATCTATAGTTCTAGGAACTAAAAAATAATAAAACGACATGATAAATTAGCTACTACTAGAAAATTATCCTAATCTACATTATATAAAACTAAATTACAAGATATACACTATATACGCCCCGCGGCGTGGCATACACCGCAGATTTGCAGATTTGTTCAAAGAAAGGGGGAAAAGAACGGACACAAACTACAGCACGAAGAAATAAAAAAAAACGCTATTGAAGGGGGAACCACCGACGCATTGTTGATCTCGAGACATTCGCACTGCGGTTATCTACCTGCCCACCACCCTTCACCACCCTAGCTTGCCAAACATAACGAGGGTCAGCCATGTTGGCAATAAAGGGGAAAAGAGCGGGCACAAACACACATTTTGAAAAATTAAATAATTATGTTTTCGATGGGGCTTGAACCCAAGACCTTCCGCGTGTAAGGTGGAAGTGATCGCCACTACACTACAAATCACATGTTATTTTGTGAAGGAACAACGCAAGTAAGCGCAAGAACCATTGTTGGTCTCGAGACATTGGTCGACCCCGGCGAGAGTCATTCGTCATGCTTATTTGCACATACTCGCTTTGGTGAATTATATAGATATAGATAATACACTAAATAAAAATGATTAAATTACACTATATAGCTGTGCGCACTTGAACCTGTTAAATAACCCTAGGAAGAGAGTTAGAAAAATGTGTTTTTAAATCCCTTATATTAACTTCGAAATCTTGACGTCATCTCTCTCTTCGGATGTCGGTCGGGCGGATAAAGAAAAGTAAAAAATTACCCACTTCCCGTGATCCGATCGAGCTGAAACTTGGCACACGGACCCGTCTCACCTAACAATGCATGGTATCAAAATTTCAGATCGATCGAACGTACCGTAATTAAATTAATGCATTTTTAGTTTATCCTAATATAACGTATGTAATTCAAGTTCACAGTTTGTTATTGTTTTTTCCCACGTGAGAGTTTGAGTTGACGCTTTGACGCGACCCATCGAAGTACCGGCGTGCTTTTTTTACATTTTACGTGTCACGCTGAGCTTGGACCAGCGATCGGTGACCAGACTTTTCCCCTCTCCCAGCCGGGTTATGAAACAAAGTTGAGTTAAGACAAATTCAGTCTGTAAATGTTTGTCGCTTTTGAAAATAATCAATACTGTTAGTTATGTCTCATATATAAGGGATTTATAGTCAAAAACTTTGTTTTTACGGGTTTGTTTGATTAAATCCCTTATATTAACTTTGGAAATCTTGTCATCTGTTCGTACGTCGGGCGGAAAAACAAAAGTCGAAAATGGCCCACTTCCCGTGATGCGATCAAGCTGAAATTTGGCACATGGACCCGTCTCATCTAAAAATGCATCGTATCAAAAATTCAGATCGATCGAACGTACGGTAATTAAATTAATGCATTTTTAGTTTATCTATATAAACTATATGTAGCGGTCGCTTTGTTTACATTTTACGGGTCACTTGACTTCACGCCAGCCAGAAGTGAACACATATCGTGCTTTAACCAGGTGTACCAGCGTGCTTTTGTTTACATTTTGCGTGTCACGCTGAGCTCGGTACAGCGATCGGTGACAAGACCTTTCCCGTCTCCCACCCCCCCTACCACCCGGGTTAAAAGCCAACGGGAGTTAAGACAGATTCAGTCTGTAAATATTTGTCGCGATTGAACATAATCAATACTTTAGTTATGTCTCATATATAAGGGATTTATAGTCAAAAACTTTGTTTTTACGGGGTTGTTTTATTAAATCCCTTATATTAACTTCACCGCCGTCTCTGTCTCTCTGTATTGGGCGGGCGGAAAAACAAAAGTAAAAAATGACCCCCTTCCCGTGAAGCCATCGAGCTGAAATTTGGCACACGGACCCGTGTCACCTAACAATGCATCGTATCAAAATGTCAGATCGATCGAATGTAACGTAATTAAATTAATGCATTTTTAGTTTATCTAGATAAAACTATATGTAGCAGTCGCTATTGTTAACATTTTACGGGTCACTTGACTTCACGCCAGCCATCGATGACGAAATCTCGTGTTTTAACCAGGTAGGGTGCACTCAGTTTCAGTCTGCAAATGTATGTCACGTTGGAACATAATCAATACTTTAAGTTCTGTCTCATATATAAGGGATTTATAGTCAAAAACTTTGTTTTTACGGGTCTTTTTTATTTGTCATTAAAATGTAGCCATTGATGAATCTATATCCTGATGAAGGTTAAGCTATCGTCGTCTTGTGTCAGAGATGAGAGTTTTCCTCGTTGTCCTTGACAGCAATTTTTTTTAACCTGCGCAATGCGCTCAGCTTGGCCCTAAATCAGTGGTCACTCCGAAGATAAGAACAATCTCTTGTGTAAACTCGCGGGACAGGCGTGTTTGTCTCCCCTTCTTGACGTGAGAATATCTTCTAGCATAGTGCAAGTTACGTGTTACTGACGGCATCTCTGATACTTGTCATTTCAACATAATCAACTTTATCAACATGCATATCAACATGCATATCACGTTCAATTGTGAAGTTCAAGTTTGTTCTTTCAACATGCACACAATGTTCCCTGGTGAAGTTCAAGTAGTTTTATCATGTACAGTATTTTCCCTGGTGAAGTTCAAGTAGTTGTATCAACATGTACAGTATGTTCCCTGGTGAAGTTCAAGTAGTTTTATCAAATACAAAATACACAAAAGAAATGTGCAATTAAAACAATAAATTTGAGCTTTATTTTAAACTAAAACGACAATAGACAATAAAATGAAAGGACAAGGACACAGCATATAGGAAAATTGAGGAAGTATATAAAGTTACAGTTATAACCACAACGGGAAAAAGATTATTCAGTTAGGTAAAATTGTGAATTTGGTTAATCCCATATGGAGCCAACATACTAAATCGTTTTATAAGTCTATTTTCCCATGTCCTTGTTTGTTTTTGTTTTTCCTTTCATTTTATTTTACATAAATATTTTAAATTATTTTATGATATATTGTTTTAAGAATTTAAATATATGTAAAGGGCCGTCCATAAAGTACGACACGCTATTTTTGACCATTTTAACCCCCTCACTTCCCCCTGTCACAAATCTCTACCCACCCCCCCACCCCCCCCACCCAAAGTACGTCACATTTTCGAAAAAAAAATCATTTTTTATTAACAAAACAATTAAAATTTAATAGAAAACACCGTGACGTCACACGTTGCCGGACCCCCCTCCCCCTGTCACAAGCTGTCACACTTTCTTACACCCCCTCCCCCCTCCTGGAACATGACGTACTTTATGGACGGCCCCTAAGTACATATTTTATGTTATTGTACTGATGAAGGCATTAGCCGAAATGTCAATTGTCGTATTAGTTTAAAATAAAGCTCAAGTTTATTGTTTTAATTGCACAATTTGTGTATTTTGTATTTTATTTAAAAGCTTTATCGCAGTCCCATTCTGTATGATATAGTTTTATCGCAGTCCCATTCTGTATGATATAGTTTTATCGCAGTCCCATTCTGTATGTTATAATTTTATCAACATGAACACCTTGTTAATCAATAAAGTTCTAATTTTGTTTCCATCAACATGTACACATAATTGGACTTGTCATTGGAGGTCAAATTTTATGATATATCAACATTCAAAGAATCTGTAGTTTAGTTCAAATCTGTTTTATATCTTTAAATATCTGTTATGAGTTAAACCATGGTTTAATTTCTATTGATATAAGAATTCTTCATCTAGTACCTAATGTTTTCAGTGAGGAAAATATTGCTTAGACTTATACATATTTATTTATAGATCTAATTTTGTCCTTGCACAATCCTGCGTTGAGAGTTATTGTTTGTTCGCAATCCTCTCATTATAGACTTCATTCTTTCATCTTGGCCATCTTTAAGAATAGACTAACAGTGATAATTCTACCTTTTCTGTCAATTTTTAAGGACATGCGTGTAAGGTGCATCCCTTTCGATATTCTTTTATTGCATATGTAACAACCACTTAATATGGACGGCCCCTTTTTAGATAGTAAAAACACAGACACACACAAGATAAAACATTTTTATAATAAACGGCAAGGTTATATAATCTAAAAAATTACTTGGCACTTAAATCATTAGTTGTTTCCAAACATTGATTGAAATTAGCAAAGTTGCCATTAATGTCTGATCGTCTGGTACCGATACCTGACCCCGTGACCTTTTCTAATTTTTAGAGGTTGTTATTTTGAGTTGAAACCTTAGCCCAAGCTCACACTCGGCAAGTTCCCAAATTCACAGCCAATTTCTTGCCATCTTGCCTGATATAATCATCAACGGTTTGTGAAACCAGCGAAATCGTCTGCACGAGCCTGTATTACAAACGTCTGTCACGTGTGCAGTTGTAACAACATGGCCGGTGATGTAAGATACTGCACGTGCCTTTTGTGCCCAAAGGGACACCACTCTCCCCAAAGACAACAAGGATGCTCTCCCTTTCGTTTATCTGGAAGTTCGCGTGCCACGTGACGGCTGAACACGTCCCAAGTGAGCACTGATCGTGTAGCGTGGTGAGCCGAGGGGCCGCGAATGCCCAGAGTTAAATAAACAAAATGTGTAAACAAGGCGCAAGAATACACGTCTAAGTCGGTACATTCAAACGTAAGCCTCGGGAAATGGCGCAATTTAAAACCAGGTTACCCTGGAGTATGAATGGGCTGAACAAGGGAGATAGCTTACAATGGAAGATCGCTGGAGACTCCGATTAACGCCCCTGCTCTTTCAGACTGTTTCTGTGAGGTCAGCATAAAAACAAATTTGACCTTTCCAAGCAGAAAACAGGTTCTCTTTAATTTCAAGTCGCGTTGCCAAATTAACTCATAAATCTTCGCGTATTTGAAAATTTTATGAGTAACTAATCTTACATTGACATTTTATGAGTAACTAATCTTACATTGACATTTTATGAGTAACTAATCTTACATTGACATTTTATGAGTAACTAATCTTACATTGACATTTTATGAGTAACTAATCTTACATTGACATTTTATAAGTAACTAATCTTACATTGACATTTTATAAGTAACTAATCTTACATTGACATTTTATGAGTAACTAATCTTACATTGACATTTTATAAGTAACTAATCTTACATTGACATTTTATGAGTAACTAATCTTACATTGACATTTTTGAAAGGCATTGACTTCAAGTGGACACTTTTTTTCTTTTTAATTGACCAAATTACCTGTTCCTGTGATCATGAAGTCATGATGCGATGTCGTCTTATTAGTAAAAGGGGGGGGGTGAATTATTCCTATCTTACAGATTTACCCAAGTTACACCTCTGTCATTGAGACAGATCGTGTAGAAAGGCCTGTTTTAACCAAGTTACGCCTCTAACATTAAGACAGATCGCGTAGAAAGGCCTGTTATAACCAAGTTACGCCTCTGACATTGAAACAGATCGTGTAGAAAGGCATATTTTAAACCAATGGACTCATATAAGTCTTAAATTGTCTGCTTTAAAGTATTTAAGATTTTCTATATAATTGTCATTCTTTCTTGTGGGTCAAGATGTTTGCGTTGACTCGTTGAGTTGATGAAGATTTCTTCGTGCATTGATGTCTTGCACACAGTGCTTGCCAGCGACTGCTTCGTGGGGTGAAGGGGTGGCCAGGGGAGCTCAGTTTACTTTTTTAAATTATGTATTTTTAAGGGGCCGTCCATAAAATACGTCACGCTATTTTTGACCATTTTAGCCCCCCCCCCTCCCCACATGTCACAAACTGTCACAAGTATGGGAACCACTAAAGTACGCCACACTTTCGAACAAAAATAATTTTTTATTAACAAAATAATTAAGATTTAATACACCGTTACGTCACACATGGATGGACCCCCCTCCTCCCGTCACAAAATTCTTACACCCCTTCCCCCCCCTACCTCTGGAGCGTGACGTACTTTATGAACGGCCCCTAAGGTAAATGTTTTCACTAAAGAAAGTTATTAAATTTGTAAGAATTTTGTTTAAATTAAATGATTTTTATATTTGTCAATAATTAAAAGATTACCATCTTAATGTTACTTTTCGTTTAAAATTTCAAACAATAATAATGGTCGTTCTTACAGCGCTTGTGTCGATTCATACTGAAAGCTCATATCGCAGTTAACATAAAGCGGCAGGAAGAAACAGACAGGCGTTATTAGACTAATAAATTGAGAGCAAGAAAGATTAAGAGAGATGACCAACAGTGAGCGGAAGAAGTTGGCATTTTACAACAATTTGAGGATGGCTGCGACTATTGTTTGTTGGTTCCATGTTTAATTCAATCTTTTGTGTTGAACCAATTAAGTGTAACGGAAGTTGTCTTCCCTTTGATTACTACGTCTGTTCGTACGCTTGCTTGGCTTACTTATAGCAAATTAACACTTGTATAATTAGGTATGTAAAGATCTAAGGAATATATCTCAACTTTATTGACTGTACCTTTAGTTCTTTGCATAATCAATAAGTTTAGTTTAAAAGGCGTCTACGATTTTGTGTTTATTCGAATATTTTACTGAAAAAATAATTATTAACGATGGCGTGCATGTTGTCATTTTACGAAATATTTAAACTTAAACTTTATAGATTAAACAAAGTTTGACTTATCTCCTGTTGTGGAGGCTGACTTATCTCCTCTTGTGGAGGCAGATTTATCTCCTCTTGTGGAGGTTAACTTACCTCTTCTTGGTGAGGTTAACTTATCTCTTCTTGGTGAGGTTAACTTATCTCTTCTTGGTGAGGTTAACTTACCTCTTCTTGTGGAGGTTAACTTATCTCTTCTTGGTGAGGTTAACTTACCTCTTCTTGTGGAGGTTAACTTACCTCTTCTTGGTGAGGTTAACTTATCTCTTCTTGGTGAGGTTAACTTATCTCTTCTTGGTGAGGTTAACTTACCTCTTCTTGTGAATGTTGACTTATCTCTTCTTGGTGAGGTTGACTTATCTCCTCTTGTGGATGTTAACTTATCTCTTCTTGTGTAGGTTAACTTACCTCTTCTTGGTGAGGTTAACTTACCTCTTCTTGGTGAGGTTAACTTACCTCTTCTTGTGAAGGTTGACTTACCTCTTCTTGGTGAGGTTAACTTACCTCTTCTTGTGAAGGTTGACTTATCTCTTCTTGGTGAGGTTGACTTATCTCCTCTTGTGGAGGTTAACTTATCTCCTCTTGGTGAGGTTAACTTACCTCTTCTTGTGGAGGTCGACTTATCTCTTCTTGTGAAGGTTGACTTATCTCCTCTTGTGGAGGTTGACTTATCTCTTCTTCTGGAGGTTGACTTATCTCCTCTTGTGGAGGTTAACTTATCTCCTCTTGTGGAGGTTAACTTATCTCCTCTTGTGGAGGTTAACTTATCTCCTCTTGGTGAGGTTAACTTACCTCTTCTTGTGGAGGTCGACTTATCTCTTCTTGTGGAGGTTGACTTATCTCTTCTTGTGGAGGTTAACTTATCTCCTCTTGGTGAGGTTAACTTACCTCTTCTTGTGGAGGTCGACTTATCTCTTCTTGTGGAGGTTGACTTATCTCTTCTTGTGAAGGTTGACTTATCTCCTCTTGTGGAGGTTGACTTATCTCTTCTTCTGGAGGTTGACTTATCGCTTGTGGAAAAAATAACATGGTAAGCGCACTTCAATAATTCAGTATAAATCCACTTGGCTATTTAACACAAAAATGTGTTTGCAACTGGCTTTTCTGGTTATTAGAATGTTGTGAATTCGATTAGTTATTCAAATCAGTGTAGTTAAGTAAAGCGCATTCTTACACAATGCATTTCCTTCCATTTCAGGATGGACTTGGCTGCTTCACAGATTCTTTCCCTGGCCCTTCTGACGGCATCCAGTTTATTGACCACATTGTTTTGTTTGAATGCCATTCCAACTTCAGTAAGTATTTGAACTTGATTAGAAAACATTTTGTCAAATTCTCGGCAAAAATTTAAGTGTTTTATGAACTAGTTAAATTCTGGGAAATATCATTTTTACCCTTCAACTTTAATATTACCGCTCTTCCAGATCAGAGGTAAGTTTATAAATAGTTGCAGTTGTAGTCGTTAACTTTCCCAAATGTATTAAAACAGAATTCGTGTGAGCGTTGGGGTCCACACATGGGCTTAGGCAAGGGGAGGGGGCAAGGGGGCATTTGCCCCTTTGCCCCTAATTTTTTTTAAAATGTCATAAAAATGTCATAAAGTTGTTACAATAAAACTGAACTAAATTTCCTGAAAGTTTATTACATTTAAGACAGTTTACTTATATCAAACTTAAAAAAAGAATTATATCTGCAAGTATAACTGATTACATTACCGATTGTTCTAAATATTGCAGTTGTTTAACAATTTCTGTCACATTTTCAGCAAAAATCCGCAAGCTTTTATATTTATGTGACCATCTAGTTTCACATAGCAAAGGAACATTTGGAATTAGTTTTCTTTGCTGATTACTTTCTGGGAAAAACACTATAATTGACTTAATTGTTCCTATTGCGTTTCGTGCACCATTCACATAATTTAAATCGTTCACGACAAGATTTAGTTTATGTGAACTGCAATGTACGAATGCTGCTATTGGGTGTGTTTTTTCGAATTATTGCTTGGACTCCTCCTTCTTTACCTGCCATTGTAGAACATCCGTCGTATCCTTGACCAACAAGCTTTGTCATATCTAATCCAAATTCTAATGAATTCGTAATGATGGTGTTGACTAAACCTTCAGCTGTTCTATCGACAGTTAGAATATATCCCAGGAATTCTTCTGTTACTATCATTTTCGAATTTCATTCTTTGACAAATCTAACACCAAGTGACATCTGCTCAATGCCTGAAATGTCATTTGTCTCGTCGGCAAGTATAGAAAATGCAGCTTCTTCTTCTTCTTATACATATTCTTTTGGCCTGAGACTTAGTCTCTTAAAGCCTTGGCTAATACCTGGGCAACCTGCTTCATCTGCTGAGCAGTGCCATACAACATTGTCTTCATGTGGGACACTTTAGCCTCCCTAACCTCCCCGGCTATGTCTAGCGCGGGACACGAAGTTAACAGGTGTAGTGTTGTTTCAGAGGCTTTGCTGCATTGACGGCAGTTCGATTCCCTGTTATGGTCTAGCCTGTTGAAATATGAGTTAGTTGGGCAGTGTTCTGTTCGCATTGAGTCACTAAACTCTGGTGTTGGTGACTCAAACCCCACCACTTGTCTGATCGGCTTGGCCTGGGCATGTTAGCGAATACTCCCCTGGCAGTCGTATTGTCAGCCCACTCCTGGTGCAACTTGTTCCTGAAGTGGTCCATTAGCCAGGTCTTTGCCCCGAGATAAGTGACTGGGACGTCTGATTGGGGCTGAGCCGCCCCGGTTTTTTGCTAGGGGGTCTGCTTTCTCAGAAAATGCAACTGAATTAATTGCTTCACGAACAATGTCTTCAAGCAAGAGAGACACACAAATTTCGATTATAGTGTTTTGTGTAGTCGGCGAGATATACTTAGCACTACAAGAACCAATTGACAAATGATTCTGGTGACAACCTGTTCTGGTAGCAACCTGTTCTGGTGACAACCTGCTCTGATAACATTTGGCTTTGACAACCTGTTCTGGTAGCAACCTGTTTTTGTGACAACCTGCTCTGATAACAACCTGCTCAGATAACAACCTGCTCTGATAAAAACCTGCTCTGATAACAACCTGCTCTGATAACAACCTGCTCTGATAAAAACCTGCTCTGATAACAACCTGCTCTGATAACAACCTGCTCTGATAACAACATGCTCTGATAACAACCTGCTCTTGTGACAACCTGCTCTGGTGACAACCTGCTCTGGTGACAACCTGCTCTGGTTACAACGTGCTATAATGTTCCAGGCACCTTCTAGTAACTAGCACATATAATTCTAAGAATTATCAACTAGGTTCATAAAACGTTAGCTCCTAAAGTCATAAAATATCTAGTGGAATCCTAGAAAATTAGCACCTACAGTTCTAAAATATTAGCACCTAGAGTCCCTATATATTGGCACAAATATAAGCACCTACATTCATTTTAAAAAAAATAACATCTAGAATCCTAAACATTAGCATCTAGGGTCCTAAAATATTAACACCCAGGGCCCTAAAAAATAATATCACCTACGGTTCTAAAATATTTAGTCCCAGAGTCCTAAATTAGATACATCAAAAGCATCCGTTAAATGTGGTAGTAAACCTAATTGTGAGAATCACTGTTCGCTATACACACGTTTATTCTAAAAAGATCGTCTCAATGTCTTGTGCACTGCTCTCATTATTTAGACACCTCATGTCAGCGTATCACATCCTATTGGTGCGATGACGTCTTTTGTTATTCCAACTGTTGACTGGGACGAAACCTGCGCGCACTCAGAGCTCCACGTCTCTTACATTCCCCGTTAAAGAAGATTCCGCCAAATGTAGCGAGCAGGTGACAAGTGTTGGGGTTGTGTCAACTGTACATCTTCTTTTTATGCCACCCTGTGGCCCCGACCACGCATTGAAACCCTCGCGCTAGTCCTGGCGCATGGGACATTATCAGTCTAATGTTTACCCCTAGTTACAGCTCTTTGTCTAGAGTTACCTATCGTGTTTAAGGCTCGCCTTCCCCACCTGGCGCAGACACCGTGCCATCCCAAAAGCCGAGATGTTGAAATGGCTAAAATGTGATAGAGTCATCCCAAACTTGTTTGGCCAAATCCTAATCGGTGTTTAATCACAAGTCGTACCAGACAAGTACTAGTACTGACTCGTGCCCATGGGATTAGTCACGACTGTCTGCTCGTAGGAACGCAACCTTAGAAGTTGGGTCGGAGATTTGGTGACAACATCGACCGCCAGGGAGTTGGTATAGGATAGTCACCGTGTGGAGACTGTAGAGAAGTAGATAGTCACCGTGTGGAGACTGTAGAGAAGTAGGTAGTCACCGTGTGGAGCCTAGAGAAGTGGATAGTCGCCGTGTGGAGACTAGAGAAGTGGATAGTCACCGTGTGGAGACTGTAGAGAAGTAGATAGTCACCGTGTGGAGACTGTAGAGAAGTGGATAGTCGCCGTGTGGAGACTGTAGACAAGTAGATAGTCACCGTGTGGAGACTGTAGAGAAGTAGATAGTCACCGTGTGGAGACTGTAGAGAAGTAGATAATTACCGTGTGGAGACTGTAGAGAGGTAGATAGTCACCGTGTGGAGACTGTAGAGAAGTAGATAGTCACCGTGTGGAGACTGTAGAGAAGTAGATAGTCACCGTGTGGAGACTGTAGAGAAATGGATAGTCACCGTGTGGAGACTGTAGAGAAGTGGATAGTCACCGTGTGGAGACTGTAGAGAAATGGATAGTCACCGTGTGGAGACTGTAGAGAAGTGGATAGTCACCGTGTGGAGACTGTAGAGAAATGGATAGTCACCGTGTGGAGACTGTAGAGAAGTGGATAGTCACCGTGTGGAGACTGTAGAGAAATAGATAGTCACCGTGTGGAGACTGTAGAGAAGTGGATAGTCGCCGTGTGGAGACTGTAGACAAGTAGATAGTCACCGTGTGGAGACTGTAGAGAAGTAGATAGTCACCGTGTGGAGACTGTAGAGAAGTAGATAATCACCGTGTGGAGACTGTAGAGAAGTAGATAGTCACCGTGTGGAGACTGTAGAGAAGTAGATAGTCACCGTGTGGAGACTGTAGAGAAATGGATAGTCACCGTGTGGAGACTGTAGAGAAATGGATAGTCACCGTGTGGAGACTGTAGAGAAGTGGATAGTCACCGTGTGGAGACTGTAGAGAAATAGATAGTCACCGTGTGGAGACTGTAGAGAAGTAGATAGTCACCGTGTGGAGACTGTAGAGAAGTAGATAGTCACCGTGTGGAGACTGTAGAGAAGTAGATAGTCACCGTGTGGAGACTGTAGAGAAGTAGATAGTCACCGTGTGGAGACTGTAGAGAAGTAGATAGTCACCGTGTGGAGACTGTAGAGAAGTGGATAGTCACCGTGTGGAGACTGTAGAGAAGTGGATAGTCACCTTGTGGAGACTTACCCAACATTGGTATGGACTCCACTACTCAGTGCCGTATGTTCACTTACCCAACATTGGTATGAACTCCACTAATCAGTGCCGTATGTTCACTTACCCAATATTGGTATGAACTCCACTACTCAGTGCCGTATGTTCACTTACCCAACATTGGTATGGACTCCACTACTCAGTGCCGTATGTTCATTTCCCCAACAATCACATGATCATGTGCACGTGTACATTTATACCAATAAGACCACGAGTGTAAATTTTTCACTAATTATCCCTAACATGTACACATTCCCATCCATTATCCCTAACATGTACACATTCCCGTCCATTATCCCTAACATGTACACATTCCCACTAATTATCCCTAACATATACACATTCCTATCAATTATCCCTAACATATACACATTCCAATCAATTATCCCTACCATGTACACAATCCCATCCATTATTCCTAACATGCACACATTCCCATCAATTATCCCTAACATGTAAATATTCCCATCAATTATCCCTAACATGTACACGTTCCCACCAATTAGCCAACCTGACAAGCCCGTACATGAAACCATTCCCGGCAGCCTGCCAAATGCCCAACAGCACGGCTGTAATCCCCACGTAAGAAGAGATTGCCTCTGGCCCATCTGACAGCGTAATGCAGGACTGGCTTGTAACACTTCACAGGGTCAGACCGCTAAGACTTGATTACTGAGCCACATATAATCTATTGTTTCGTCGACACTACAGGCAGATAACGATATTGATCTCATGATCGAAGTCAGGCAATTACGTGATCCTGAAGAGCCGGAAGTGATGTGTTGAACTTCTAGACTGGATATTTAGGATCCTTTTGAAGACATCCATACACAGGAAGGTTTTATTTAGATTATATACAGACTTAAGGAAGTCTAAAATATTAAATCCAGACGCAGAAATATTTTAATTCCTACCCAGAAGTGAACAAGTTTTTAGATCGTAACCAGAAACAGAAAGATTTTTAATGATGTCATAAGAGTAGAAATTTTATATGCATAATTTACAAGAATCCTTACAGTAAACAGGTTTCAACCTAACATAGATTGCAACATTACCGAAAAAAAACAGCAAAATATAATAAACTAGCAACAAAGCCCGTCCAAAGACGGGAATGAGTGTAGGGTGACCTTTGAAGTTCATTGTAGTACATCACAACATCCACATCAACTGATTACAAAATGAAAATGAAACGTCACCAGTCGTCATTTCAACCAGAGGCTTTGTCCAGAGACCCTGACTCCCCCCCCCCACACCGCGGTCTGTCCAGAGACCCTACCTCCCCTCTACCACGGTTTGTCGAGAGACCCGCCATCTCGACCAGTCATACATGTCTATCACGTCAAAAATACTAACCATTATAGTTATAATAAATAACCCGACCCGTAAAGACATTTTTTAAAACTATAAATCCCAACGCGCACCGCTCAAAATAAAGTCTTGGAAAAAATACAGCAACCAAAAATAACTCGTTTTTAACGTCCACGTAAATATGTAAACGAGATTTAATTTTTCTCCACAAGTGATTGGCTGTAGGAGTCTGTAGGAGTTTGAGGGACCAATCGCTATCGATGACCGGACAGAAAATTGCCTTTTATCATATAAGAAGATTTCTTCACTCAAGTCTAATTTTTCTATCTTTTGAAAACTATATCTCTTCAAAATAAAGGACGGTCGTGGTAGGTAATTTCCTCTTTAAAAAATAGTCAATACTACGCACCAAACGCGCTTGCTGTAATTTTAAGTATGGCACAGACATCGGGAATGTTATTTAGGTTATTTATAGTTATTTTGGAATGTTACCTGGATAGTTTTGTGTTACGATAGAATTTTCTCAAATCTCTAAGACATTAACACATATGACATATACCGTATGTTCACTAATAGTCTAAGGGGCCGTCCATAAATGACGTCACACACCTAGGGGGGGAGGGGGTCACACTTTTGTGACGATGCCTGACGAGGGGGGAGGGGGAGATTGAAGAAATGTGACGTCACATCAAAAGGGTAACTTTAAATAAAACTTCCATTGAAATATTTGGTCCCCTACAATGTATTTAATGACTTTTTTAAAAATTAATTTTAAATATTTTTTTTAAAATCAGTGCTTCTCAATGTGCCAGTCGGTAGGCCATCAGACGCTGGTTGGCGTAAGCTATCAAGACCCAAAAATTAAATCTAATTATAATTCTTAAGTTTCAAAACCCACACGATAACGTATGAAATGGCGTCGTTTGTGATGTAACCGCAGGTCCGTTTCGTTCTCTCACGGCAGGAGTCGGTGAACTTTTTTGCCCGTTACCCCAAAATATACAAGTTTATGTGTGCGTTACCCCCATCCCCTACCCCCAGACTGTAGATCCTGCTCACGTGACTCGGGGATTTAGGGGAGCGTCGTTAGACCCCCCCTCCCCGAAAATGCTTCTGGTGAGTTTTACAAGCATGACAAGTGTCTAACAATGATCTGAATAGGATTATGTGTAGTTATGTTAAGTCAAAACAACATGGAATATACCTTTTCTTTAAAAGAGGGGGGGGGGAATCAATTGATAGAATTATAAACTTTTTAATATAATTTTTCGATTGGTTTTTGCTCAAACGCCCCTGGCCATTCTAGATATAATGATAAATGAGGCCATTTAAAATTAGTCAAGTATTCATTAACTTTATTGAATGCATCAAATTCTTGACATCGCAATTCGAGAGGAGCACAAAACAACTTTTCTTCTTAGCTTATTTTTTTAAGGCATTAATTTTAAATATCACAGAAAGGATACTTGATACAGTCAGGTCATGTGGATTAAGATTATTGTCACTCGTGTCAATATAAATGAAAGTAGGGTGGATTTAGGTGTATTCGTATAGTATGTAGGTAAGAAATCTACATAGTTGTCAAATTTAAAAAAAAATATTTTCTGGAAGGAACCGGTTCAATAGTGGGCATATGTTCCAAACGTACACGTACACATGCCGTATTTTAATATATCTAGTGGATTGTAGTGGATGTTATATGTCCCAAATGAGTCTGCATTACCCCCAAGAATTCCCTTTTGACCCCAGATGAGGTTATTTACCCCTGTTCGCCGACCTCTTTCTTACGGGATGCCCGTCAGTCAATTGAAGGATTTTTTAAAATACATTTTAAAAATATTATTGTTATAAAAAAATATTTCTACACAAAGTCTTTAACCGTGATGATTAATAGTCAATGTTTAATTTGTATGTATTAAAATAAAATATAATCTAAGGATGTTAACACAGTTCGTTTTCTGATGGCCGGTTAAAAGTTTTTTTTTAAATGGTTCACGCGGATTACGATATTACAATGTAGACTGTAGACCTTCACTAAATGGATAATACATACTTATTTGACAATGAAAGTGATTTGAAACATACTTATTTTCAAATAGAAAATAAGGGGTTTTTTGGGGGGTTTTTTAGGGGGGAGGGGGGTCAAAGCTTTGTGACGTATTTTTAGAGAGGGGGGGGTCTAACTTTTTGTGACGACGCGTGACGAGGGGGGGGGGCGATGGGGTAAAAAATCGGCCAAAATCGCTTGACGTCATTTATGGACGGCCCCTAAGACCACTAGGTAATTTGCTGAAGTAATTTTCCTTTGTCGAGGTTTATCTCCCTGCAAAAATTGCCATGCGCCATTTCCTAAATCACGTCATAGATTTTGCTCTTTGATATCACATCAAACATTTTTCTATTTGATATCACATCAAACATGTTACTCTTTGATATCACATCATACATTTTACTCTTTGGTATCACATCATACATTTTACTCTTTGATATGACATCAAACATTTTACTCTTTGATATCACATCATACATTTTACTCTTTGATATCACATCAAACATTTTACTCTTCGATATCACATCAAACATTTTACTCTTTGATGTGACATCAAACATTTTACTCTTTGATATCACATCAAACATTTTACTCTTTGATATCACATCAGACATTTTACTCTTTGATATGACGCACTTTTTGAGGAAGCCTTAGATTTATTGCCAAGTTACAAGTAACAAGACGACGGCTATGCGATGTAATTGAATGTTGCTAGAATGCTTACGTTCTGTTATATTGTTTGGTTGTATTACTCCCATCCGAAATACACTGTGCGGCAAAGATTTCTTTCAAGAAAGTACGTCTTTGAATATAATTAAACTTTTATAGTGCACAGACATTATCTTCCTGGAATAAAAGTAGCTTCCCTTTGTTGACAAACATTACTCACGAGTTATAATGTCATGACCCGCCCAATTAGTGAAATAGTATCACATACAAAGGGGGATTACTTCACAACCGCCAGCACAGACCACATTCTCCCAGCCCATACCTGCACGACCACCAGCTATTGACTTCTCTCCTGGCCACCCCCGCCCTGACTGTCAAAGTAAAGTTGACTTTCTAGAAATATCTCATCCTACCACCGCCCCCACCCCCACCCCCACCCCATATCTTACATTGACTGGCACGTGATCGGTGTACTCGATGACAGTTCTACCTGTCCAGTGGCGCATCCCAAAAGAGATGACACACAACGCTAGAAGTGGTCGTGTACTCTATACATGAACCCAAACTATGGCATTTCATTGAACCTCCATTCAAATCTTTGTTTCATTTTCTTTCCCGTTGCCTTCTTTCCATTATTTCAAAAGGTCTACGGCAACTCACTCCTACCACTTTAAACGACCCAACCCCCCCCCCAAAAAAAAATCACAAAGAAGATTTGCTGTCAGAATTTTTATGTAACTTTTAAGACAAAGTCTTAACTCAATAACAAAGTATGACAATCACTCCAACAACAAAGTATGACAATCACTCCAACAACAAAGTATGACAATCACTCCAACAACAAAGTATGACAATCACTCCAACAACAAAGTATGACAATCACTTGAAGAACAATGTATCTGAGTTAATTATTTTTCTTTTTATGCTTTCGTTGTTTACAGAGAAAATTTCCGTGAAGCTTTTGAGAAATGAATGGAGTGTATTTTTAAAAGTTGAGCAAAAAAAAGTTATTTGACCTTTAACCCCATCACTTTGCCATCCCATGCAAGCAACAGGACAATGTGATACCGCCCCCCCCCCTCTGCTCTTTCCACGTCCTATAAGGACAAAATAAGGGTGAGACTGCAATCAGGCTTTTAGAGAAAAATATATGTTATTTAAGGGAGTATATATATATAGGCATTAAGTCACAAAACAACAAGCGTTTCGGCAAAAAGCCTTCCTCAGCGAACAAATAAACAAAAAACAAGTAGAGTAAACTAAAATTAATCAACGAAATAAGAATTTCTTTTGACTATTCGTTCGTTGAGGAAGACTTTTTGCCGAAACGTTCGGGTTTTTTAAAAAATAATTTATTTTTTAATGTCCTGTCAGGCTATGTATATAGTATATATATATATATATATATATATATATATATATATATATATATATATATATATATATATATATATATATATATATATATATATATATATATATATATATACAACCTCTTTAAATAACATACTTTTCACGTCCTATAACCTCACGTGCACTCTGTATGACGATGAACAATGAGATAACTGAGGTGGCGGGCGCCCCAAAATGACAGAGGACTAATGAGATATCTGAGTTAGCTGCGGTTGCTACAAACTTGTTTTAAAACCTCTTTAAATATTTAGCTCATTTCAGTAAGTGGCAGTTATATTATGTTCTCCCCGCCCCAAGAAACTGAAAATACCTGTGCACTTACCTGCGTGTCGGAGGTGATATCGGATATGATGATAGACGTTAGTCCGTGACCTTTATCCTCACACCCTCCCTCCCTCCTATACAGACCTGAAATCCCCTGTTGTTCTCCATTTCACAAGGACGCGCCATTTTATCTAAGTTCAGATAACTCTTGCAGTGAGCTCCGTGGGTGGAATTAATTGGAATTCTTTACGTGCTCCATCTCCGATGAAATACATAAACAGACAGATCTGAAACAGGCAGATCTGAAACAGACAGTTCTGAAACAGGCAGATCTGAAACAGACAGATCTGAAACAGGCAAATCTGAAATATAAAAATCTGAAACAGACAAATATAAAAGTGACGAATCTGAAATATACAAATACACATTATTTCATGACGTACCTGGCAATAGTGACACGGATCCACCCTTTATTGCCAAATCTTTTGAGCTTCCAGCCGACAAACTTTTTAAAGATTAACATTTCGAAAATAGAAATCGACATTCAGAATCTTTTATTTTTTTTTACGAACTGATTTAAAAACTTCTGGTGTGGTATTTTAGAAAATTAACGAAAAACATTGTTAAACGCTTACACAAAAGACCTTTTAAAGATTTAGCTGAATATAAAGCTAAAAACGCACTTTTGACCTACATTGAAGATTAGCTTCTATACAATTGGTGTCATCCAATATTTTAAAACATTACTCGTTCTATCACGTGTCCACACAACAAACGGAAATCGTAATCAAATGGAAATGTTCTCTTCAATCTCTCCAACGGAAAGCATTAATCACATTAAACACAATGCATCACTCAACCAGAGCCATCATTCAACACAATCCTTCACTCAACACAATCCATCACTCAACCAGAGTCATCATTCAACACAATCCTTCACTCAACACAATCCATCACTCAACCAGAGCCATCATTCAACACAATCCTTCACTCAACACAATGCATCACTCAACCAGAGCCATCATTCAACACAATCCTTCACTCGACACAATCCCTCAATCATTTGTTGAATTTTTTTAAAGGCGTAAATTCTTGTCCAAAACTTGGTTATTACCCTATTTCTGTACACACCACACAACTTCCGTTATTACCCTATTTCTGTACACACCACACAACTTCCGTTATTACCCTATTTCTGTACACACCACACAACTTCCGTTATTACCCTATTTCTGTACACACCACACAACTTCCGTTATTGCCCTATTTCTGTACACACCACACAACTTCCGTTATTGCCCTATTTCTGTACTGATTTGACTCTTGCACACCACACAACTTCCGTTGGTGACACAGACAGGGAAACCTGTTTTTATTCTCTAAGTCTAAGTCTAAGTACTCAGCAAGTATAGACCAGAGCATTTAAAAATATAGAATTGTATATATTAAACCCTTTCATTGAAATTTTGCTTTTGTTTCTTTCTTTGTAAGATCTTTTAACTCAGTGCTTCTCAAAGTGGTGGTCCGCGGACCGGTGCCGGTCCGTGCGCCATCCGATGCCGGTCCGCAGAAGTTACCAAGAAAAGACATTTCGCTACCACGTCAGTACAGGGAAAATAGTTCACCGGTCCCTGGTGCAATGGAAAAATTTCCTGCCGGTCAGCAATACTAAAAAGTTTGAGAAGCACTTTCTTAACTGTTATTGCCGCACCGGAAAAAAGCCACTGACACTAGCTGCCAACAAAATAACAATACAAGCCGTTCTTATCGGTCTAAATTGCTGTGGTTAAAGGCGATTTTTCTAATGAAAATGTGTTTTATCTTTTTTAAAAAAAAACTTTAACAATTTTGAAATTTAACTTTGTTTTTTGGAATCCCTTTTAAAAAAACAACAACACCCTTTTCCCTCCTTTTTTATTTATGCTATATCCGTTTAGAAAACAAAGGGAAGTAAATGCTCTAATGTCCATTGGGACGTCTGCTCGTTGAGCCAAAATAGCACCAGTCTTATCGTCTGCTTCCAAAAATAGAAACAGGGATCAGAGCTTTCCGCATCCGCAAGAATTTCTCCAAAGAAGAGTGCAGTCATAAACCAAGTTTGTGGGGCAGACGTGCATTCATGAGTTCAGGAAATAATGGATGCCGTGGTGTGGTCCAAGCAGACACAGACTTAATGTCGTGGTGTGGTCTAGCATACACAGACTAAATGCCGTGGTGTGGCCCAATGAGACACAGACTAAATGTCATTGTGTGGTCCAAGCAGACACAGACTTAATGTCGGGTGTGGTCTAGCAGACACAGACTAAATGCCGTGGTGTGGTCAAACAGACACAGACTTAATGTTGGGTGTGGTCTAGCAGACACAGGCTAAATTCCGTGGTGTGGTCCAAGCAGACGCAGACTAAATACCGTGGTGTGGTCCAATCAGACAAAGACTTGATGGTGTTAGCAGTTTTTCAACTTGGCACATCGGCCAAATGACACATTGCCCGATAGACACCTTGGCAAAGAGACACATTGGCAAACAATAAAAGAACAATGCGGCCAACCCAATAACGGTCGTGAGTGCCTTATATCAAAGTGCAACATGTCACATTTACGATATCAGCTTTATAGCGTTTACACCTGGTCCATTGTACATCAAACACTGTGCTACTTCTGTGTAATTTGGAAATAATCAATGCAATTTTTAAATTGTTTTATTTTAAATTATATCTTGTCATTTAAACATCTTTTGTTGTTGTGGTTCTTTTTTTTTAATATTGTGATAGTTCATTTGATTTAACAAAAAGCTTTAAAGCTTTAATTAAATTTTCAAGTAAAATTTGATAAGTATTTCCAAATTGAATACTAAACAAAAGTTGTCGTTTTTGAACATACAAATGATTTGTTCCATGACTAGTTACAGTCGGTTTCGTTTATAAGTACTCCCCATCCGCGTGACATCCACAAGAAATGATCTCCAATTTTATCAACTTAACCCTCTGAAGCCCTTCTTATAACTCCAATAGAGCGAACCTTCTTATCTGCCCTTTACCCACTTAAGACGATCACTCCATAACTAGCGTACCTGACAAATTGTGAGTGCAAGGCGAGGGTCATTATTGGCCAAACCATCTTATTTGGTTTGATAAATTATTTATACCGGCTTATCTCCCCCACTCGGTTGTTTGTCAACACTAAGTACGTCTCGTGTCACCGCCAGAGGTCGCGGCGCTGGAAGAAGTTTGTGTCCACATCAGCCTTCAAGTGCGGCTACGAGCTCGTGTTTTTCTTCTGTCACTCTCCTATAATTGGAGATAAAATGACAGAATTTAGTCTTAAGGACGGGTAGTTTTTCCTAAACACAGATATAGACTTATATTGGTCCGTGAAAACTCAGATAATGACATATTGGTCCGTGAAAACTCAGATAATGACTTGTGTTGGTCTGTGAAAGTATTTAACGAAACCCTCCCTTCCCATTAAAAGTGAAATAACATTTTATTTGAGCTTACTAATATTTTAGCAAAAGAATTCACTCCACACCAACACACACATACACACACACACACACACACCGATCAGTGGCGTAGTTACCCTGCGGTGAAGTGTGTGGTGCACCCTGGGCGCTGTGTGGTGCACCCTGGGCGCTGTGTGGTGCACCCTGGGCGCTGTGTGGTGCACCCTGGGCGCTGTGTGGTGCACCCTGGGCGCTGTGTGGCGCACCCTGGGCGCTGTGTGGCGCACCCTGGGCGCTCTTTTTCTCCTTACATTGAAGGGCGCAATGTTTAAATGATATTGTTAAAAGCGTAAAGAGTCCTGACTCACGCCGGGTGGAACTTAACGTGGTTTATTTATGCCCACCCCCACCCCAAATAAAGGTATATTAATATATACTGGCCCCAATGTTCCCTTTAAGCTGCGCGGCCACGCAGATAACTGACCGACGCCACGCAATAGTTTTGAACTACCGCGCAGCAAATTTTGTAAAATATTGCACACAAAAAATGGATGCCGTACAACTTTGCACACGATTTTTTTTTACTTTGCACACGGACCAACGAACCTTAGAGGGAACGTTTGTACTGGCCCAATTACACTAGTAAGGTCTTTTAGAAATAGACGCAAATATGGCGTTAGATGGACGCTTTCAAAAGCGACGTTAGAAGGGCATCGGAAAAGAGTGTCTTCCCGGTGGCGCCTTCTGCTGTACTATATTACACAGACGGCATCTCAACCACTGCTCTGTTTGCACCATCTACGCACCCTGCCTCCCCTACCCCCCCGCGCCCCCCAACACACACAAACACACTCACACATCGTTTACTGATGGTATTTACAGTCTCTAATAAAAAAAATTAAGAATTTAAACTTAAGTGCAGCCACAATTATGGATTATTTATATTGGTTGAAGTGGGGGGGGGATTTCAAAACAACAACAAAATTATTATAAAAATATACAACTATGGACGAGGGGATTCTACATCAGTGGCGTCACTAGGGGGGGGCGGGGGGCGGGCCGCCCCGGGTGACACCCGTCAGGGGGTGACACCCGAGCCTAAAATTTTACTGATGACAATTTTTTTAATCTAGAAAGAAATTAAGAAATACAATGAAATACGTTAAACGCGAAAATTCTTATTAAAAAAATATCAGTTAACTTGCAATAATAAAACAGTCCGAACACACGAACAACATTAAAACAAATTAGGAAAAAAAGAAAAGAAATAGTCGCAGCAGAGAGATCTTTAAAAAAGGCTGGAATGAAAGAGGCAGTGTCTTCTGTTTTAAAAGATATAAAGCCATTTGGGCTTGGACACACCGACAGCATGAACAAATCCCACCTCACGACTCCCTCCACCACAGTGGGGTGGGGGGAATACGATTTTATCACCCCCCCCCCAAAGAAAAAAAATCAAAAGATGGCTTTTCTTTGTTGATATTTTTCTTGAGGAAAATTATGATTTCAATGTCTTTGAGTGTAATATTTTCTGTATATATTTATTAAAGGCGTGAAAGCATAGATATGCATGTTTATATACAGGTAGTCCTCCGGTTACGACGGTCCCATTTCGACTTACGCTGTTTAGTGCTTACGAACGCGCCCCCGTAAAGAATAGTATTACGCGTTATTCCGTATTTTTAAAAAAAAATTCATGAGGTAACGAATTCTTTTCTCTATTTGAAATAACAAAAATTATTGAAAAATATGTATGATTATTATTTCAACCTACAACCTTCGTTTGCGAATTTTTTAAATGGCGAAGTTTTCAATCAAGTCAATAAAGCTGAGTAAGCTTATAAGTTACTTTTCAATGCTCATTAGAGAGAGCATATTCAGCCTTTTCCATCCCATGCAAATTCTAACTCATTATATATTCTTTTCAACTTTGAAAAGGATCGCTCTCAATTGCAGTTTGATGTCATCATTGAAAGATAGATGCGAAGTGCGATGTGTACATTTGTGAAGGACTGTGTGAAATATAGCTCATTCAAAAGCAGCAAAATTTGTAGCTCTGTGCAAGTTTTTTGAGTTTCGCTTTGTGCTAATTCCTTTTCCTTACCATGAGTCTGGGGCTGGACAATAACTTTTTTAAGAATTCTGAAAATTGGACTAATTCTGAAGGTAAACAGTCTTCGAAATCACTCATGAACCTACATATGGAAGAAAATCAGAAGCCCCCAGCCTAGTGCTCTTTATGGGTCTTCCCGGAAGACCCCCTTAGCCATCTGGCCACCAAAGGGATGTAACAGCTGAGGACCCCCCCCCCACAAAAAAGCGGTCGCTTCTGAAGCGGCCACCTGGGCATCCAGTCGAAGATGCCTCCCACTAAGTTGCCCTCACAAGGAGGTGGTGGAATTTCCTACTACGAGCCGCTACCACTTTGGCGCCATCCCAGCAAAGCGCACGGGTCTCCATGGTTACCGCCACAGACCGGGGGATCATCAAAGACCTACCTAGGGTGCAACCCCCACTGGAAGGTTTCCTCAGAGCTGGCGTCCAATGCGTTCTTCGCGGCACTTTTTGCTAATCCGTACTGGCGCTCCTGGCCCTAAACCGGCACCGCTCGATGGCGTTGCTAGTAAATTGAGGGGGGGGGGCGAAACGGTTGCTTCGGATTTACCCGACCCCTTCTTCGAAATCACTTGAATGTTCTTTCATTAACTTGGCTGCTGTCCATCGGGTGGCGAAAGTGCTGAGCTCAGTTAGGTTTGTAAGAAAGCCAAATTTCTCATGGATGTATTTATATGCACCTAACCAATGTTGTAGGGCTTAAGAAAGTTTGTCAATAATGACCAGAAATCTTGAATTTTTGTCTCGAGGAGAATACTGTTTTGTTGATGTCCCTTTATCAAACTTACGCTTTCTTTTTTGTTTGATAGTATTGAAGATTGTTTACACTGTTTTTACCACGGACTTTTCCTTTCTTTTGTCTTCATAGGAATAAAACTAAGAATGCTATTTTTTAACAAACTCAATGAGATACTTCCTTTCTAAAATTGTTTCCCAAATTTCAAGTAAAATAGCGACTTCCAGTTGTTCAATTTCCTTTAGAAATCCTTCTTCTTCAAGTCGGCAGTCACGTGGCTGATTTTCATTCGTTGCTAATTCTTCCAGTGCTGCGATATTCTCATGGTATGAGCTATTTACAGACCTTACAGCATAATGTCAGGCTGACCATCTTGTGTCAGACAAGGCTTTGTTAGCATGTATCAATTTCATATGTTTTTGAAGTACCTGTCAACGATGAGTAGATGCAACAAGTCGGGTATAAAGATTTTGCAGAAGACAAAAAAATCTGACCGCAGTAGGACAACCTGCTGCTCTTTCCCAACCAAATTAAAGGAATGAGCTGTGCACGGCACATAATGAGATACAATGCACTTCTCACGAAGAATAGCCTGCTTTCGGTTATACTTCCTACTCATTTGCAGCATTGCCGTATGACTGTCCAAGGCATTTTCAGGGATTCGTACAAACATAATGGCCTGCATCTTTATTATACACTATAATTCATAAAAAGTTTGGGGGCCTTTAAATTATTGGGGGCTTTAGCCCGTTCAGCACCCCCACCCCTTTTAATCCACCATAGGGGGGGGGGTTTCCACGAATCTGTGACGATGTGGTACGAGGAGGGGGGTGTTTAAGAAATGTGACGTCACATCAAAAACGCGAAACTTTAAATAAAAGTTCCACTTAAATATTTGATTGTTTACCATTTATTTAATTACGTTTTCAATGACTTCACGCGTGTTACGATATTACAGTGCAGACTTACCCTAAATACATATTTAAATGACAAAAAATAATTTGCAACATGCTAATTTTTATTGAGAAAATACGGCTTGGGGGAGGGGTGTCAAAGCTTTGTGACGTCATATCGTAAAAAAGGGACGGGGTCTATATTTTTGTGACAAAGTATGACGCTGAGGGAGGGTGGGGTAAAAATTGGCAACCTCACGTGACGTCATTTATGGACGGCCCCTTCAGTCGTGAAGGGGTGACACCATGAGCTACCGCCCCGGGTGACACCAACCCTAGTGACGCCTCTGTTCTACATTATGGAATCCTTTCAATGAATTTATCACCTTATACATTATAATTTACAGTGCTGTAAAAAACAAATAGGTGCCGGTACATGGATTGCCTAACTTTTAACTAGTTTCGCATTTTATATTTTAATTCTTATATTCAATTTTAACAAATTAATAATATAATAAATTAATAATAAACGTTAAAATACAAGAAAAGTAAAAAAAAATTCCCACATTGAAAAAGGTGCCGGTACGCCGGACCGGTGCGTACCGTCACAAAAAAGCACTGATAATTTATACCCAAAGCTCGATCAAATCTGTTCTTTATCATTTTAAAAAACGTTGAAAATCACAAGAGAAGCTGCATGAGTTTCTCTCGAAATAGTCAATATTTTTTACGTGACTACGCAAACTACAATGAAAATATATTTCTTGTATATTCCATTTCCATTATAAAGGCGGCTACTAAAAGAACCCTGGACTGGGGCCCTTGGACAGGCTGGTCAGTGTGCTCACACACCTGTGGTTATGGAAAGGCTTACAGGATACGCCGATGTCACGCCCAAACAAGGTAAGAACGAGTTAGCTGGGAGGTTTAACCAAGGTGAGAACGGGTTAGATGGGAGTTTTAACCAAAGTGAGAACGAGTTACCTGGGAGGTTTAACCAAAGTGAGAACGGGTTAGATAGGGGGTTTAACCAAGGTGAGAACGGGTTAACTGGGAGGTTTAACCAAGGTGAGAACGACTTACCTGGGAGGTTTAACCAAGGTGAGAACGGGTTAGATGGGAGGTTTAACCAAAGTGAGAACGAGTTACCTGGGAGGTTTAACCAAGGTAAGAACGAGTTAGCTGTGAGGTTCATTCTAATCTTTTCATTCAATCTGGGGTATATCATATACTTTTACTTATAAAACGAGTTGGTACGATTGTTCCATATGGAATTAACCAAATTCATAATTTTACCTAACTGTAGATTCTTTTTCCCGTTGTGGTTTTCACTGTAACTTTGGATACTTCCTCTTTTTCATATATCCTGTGTCATTGTTTGTTGTTTTTCCTTTCTTTTTATTTTACATAAATATTTTATGATATAGTAAGTTTTAAGAATTTAAATAAAAAAATTTATATAACTTATTTACTTATGACGTATTTTCTGTTTATTGTACTGATGAAGGCATTAGCCGAAACGTTTACTGTCGTGTTAATATTAAAATAAAGCTCAAATTCATTGTTTTCAATACACAATTTGTTTGTGTATTTTGTATTTTACTCAATCTGGGGTAAATTGTTTATGACGTCAACAAAGGTATCATGTACATCAGGTCTCATGATCCAGAGGTCATCTCATGACTTTGTCCATGGGCCATCCCATGACTTGGTCCACGGGCCATCCCATGACTTGGTCCACGGGCCATCCCATGACTTGGTCCACGGGCCATCCCATGACTTGGTCCACGGGCCATCTCATCACTTGGTCCACGGGCCATCCCATGACTTGGTCCACGGGCCATCCCATGACTTGGTCAACGGGCCATCCCATGACTTGGTCCACGGGCCATCCCATGACTTGGTACACAGGCCATCTCATCACTTGGTCCACGGGCCATCCCATGACTTGGTCCACGGGCCATCCCATGACTTGGTCCACGGGCCATCCCATGACTTGGTCCAGGGGCCATCCCATGACTTGGTCCACGGGCCATCCCATGGCTTGGTCCACCGGCCATCTCATCACTTGGTCCACGGGCCATCTCATCACTTGGTACATGGGCCATCCCATTACTTTGTCCACGGGCCATCTCATGACTTGGTCCACGGGCCATCCCATGACTTGATCCACGGGCCATCCTATGACTAGGTTCATGGGCCATCTCATGACTTGGTCCATGGGCCATCCCATTACTTTGTCCACGGGCCATCCCATGACTTGGTCCACGGGCCATCCCATGACTTGGTCCATGGGCCATCCCATTACTTTGTCCACGGGCCATCTCATGACTTGGTCCACGGGCCATCTCATGACTTTGTCCACGGGCCATCCCATGACTTTGTCCATGGGCCATCCCATGACTTTGTCCATGGGCCATCCTATGACTAGGTTCACGGGCCATCTCATGAATTGGTCCATGGGCCATCCCATGACTTTGTCCACGGGCCATCCCATGACTTGGTCCATGGACCATCCCATGACTTGGTCCACGGGCCATCCCATGACTTGGTCCATGGGCCATCTCATGAATTGGTCCACGGGCCATCCGATGACTTGGTCCATGGGCCATCCCATGACTTGGTCCACGGGCCATCCCATGACTTGGTCCATGGGCCATCCCATGACTTGGTCAATGGGCCATCCCATGACTTGGTCCATAGGCCATCCCATGACTTGGTCCATGGGCCATCTCATGACTTGGTCCATGGGCCATCCCATGACTTGGTCCACGGGCCATATCATCACTTGGTCCACGGCCCATCCCATGACTTGGTCCACGGGCCATCCCATGACTTGGTCCTTGGGCCATCCCATGACTTTGTCCATGGGCCATCCTATGACTAGGTTCACGGGCCATCTCATGAATTGGTCCATGGGCCATCCCATGACTTTGTCCACGGGCCATCCCATGACTTGGTCCATGGACCATCCCATGACTTGGTCCACGGTCCATCCCATGACTTGGTCCATGGGCCATCCCATGACTTGGTCCACGGGCCATCCCATGACTTGGTCCATGGGCCATCCCATGACTTGGTCCATGGGCCATCCCATGACTTGGTCCATGGGCCATCTCATGACTTGGTCCATGGGCCATCCCATGACTTGGTCCACGGGCCATATCATCACTTGGTCCACGGCCCATCCCATGACTTGGTCCACGGGCCATCCCATGACTTGGTCCATGGGCCATCCCTTTACTTTGTCCACGGGCCATCCCATCAAAATAATGTAAACCTGTGTAGCCCTGGTAGACGACCCCTCCCTCTTGACGTGTTGGCGTCCATTGCTCCATTGCTGTGAGTGCATCGGCTTCAGATGAAAGTGTTATAAGATGTCCTTGACCTTGCTCGTCATTTGTTAACACCGTCATTCTTTTAAACCGATACAACAATGTGGAGAGAGTAAAATAACATTTTAAATGCAAATTTCATTGTTTTCACAGTATAACATTTCTAAACACTTTACTTTGACAAATTTCCTACATCTCCTTGATTTGACGCCACAGCTCGAAAAAAATTCTTATTCACTCAGACTGTCAACTGTGACCGATAGACTTGACGATATATTTTAGAATTACAAAATTTCATAGCGCGTGTGTGAATGTGTGTGTATGTATGTGCGTGTGTCTGTGTGTACCTTTGTTTGGGCCCTCTCATCACTTGGTCCACGGGCCATCCCATGACTTGGTCCATGGGCCATCTCATCACTTGGTCCACGGGCCATCCCATGACTTGGTCCCCAGGCCATCTCATGACTTGGTCTACGGGCCATCCCATGACTTGGTCCACGGACCATCTCATCACTTGGTCCACGGGCCCTCCCATGACTTGGTCCACGGACCATCTCATCACTTGGTCCACGGGCCCTCCCATGACTTGGTCCATGGGCCATCTCATGACTTGGTCCACGGGCCCTCCCATGACTTGGTCCATGGGCCATCCCTTGACTTGGTCCATGGGCCATCCGATGACTTGACCCACGGGCCCTCCCATGACTTGGTCCACGGGCCATCCCATGACTTGGTCTATGGGCCCTCCCATGACTTGGTCCATGGGCCCTCCCATGACTTGGTCCATGGGCCATCTCATGACTTGGTCCATGGGCCATCCCATGACTTGGTCCATGGGCCATCCCATGACTTGGTCTACGGGCCATCCCATGACTTGGTCTACGGGCCATCCCATGACTTGGTATACAGGCCATCCCATGACTTGGTCTACGGGCCATCCCATGACTTGGTCTACGGGCCATCCCATGACTTGATCTATAGGCCATCCCATGACTTGGTCTACGGGCCATCCCATGACTTGGTCTACGGGACATCCCATGACTTTGTCCATGGGCCATCTCATGACTTGGTCTACGGGCCATCTCATCACTTGGTCCACTGGCCATCCCTTTACTTTGTCCACGGGCCATCCCATCAAAATAATGTAAACCTGTGTAGCCCTGGTAGACGACCCCTCCCTCTTGACGTGTTGGCGTCCATTGCTCCATTGCTGTGAGTGCATCGACTTCAGATGAAAGTGTTATTAGAAGTCCTTGACCTTGCTCGTCATTTGTTAACACCGTCATTCTTTTAAACCGATACAACAATGTGGAGAGAATAAAATAACATTTTAAATGCAAATTTCATTGTTTTCACAGTATAACATTTCTAAACACTTTACTTTGACAAATTTCCTACATCTCCTTGATTTGACGCCACAGCTCGAAGAAAATTCTTATTCACTCAGACTGTCAACTGTGACCGATAGACTTGACGATATATTTTAGAATTGCTAAATTTCATAGCGCGTGTGTGAATGTGTGTGTATGTATGTGCGTGTGACTGTGTGTTCCTTTGTTTGAATGTGTGTGAGATTTTCTGCGTGTCTATGTGCATGCGTGTATGTAAATCTTTCTTCCTACTCACAGTTTTTTCCAGTATGATAGTATGGTATTGTCCTGCTTTGTCTCTCATTTTATATACCATAATGAAGGTAATAAAGTTAAAGGGAAATATCAATATCAAACACGTACTTTGAATGACATCGTAAAAGGTAGATAATATTTATTTTTAACTTTTAAAACGCAAATAAATGTGGGGATAATTTTCTTTGAGAAAATTTACAATATCAAACATATTTATTTTAGCTAATATTCATTAGTGATATCTTCACTTCTACAATGATGAAATTATGAAATATCAAGAGGCAGCATTTTCATCAAATATTTTCATAAGTTAAATTATTTTGGCCACACAGGCCAACCTGACCTCTCTTTTTAAGAAAATGAAAAAGACGTGTACAGCATTGCCAGGTTTTTAGGCATTTTCTTATTTAGATTCCTCCATTGTTTATCTGTATTTATCGCTCTATTTTTTCAGCCCAGGCGCCAAGCGTTATTTAAGGAAGAAAAATGTAGACTGCGTCAATTAAGGGAAATGGAGAGATGCACGATTTAGAAGGGGGTGGAGTTCGTAAACTAATTCAAATAATTTATTCCTGGCTTTTGATCCCATTTCCTCCTAATCTTATCTTGAAAATCGGGCATTTTATTTACCTTTAATAAACAAATTAATTTCATAGTTTTTATTTTTCGGCTGTTCGGAGAAAATTTATATTATATTAAGCCGCCATGTCTGCTGTATGAATAGACTTTGATAAACGAGTAATTCATGAAATAAAATTAGAATTGGTTTGATATTCATATATTGGAAGAGAAGATACGTGTTGTTAGTCTTATTTAATATCATGGATGTATATATGACTATGTAGTTGAGTGCTAATTAAAACGTCGAAGTGGCTATTCGGACCCGGGTCCGTATAGCCTACGATTGCTATTCGGACCCGCCAGGCGTAGTAAGCGATAATATTAAAGAGCTTTCTTTATAATTTTAAAAACCATCGATCCTCGCTGGTCGCATCGATAGCGCATTTTATCCTCATTATGAGGTTTGGGGTTCGATTTTCAGATGGGGAGTCTTTTTTTTAATATATTTTTTTTTACATGAATTGATAATTAATATTATTTTTTCATGGTATGTCCCTGACAGAATCACATTTTAGGTTTAGGGATAGGTTTTAGGGTGTAGGTTAGGTTTAGTGATAGGTTTTAGGGTGTGGGTTAGGTTTATTGATAGTTTTTAGGGTTTGGGTTAGGTTTAGTGATAGGTTTTATTTAGGGTTAGTGATTGTTACTTCTTTCTTCAATTTTTTTTCTTAATTTTTTCTCCCTGAGCGTAAAATTACTTTTAAAACAGGCCAAAAACAATGAAATTAACATAATTTTAATTTCCAGCCATACTAGTACTACACTGTGACCTGCGCTGGGTCCAAATACACTTTTTTAATCTAAAAGAACCCGCCCGGGTCCGAATAGCGATCACAGGCTATACGGACCCGGGTCCGAATAGCCGCAGCCTTAAAACGTAATATTTATCAAACAGTGTTAACCAACAAAAGGGCCCAGAAAAAACAGCCCCTATCGAAACGGCCCCTATCAAAACGGCCCCGGTCCAAACGGCCCCTATCAAAACGGCCCCTATCAAAATGGCCCTGGTCAAAACGGCCACTGACAAATCGGCTCTGAGCTAATAGATGTTAATGGAATAAAATACACTCAAATATTATATTAGTATTTTTACTGACCGATTCAGTGTCAGTTTTAGTTCACATGAAATATTAAAAATAACATCACAAGAAACAATTTAATAACGGTTACTCTATCTATTCCGGTGATCGCGAACCTATGCCACGCGTGCCACAGGCGGCATGCAGACCCTCATCAGTCGGCACGCAACTAAAATATTACTCCCTTAATCAAACCACTTTGATGACACTTTGTGTTGGCATTTTGCTATAAATAAGTAGGTTTTAATTGAATTTTGGGCACGCGGCCCCAAAAAGGTTCGCCATCATTGCAGTCTATATGGTAGCAAGTCACCATTGTTTATTGAAAAGAAATAATATAATAACATCACAAGAAGTAGTTGTACCATTTGAACACTTTCTTAAAAGGTGAAAAAGTTTAACAAAGGTTAAAATGCAAAAAAAAATGTAATTTTTTGTTAAAAAATGTAAACAATTTGTCTGGGTCCTTTTTGACCGGGGCCGTTTTGACCAGGGCCGATTGGTCAGGGGCCGTTTTGACCGGGGCCATTTTGACATGGGCCGTTTTGTCCGGAGCCGATTTGACGGGTCACCATCAAACAGAAAGTTGTATCATAAATGACTGCCCCTTCGGATAAGAAAAGAAATATTGCATTTCTAAAATAGTATCTTAATTTATTTTTTTCTTTTTTTAAAAATTTGTATAGTGATAAAATCTTTTATAAGATTTTTAATGACTTGCTTAAGAAAAGAGACCTATCTAGAAGACCGTATCTGTAACAGCTGGACCCAAAGCAACTGGTCAGTGAGTGGTGAAAGCCTCACCTGCCCCTTCTCACCATACGAGCTCATTTATCTGGTCACGGCTTTGGAATTAAATTTGTTGCCTCACCCGATGCGTTTAAAGAAATTAAATGTTCGATATACTTTATGATTTTACACTTAAACTAAAAAGAATAAAATAAATAGAGGAAAAAAAAGGATTTTTTAAAACAACGTTGGGCGGGTGTTTGGTATAAAAATTAAAGATGTATAATTTAGAAGGCAACGAGAGATCTATTTGTGAGAGAATGAGAGAACTGCATATGTAAAACCGTATAAGCGCCCGCATCATGTTTTTAGTCATATTAAATCAAAGTACTTGAACTTATACGTTTTAAATTATTTTCTTCTTTTTAGTCCAGTTATATAAACATGGCTTTTAAAAATCTTTTTTTATCTCTATTTATTTTACCAAACACCTCATCAGCGCCCGCCCAACGTTTTAATACCACGGCGATGAGTTCATGGGGTGAACTCAGCACGTGAATATGAACAATAGCAGACATACAGATGCTTATATAGAGATAAACTAAAAATGCATTAATTTAATTACGGTACATTCGATCGATCTGAAATTTTGATACAATGCATTGTCATCAAAGATCTATCAGTAGTAAAATTTTGAGCTCTATAGAAATATCAGAAGTGGTTCAATTTTACTTTGGCAAATTTGAAAAATTGAGGACAGACAGACAGACAGACAGGAACGAAATCAAGTTAATAAAAACATGGTAATAAAAACGTGATAATAAAAGAGTCTAGTGAATTATTTAAAATTATAATAACAAATGCACATCTGCTGTCATCTGCTGTCATCTGGACAATATGTCTATGTTTTGTGTAATGTAAGAATTATTGTAAATAATTCTGTGTGGCTGGTTTTTTTATCGTACTTTTATTTTTATTTATTTTTGAAAGTGCATTGTCTCTAAATTTTGTATCGTTTTATTTACTTACACAGAGGCCATAGCAATGTACATTACACAAAAAACATTTTATATCTTCTGTCAGACAAGATGGCGAAGCTGTGTGCGAGGGAGCATCAAAACAGTATACCATCTGTAACATAAAGGTGATCAACTTGTTTTTGTTTTAATGACTATCAATTTATGCCATCTGTAACATAAAGGTGATCAACTTGTTTTTGTTTTAATGACTATCAATTTATGCCATCTGTAACATAAAGGTGATCAACTTGTTTTTGTTTTAATGACTATCAATTTATGCCATCTGTAACATAAAGGTGATCAACTTGTTTTTTAATGACTATCTATTTCTGAAACTATTTTTCTCAAATGGCCAACGGCAAAAAATAAATGATGAATAAAATGTTTGAAAATATTTAAATAACGATTAATTAAATATTCTTTTATTGCTCGTGGTCGATTTCCTGTTTTATGGAGTTATCGTTAGCGACATCTCTGAGATTGGGAGCAATCATTTCTTTGAGTCCTGTTAGTAGATTCGGTTCAGCTAACTGGCTGAATGCTAATTTTTTTTAAAAATTTTATGTTAAAATAGATTCTACGCAACTAGTCATCAATTAAGTTAAATGTTTTGCACTGATAAGATAAAATATCTATGTGATGAAGCCCTCCTACATTTAGTATCAGTTCATTCATTAAATAAGTTTTCACAGCGCTAACGAAAAAAAATATTAAATTAATTAAACAAGTTTTCTCAAATGCAAACATTGTTCCTAGATATATTTTGTTGTCTAAGTTAATGGGGGAGGGGGGAGGGTTGTCCTAACATACAGATTTACTTGCACTGTCCTTGCTCAACTAATTCAACTGGTTTCAGGACTGCCCGAACGGCCACTTTGACTACAGAACCAGGGAATGTGCTAAACACAACGACGTGCATTACGGACAGCAGAGGTACAGATGGGAGCCGTACATTAACGGTAGGCCTGAATAGATGGGAGCCGTACATTAACGGGAGGTTTGGTCAGATGGGAGCCGTACATTAACGGTAGGCCTGAATAGATGGGAGCCGTACATTAACGGTAGGCCTGAATAGATGGGAGCCGTACATTAACGGTAGGTTTGGTCAGATGGGAGCCGTACATTAACGGTAGGCCTGAATAGATGGGAGCCGTACATAAACGGGAGGCCTGAATAGATGGGAGCCGTTCATTACCGGTAGGCCTGAATAGATGGGAGCCGTACATTACCGATAGGCCTGAATAGATGGGAGCCGTACATTAACGGTAGGCCTGAATAGATGGGAGCCGTACATTAACGGTAGGCCTGAATAGATGGGAGCCGTACATTAACGGTAGGCCTGAATAGATGGGAGCCGTACTTTAACGATAGGCCTGAATAGATAGGAGCCGTACATTAACCGTAAGCCTGAATAGATGGGAGCCGTACATTAACGGTAGGCCTGAATAGATGGGAGCCGTACATTACCGGTAGGCCTGAATAGATGGGAGCCGTACATTAACGGTAGGCCTGAATAGATGGGAGCCGTACATTAACGGTAGGCCTGAATAGATGGGAGCCGTACATTACCGGTAGGCCTGAATAGAGGGGAGCCGTACATTAACGGTAGGCCTGAATAGAGGGGAGCCGTACATTAACGGTAGGCCTGAATAGATGGGAGCCGTACATTAACGGTAGGCCTAAATAGATGGGAGCCGTACATTAACGGTAGGCCTGAATAGATGGGAGCCGTACATTAACGGTAGGCCTGAATAGATGGGAGCCGTACATTAACTGTAGGCCTGAATAGATGGGAGCCATACATTACCGGTAGGCCTGAATAGATGGGAGCCGTACATTAACGGTAGGCCTGAATAGATGGGAGCCGTACATTAACGTTAGGCCTGAATAGATGGGAGCCGTACATTAACGGTAGGCCTGAATAGATGGGAGCCGTACATTAACGGTAGGCCTGAATAGATGGGAGCCGTACATTAACGGTAGGCCTGAATAGATGGGAGCCGTACATTAACGGTAGGCCTGAATAGATTGGGAGCCGTACTTTAACGATAGGCCTGAATAGATGGGAGCCGTACATTAACGTTAAGCCTGAATAGATGGGAGCCGTACATTAACGGTAGGCCTGAATAGATGGGAGCCGTACATTACCGGTAGGCCTGAATAGATGGGAGCTTTACATTAACGGTAGGCCTGAATTGATGGGAGCCGTACATTAACGGTAGGCCTGAATAGATGGGAGCCGTACATTAACGGTAGGCCTGAATAGATGGGAGCCGTACATTAACGGTAGGCCTGAATAGATGGGAGACGTACATTAACGGTAGGCCTGAATAGATGGGAGCCGTACATTAACGGTAGGCCTGAATAGATGGGAGACGTACATTAACGGTAGGCCTGAATAGATGGGAGCCGTACATTAACGGTAGGCCTGAATAGATGGGAGCCGTACATTAACGGTAGGCCTGAATAGATGGGAGCCGTACATTACCGGTAGGCCTGAATAGATGGGAGCCGTACATTAACGGTTGGCCTGAATAGATGGGAGCCGTACATTAACGGTAGGCCTAAATAGATGGGAGTCGTACATTAACGGGGGGCCTGAATAGATGGGAGATGTACATTAACGGTAGGCATGAAAAGATGGGAGCCGTACATTAACGGTAGGCCTGAATAGATGGGAGCCGTACATTAACGGTAGGCCTGAATAGATGGGAGCCGTACATTAACGGTAGGCCTGAATAGATGGGAGCCGTACATTAACAGGAGGCCTAAATAGATGGGAGCCGTAGATTAACGGTAGGCCTGAATAGATGGGAGATGTACATTAACGGTAGGCCTGAATAGCTGGGAGATGTACATTAACGGTAGGCCTGAATAGATGGGAGCCGTACATTAAATATAGGCCTGAATAGATGGGAGCCGTACATTAACGGTAGGCCTGAATAGATGGGAGACGTACATTAACGGTAGGCCTGAATAGATGGGAGCCGTACATTAACGGTAGGCCTGAATAGATGGGAGACGTACATTAACGGTAGGCCTGAATAGATGGGAGCCGTACATTAACGGTAGGCCTAAATAGATGGGAGCCGTTCATTACCGGTAGGCCTGAATAGATGGGAGCCGTACATTACCGGTAGGCCTGAATAGATGGGAGCCGTACATTAACGGTAGGCCTGAATAGATGGGAGCCGTACATTAACGGTAGGCCTGAATAGATGGGAGCCGTACATTAACGGTAGGCCTGAATAGATGGGAGCCGTACATTAACGGTAGCCTTAATAGATGGGAGCCGTACATTAACGGTAGGCCTGAATAGATGGGAGCCGTACATTAACGGTAGGCCTAAACAGATGGGAGATGTACATTAACGGTAGGCCTGAATAGATGGGAGCCGTACATTAACGGTAGGCCTGAATAGATGGGAGCCGTACATTAACGGTAGGCCTGAATAGATGGGAGCCGTACATTACCGGTAGGCCTGAATAGATGGGAGCCGTACATTACCGGTAGGCCTGAATAGATGGGAGCCGTACATTAACGGTAGGCCGGAATAGATGGGAGCCGTACATTACCGGTAGGCCTGAATAGATGGGAGCCGTACATTAACGGTAGGCCTGAATAGATGGGAGCCGTACATTAACGGTAGGCCTAAATAGATGGGAGCCGTACATTAACGGGAGGCCTGAATAGATGGGAGATTTACATTAACGGTAGGCCTAAACAGATGGGAGCCGTACATTAACGGTAGGCCTGAATAGATGGGAGCCGTACATTAACGGTAGGCCTGAATAGATGGGAGCCGTACATTAACGGTAGGCCTGAATAGATGGGAGATGTACATTAACGGTAGGCCTAAACAGATGGGAGCCGTACATTAACGGTAGGCCTGAATAGATGGGAGCCGTACATTAACGGTAGGCCTGAATAGATGGGAGATGTACATTAACGGTAGGCCTGAATAGATGGGAGATGTTCATTAACGGTAGGCCTGAATAGATGGGAGCCGTACATTAACGGTAGGCCTGAATAGATGGGAGCCGTACATTAACGGTAGGCCTGAATAGATGGGAGACGTACATTAACGGTAGGCCTGAATAGATGGGAGCCGTACATTAACGGTAGGCCTGAATAGATGGGAGACGTACATTAACGGTAGGCCTGAATAGATGGGAGCCGTACATTAACGGTAGGCCTAAATAGATGGGAGCCGTTCATTACCGGTAGGCCTGAATAGATGGGAGCCGTACATTAACGGTAGGCTTGAATAGATGGGAGCCGTACATTAACAGTAGGTTTGGTCAGATGGGAGCCGTACATTAACGGTAGGTTTGGTCAGATGTGAGCCGTACATTAACGTAGGTTTGGTCAGATGGGAGCCGTACATTAACGGTAGGCCTGAATAGATGGGAGCCGTACATTACCGGTAGGCCTGAATAGATGGGAGCCGTACATTAACGGTAGGCCGGAATAGATGGGAGCCGTACATTACCGGTAGGCCTGAATAGATGGGAGCCGTACATTAACGGTAGGCCTGAATAGATGGGAGCCGTACATTAACGGTAGGCCTAAATAGATGGGAGCCGTACATTAACGGGAGGCCTGAATAGATGGGAGATTTACATTAACGGTAGGCCTAAACAGATGGGAGCCGTACATTAACGGTAGGCCTGAATAGATGGGAGCCGTACATTAACGGTAGGCCTGAATAGATGGGAGCCGTACATTAACGGTAGGCCTGAATAGATGGGAGATGTACATTAACGGTAGGCCTAAACAGATGGGAGCCGTACATTAACGGTAGGCCTGAATAGATGGGAGCCGTACATTAACGGTAGGCCTGAATAGATGGGAGATGTACATTAACGGTAGGCCTGAATAGATGGGAGATGTTCATTAACGGTAGGCCTGAATAGATGGGAGCCGTACATTAACGGTAGGCCTGAATAGATGGGAGCCGTACATTAACGGTAGGCCTGAATAGATGGGAGACGTACATTAACGGTAGGCCTGAATAGATGGGAGCCGTACATTAACGGTAGGCCTGAATAGATGGGAGACGTACATTAACGGTAGGCCTGAATAGATGGGAGCCGTACATTAACGGTAGGCCTAAATAGATGGGAGCCGTTCATTACCGGTAGGCCTGAATAGATGGGAGCCGTACATTAACGGTAGGCTTGAATAGATGGGAGCCGTACATTAACAGTAGGTTTGGTCAGATGGGAGCCGTACATTAACGGTAGGTTTGGTCAGATGTGAGCCGTACATTAACGTAGGTTTGGTCAGATGGGAGCCGTACATTAACGGTAGGCCTGAATAGATGGGAGCCGTACATTAACGGTAGGCCTGAATAGATGGGAGCCGTACATTAACAGTAGGTTTGGTCAGATGGGAGCCGTACATTAACAGTAGGTTTGGTCAGATGGGAGCCGTACATTAACGGGAGGCCTGAATAGATGGCAGCCGTACATTAACGGTAGGCTTGAATAGATTGGAGACGTACATTAACGGTAGGCCTGAATAGATGGGAGATGTACATTAACGGTAGGCTTCTAAAATACGGCAACCTTGACTCTTTAGTAGGATTTCATCAAGCCTTTTTATAATAAGTCCACCAGCGAGGTCTAACTGGCTTCTCAACAAATATCAGCTGTTTTAATGTTGAAACTGTTGTGTATAGGTTTATATGAATGCAGTGGCACAAATTTGGAAAATGGCAGAGGACCAATCAACGTTGCATGTCACACCATGACCTCTACTAACGGGGAAAATATAGACATAAGGCTGCAAAGCTAGAGACAATGTAAGACTTTGACGTCTACAGTTTACGTGACAAAATTTCACTCGGTGAGCTTTAAGTGGCGGAACTTACAAAACTTGTGACAACTATTGAATAACATTTTGTCTTAACCACATTCCAGAAGCATCCCCATGTGAGTTGTCGTGTAAGACTGTTGGATACGGTTACTACGCACGCTTTAAGGAAACAGTGGAAGATGGCGTCATCTGTAATGAGGGGAACACAGCAGTGTGTATGGAAGGCAAGTGCGTGGTAAGTTGTGTGTTCAAAACTCTTGAGTGTTCAAAACTATTGTTGCGTGTTCAAAACTATTGTTTTTGTGTTCAAAACTCTTCTTGTGTGTTCAAAATTATTGTTGTGTGTTCAAAACACTTCTTTGTTTAAAACTCTTGTTTGTGTTAAAAACTATTTTTCGTATCTTCAAAACACTTGTTAGTGCGTTGAAAACTCTTATTGTGTGTTCAATAAAACAAATTCGATATAAAATAATATCAGACCGAAATAAATTAAAATGTGATTGTTTATATGAAGTGATTTTTAGGACAAGTAAAAAAAAACCCATTCAAACTAGAAAAATTGAAGAACTATACAAAGTAGTTTTAAACGCTCAAATAAGCCTTCTTAATATATTAATAATAATAGTTGCCTTTTATTTTAGTGACCAGAGTGATTTTTACAGCAGAGATCCTTTCTCTGTTCCCAAAGAGCAATGTTAAACAATTTTAACATTAATTTACTGACCAGCTTCTCACTTTCTTTCGTTAAAGGATATTTCTTTTTTATTAATGGTAATTTGCATATAAAAGCATTTGAACAAAATGTGTTGACACATTCAAATGCGATTATTTTTAAAAATACACAGCAGAATGCCAAATTGGATCCAGTTCCCACTCTAAAAAAAACGGAGATAAAGTTTCCCTCGGAGGCGGTAGTTTTTGTGCATAACAAATACAATTAACCTTCCATGCCCTTGCGTACATTGATATTTTTAAGGTTATTTCAATGATATGAATTCCAGGTACAGGGCGAAGAAAGATATGAAGTTGGGGGGTGGAGAGTATACTATCTCACTGAGCAAATGAGTTAAGAGCCGCGATGTATTATGTAACAGCTGGGTGGCCAGGATGGCTCGGCATAGAATTTAGAAGGGAGCTGGCGCTAAGGTCAGATAACCGCATGTGACAAAAAAATCCAGGAAATAAATTCCTTATTGGATTGATATCTGGCTGTTTAGTGTAACCTGAGGCCAGGGGCAGGCAAGCGTGAGATGTCGTTAGCGATTATTCGCACATCTGCTAATCTCGGCTGTAGATTTAAAATGACGTTAAGTCAGGGTTTACTTGACATAGCACTGAGAGCGATCATTTTTGTATACCTTACACGGGAAACGAGACACAGTGTTGGTTTATTAAATAATATATAGACTCTAATGTCAATGCTTTTCTGTTAATGAGTAAAGAACAAAAAGTTGTTGAGAAAAATGGCTTCAACACTTTTTTTTTGTGCGCGATTTTTTTTTCATTCAAATTTATTGACAGATTATGTTGAAACTAGGTTGCGCTGGGGCGCCGTGGCGCCTACGGCGCCCACTGTTTTTAGGTTGCCTACGGCGCCCACTTTTTTCAAAAGCCCAACTAACTTATCCTTGTATAAGCTAAAACAATGACGTCATATACTTTTTTTTTACAGCGCGTCTTTAATTTATAATTATTTTGCACACCTTTTTGCGCGCCTTCCGATGCACGCCTTGTATTAAAATATAAGCTCAAAAAATTACGTCATAGCGTTACGGATCCATACTCCAACCTGTGACTTGGGCTATTATATTATTTATATTGTTGTAATAAGCACCTTCTTGGATTTTAATTGGATATTCAGAGGCGGCGTTAGGTACGCGTGAGTCCAGGTGCAACAATGACCCCGCGGGGCCAGAGTACTTGTACCGATCGCGGACTACCAATATGCCCAAAAGGTCATAATATCTTGATTAGATCAATTCTTGCGCAAACTCAGTAGTGCAATATCTGCCGGCTCTTTTGTTACTAAAATATATTTATGTTCGCGTTTTAAGAACAATGGTTTCTTTTCGAAAAATACCGTAACGACTTACGTTAAAATGCAAGTTATTGTACAAGGCAATATTTCTCAAGTCTGAAACGCGGGGTCCCCCTAAGCACGGGGCCTGGGGCGATTGCCCCAGCTGCCACCCCCAAAGGCCGCTCCTGTGGATAATGTTGTAATAAGCACCTTCTTGGGTTTTATCTTATTTCAAAAACTATTGACAACAAAAGTCCCATGGTTTAACCACCGCACCTCCCCTCCCGAGGGTTATCTCATCTTGTGTATTACAGGCGCTCCTTCTATACTGAAGATTATTGCGCCTTACGTTTATCCAAGGTTTATGTCTAGTCTTGCATTTTTATTAGAGTTTTAACTGTTTATAGTTTGTTGGCGTTCCTAGTTTGTTCTGGCAACCCATTTTCTTTTCTTTCCTATCCTTAATGGGATGAGCTCCTTTTAAAGGATCTTCTCTGATGTCAACAAATAAGGTTAAACATGTAATAAAAACTCGAATGAGTATTTAAACGCAATTTCCAACAAAGAGTTTCCGATTTTTTGTATTCAATTGAAATCATTCTAGACTGGAGATAACCCGTCAAAAATGACGGAATCTTTTTTGGTTTGAGTTCAATATAAAATTACTGAATTACTGCTGTAAAAATTAATAGTTGTTTAAGATAATTCAAAAAAACAACAATAGATTCAAAAAATGGAATAATTATTTATTTAGTTTAAAATTTCTTTAATAACAATAATTGAAAAGATATGGCTATAAAACAAAATCGATCGCAGCGCCACCTAACAGCATTACATCCATACAGACAACGGGAATTATGTATATTGATTACATTAAAAGTAATTTCAAATCAATAATTCTGAAACTAAACAAAACAATTGCTTTCTACAAATTGCTGCTAAAATTACGGGATTCGAACGAGAAAAGATTTTTCAAAATTTCCATCTCCAACATTGTTCTAAATATTGTTAGCTATTGTTTGGCGTTTTTTCCCCCAACCTGATAGATGTTATGGTTGGTGAGAAATTAACAAAAATACTGATATTTTTTCGGGTTTTTGGATTTTCCAGGAAATCCAGTAAACCTTTTCGGTATTTTTCTGGCCGTTGCACATCCTTGGGACCTCCTTAGCATATTTGCAATAGACCCTAACCCTCTATGTGGTATGGTTCAGAAGGAGTTGCATGTGCATGCTCGAACAGTGCACAGACATGTCAAATGTATAAACGCAATTCCCAAGAGAAATTACGTTAAAAACACAGATACTTCGAAATTTGGTTTGAAAGTAACACACATGTGACCTGTCTTCTAAATGTACACGTGTTAAATCATGCCTGTGCTGACCAACAGGCGACTGGCTGTGATGGTGTGTTGGGTTCAACTGCTCAACTTGACATGTGTGGCACGTGTGGGGGAGATGGTTCCAACTGTCAGATCATCCGTGGCATATTCACGAGAACTCAGCTGACAGAACGAGGCTACAACCTGGTGGCAACCATCCCCGCGGGGGCTCGCAGTATCAATATCACAGAGTTGAGTCGGAGCAAGAATTATCTAGGTCAGTATATCACAGAGTTGAGTCGGAGCAAGAATTATCTAGGTCAGTATATCACAGAGTTGAGTGGGAGCAAGAATTATCTAGGTCAGTATATCACAGAGTTGAGTCGGAGCAAGAATTATCTAGGTCAGTATATCACACAGTTGAGTTGGAGCAAGAATTATCTAGGTCAGTATATCACAGAGTTGAGTGGGAGCAAGAATTATCTAGGTCAGTTAATCACAGATTTGAGTCGGAGCAAGAATTATCTAGGTCAGTATATCACAGAGTTGAGTCGGAGCAAGAATTATCTAGATCAGTATATTACAGAGTTGAGTCGGAGCCAGAATTATCTAGGTCAGTATATCACAGAGTTGAGTCGGAGCAAGAATTATCTAGGTCAGTTTATCACAGAGTTGAGTCGGAGCAAGAATTATCTAGGTCAGTATATCACAGAGTTGAGTCGGAGCAAGAATTAACTAGGTCAGTATATCACAGAGTTGAGTCGGAGCATAATTATATAGGTCAGTATATCACTGGGTTGAGTAGAAGCAAAAATGATATGGGTCAGTTTATCAGCATCAGCATCAATAATTATATCCTATTGTACAGCGTAACTGAACTTTCTTTCTATACTTTTACTTTTACGGGCCATTTGTTAATTCCAAGAATATTTCTAGCATTATCGACACCCAGCGGATACTTTCTGAATGGTGACATGCGCCTTCAAAGGGAAGGTCGTATCCATGGTGCAGGAACTACTTTCTTGTACAACAAGAGTAGTAAAGATGGTTGCCCGGGAGAGTGCTTGTCTGCCCCTGGCCCACTAAACACAAGCCTGACAGTTGAGGTACGGTCAAACTTTATAAGTAATGACTTTTACACTTATCTTACTAAGTTATAATTTTTTTACACTTAACCACTAAAACACTTATCATGGTGAATAACAATTATTAAGCCTCCCCCAAAAGTGACGTTTGTTCATATATTTTATTATTAAATTTGCATAGTGAACTTCTTTTTGACAAAAAGTAAAGAATTCCATATGGGGAAGATAATTAATGATAATAAAGAATAATGACTCAGTGTCATTAAAAGCGACTTAGTTTTGTTGTTGGAGAATCTCAAACCTTAACGAGCATTTCAATAATCCTCTTATGTAATGGCGTATAAGACATTTTATTTATTTTCTACTTTTTTAATGCATCAAAGACTAACTAGGCCTCCTTTTTATGATAAACACTTGAAAGAATGGTCACTGTGTTTCAGCTGATTTATTTTGGAAGAAATCCTGGGATTTCCTACGAATTCACTACGCCGAGAGACACATTCACGGCACAGAAGCCACCACTTATGACGGAACACAAGGAAGATGAACAGAAAGATGCAGGTCAGATAGAGAGACAAACGTGGTTCTCATTTTCTGCAAGCACATTTAGTTCACCTAATGTTGACTCATTACAAAAAAAACCTGAAATTAAAGAGAAATTTAAATTTGCTTGGCATAAATGAAGTGAACAATTGTAACATGGAAATGTTTAGGAATAAATTATAAAAGTTTGGGATTTGTTTAACACGTGTGGAAGTGTGGTCAGATTGTACAGTAATCTTTCAAGTAAAAACACAAAATATCTGTAAGTTTTTAGGAAAGGTAAACCAGAATAGTTACCACTATTTACAAGTTTACCATTATTAAACCACATTATTCTTTCTTCTATTGAATCCAGAAAAGGCTGTCAACAATAATCTAATTCCTGGCAATTTCCATCGTTTACAAGCAACAGCTGATACTTATTAATTAGGCCTGGATATTTTCATCGCGGCACAGAGATATTTTAATATAATTTCTTTATTTACTTTACTTATCTTTATCATAATTTTTTTTATTCCAATGCTCTCCACCAAGACCCCAATGTTCTTCGCGCTGACGTCATTCCCCGTATCCGCCATGGCAAGTCTCCAGTTTACCTAACAGACAACAGCAAGAGAGGCCAACATCATAAACTACAGTCAGCACAGCAGCACACACCGGCCCACGACAAGAAATATAAAAAATGGACCGATGACCATGGTGGTAAGCGGTCAGACTCAGGAAGAAACAGGTTAAACTCTACCCGGGGTCAAGGCAGTTCCAAGGCTCAGGCTCAGTACCAACCAATCCATGAAGATCTGTACCGAAGTGGACAGAACAAGTCCATTGAATACAAGCACTACTATCATACCAATGAACTTGATGATATTGGAGATATTCCAATGGTTATACCAGCTGAGGATATACGCTCCAATTCAAGGGGAATTAACTATAAAAAAGAGCCCTTGTGGACTGAAAGCAATGATCTTCATGATGGGAGGTAAGTTGGCTACATTTATTTATTTCTGCCTTATTTTTATACACTAATTTAGATTCCTGCTTATTTTAAAGTTTAGGTTGTTGAAACATGATGTTCTCTGTCTAGTTTTCCATTACTAAACAAATGCAATTAGAAATAAAATACTTTCTTTAAAAATATAAGTTAATTAATTATGGTAAATGATTTAATTTAACTAGTTCCATATACCAATAATAGGTATTTGGATTAAATATTTAAAATGAACATAACACAGCAGTAATATATATTAGTTAGCCCTTATTAAATGGATTAATAATGCTTTTATTTTTCATCTAGCACTTTTCATTAAAAAGTTATGCTTTTTTCATCAATAAATTCTGATACTTTTTTTACTTATTTGTTTTTGTGTACAGTTTTCAAAAATTTTGCACAAAAATTTAAATAACTTGACAGCCGACTGTGGAAATTAAATATTTCATGAAGATACATAGATGTTAATAAATACTTGTGTATATAAATCTATAACAGCTAGTATAGGGTTGCCATACGTCCGGGTTTCCCAGGACACATCCTCTTTTTATGCCCCTGTCAGGGCGTCCGGGCGGCCTTCCAGAAAAATCGCTTTTGTCAGGGTTTTTTTTTGTCTCAAGATAAATCATCTGCTGTGATCTGAAATTTCTTTCAAAATGACCCGAGTGAGGTTTACCTTTGGCATATGCATTCTCTAAAGAGTGTGTTCCAGTCCCACATTGAAAAACTTGAACGTGAAAAGAATTCGTTGCTGGAGGTTATGAATTGCCTTAAATCAATCCAGTCTGTTCTCAGGTGCCGTGAACAAGCTGGTTTCATCCGTCCAGTCTGTTCTCAGGTGCCATGCACAATTTGGTTTCATGCCACTTAAGGTGAAGTAGTTGTTAACAAAGTTGCCTCGAGATGGACTAGATGACCGATGTGATGCTGTCTGTTTGCAAGTAACCTTAGTGTACACCACATGTTTAGAATATTTGGATATGTGGACTGAGCCACAGGAGGAGTTCAACGAATTTGCATGGATGGCTGAAACTGAAAGTCCAACTTGAGGTTTCAACATCTGTTTCATACCTCAGAGAAAGTAAAGTACAAGTTGACAATAGCAAGTGTTTCGATCAATTGTGCAACTTGAAGAAATTTGTTGAGGCAAACTGTGATGAAGTGACTTTGTAGCAGAACTGGCGCACGAGAAGTGGGTGAAGTATTTCAACAGTAGCAAAAGTGAGAAATGTTTTTCAGAACCTCTTATCATTGGTGATTTATTTTAATTTTTTTCTTCCCATTCCAACACACAATGCTAACATTGAACAAGTGTTTTCTCTGATGAAAAGTCAACGGATAAAGGAAAGAAATAAGTTGCTCGTTGAACCTGTCACAGGAATTCTGTTTGTGTTGCATACCTTGAAGCATGTGTCATGCAAAGAATTTCACACATATCTCAGCAGCCAGCCTAACTTGTTGGAGGCTATCAGTTCTTCGTAGAAATATTCTTGGTCTCAGCCCCAGGTGCAATCCGTGATCCCAAAGTCAATTTCCTCAAATGCAGACGATTTTGATGATAATCACTCAGAATGAGATACTTTCACTTATGTTTGGTAAACTTCAGTAATTTAGTTTCTAACTTACTGTTTCTTTTCAGTCAGCTAGTGTGGTGCACTGAACACTCAGTTAATACAAGTTTATAATTAAATAAGAACAATACTTTATGTAGTTTAACTTCAATTTTATTTTTGTAGAACACTTACCATAAGCTAGTAGTATTAAAATATAAATCATTCTTGTGGTGTCTTTAGAGTGTATGTAATAACTTAAAAAAGAATCCTCTATTTTTGTTAAACATTGATTTAAATTATTTGATTTTTATTAAAAATGTGTTTACTGCAGCTATCATTCACTTTAGTAACAATTATTTTCTGTCTTTATAGTTTGTGAACCACTGCTGTACATAATATTTTTTTAAAAACGTTCAACTTTCTTTATACATGGTGATCTGCTGTGTGATATTTCAGATATGCTGAGCTCAGTGGCACAACGCAGTATCAGCCCCCTGAAAGGTCCTCATCACTTCCATCTGTCATTGCCGCCCAGCAGAACATTACACCAATACCACCAAGGGGTAACAGCATTTCAAGAATCCATAATGCCTATGAGAGCAGACAGTCTGGCAATCCTGATAGTCAACATCTTTATTCATGGCGTATATCTGGATTCACAGCCTGCTCAGAACCCTGTGGAGGTGGTGCGTAACATTTGTCTATTCATTTATTTTTGAAGTAAGAGGAAGTAATACAAACAAATGTATGTAATGTTTGATGAAGTTTATGTCAGTTTATGTCTTGTGGAGCCCTCTTGGGTGAGTGAAAAGTGGTGGAGAGTGGACATAGATGTGGGGGTGGGGGTGGTCACTTTTGTCAGCCTCTGAAGTTTAACAATATCATAAACCGTTCTATCAAATAACATTTATTGATAAATTGGGGTCAGGAGTTTTAACTATGCAAAGTATTTGTCAGAGCGCATGCATTTAATTGAAAACTATTCTTCTCTAGATCTAAATTAGATGAATAAAATAACAGATTTTTTTTTCAAACTTATATGTATAAAATAAAATTATTTTCATAACTCTGTTTTATGCTTCAGGCTTGCAAGAAACTCTTATTATATGTGTCAAGGGGGATTCTCAGGTGGAAGTGATGGAGGAGAATTGTGACCAGAACACAAAACCTGATACCACACCGATAGTCTGCAACAATCAGCCATGTGAGCCAAGGTATACTGGCAGCTAAATTATTTTTGCATGCAAAAATCTTGAAATAACTTAGGAAAATTTTGCTTCCTTTGAAACTAAAAATGAACTGTAATCAGTAGTATTCCTATCAAAATTTCTAGTTGCTATGAAATTGGGATATTGCAATGGGTGTTGAGATGCCTCTAATGTTAGCTGATATATGCTTAAAGATGATGCCTATTTTATTGCCACCAAAAATATATTAATCATATTAGAATTAGAATACCATGAAATGAGTTTTTTATTTATTAAACAGATTGCTTCAATAAAGATAATGTGTATGTATGATCATAGTCTGGAATTTCTGAATAAAAATCTGTGTGTATCTCCAGCTGGGATCTGGGTGCTTGGAGCCAGTGTAGTGTGACCTGTGGCAGAGGACTACAAAAGAGAGTCGTTGAATGTAAACAGAGAATCTCCCATAAGTTGACGATTTCAGTCCCCAGCACAAACTGCCGCCAACCACAGCCACAGTCAAGACAATATTGTCAACTGGATCCTTGCTTCATGTGGAAGGCATCTGAATGGGGAAAGGTTGGAAACTTTTGTTACTTTGATGTCATTAATTATATAATTAATTATGTAGAGTTGTGCTTGTGAGTCAAATATTTCCAAGATATTGTTCTTCATAAATTATAAATCTATAAAACTTAGTAGCCTAGCCTAACAATCTTAACATTTATTAACAATAATATTCAGGCAAATTATTTATGGATAAATGGTTTTGGAAATTTATCTGGAGTATTAGTAGCCATTTCAAAACATTAATCAGTCTTTAAGTTCTTTAAGCTAATACAATTTTAAATCATGCTACTTTTATTTTAAAAATAGTAGTAGTAGGGCTGTTAACGATTAATTTAAATTTAATTGTTAACTTTTGAAAAATTAATTAATTAATTGTTAATTTCGATAAAAAGTCAAAAATTGAAATTTATGTTGTCAAAAGTAACATTTATTAAAATACCTGTCAAAAATCGAAATAACATTGGAATGTCTTCTTTATATGACATCTTTTAACCAACAACGCAAACAGACAAGTATATTGACATTATTTGGTTCAAGTGATGAGCGTGTTTATTGACAATATAACCTGCCGAGCTGAACAATTGTTCACATAGCTTTAGATTGTCTCAGCTGAAGTTTCCGATACTGTAGTGGCTGTTTGGTTTGCAAGTACAATGTAATATGTAAGCAAAGTGTTAGAACCATGGTAGCAATGTTCCCTTTAAGCAGCACGGCTGCGCAGATATTTGACCGAAGCCGCGCAGCAAATTTTGTAAAATATTGCACAAAAAATGGATGTTGTGCAACTTTGCATTTGAGTTGGGTTTTTTTAAGTTTGCACGCGGACCAACGAAGCTTAGACTTAGAGGGAACATTGCACAGTAGGCAAACGATTTCTCTCAGTGGACACAATAACCTTTATCAACATTTTGAACATTCACGTCAGTCAATAGTTTAAAACTAAAATGTTCATGTAATCGACCAGAAATTAGTTTATATTTATCGGCTGAAATATTTCACTTTTTGACTTCCAGTACATTTATTTATAAGTGTTGGGTCGATTAATATTTTTAAAAATTTAATCGTTAAAATTTTTAACGATTAATCGAGAAATTAATCGTTAATTTCCGCAGCCCTAAAAAATAGTAATGAATACTCTATGGCTCCTTTTTATATGACCATGCTTCAATATTTTACTGTCAGTCCTTTAATTAAATTTTGAAAGGCATGTAAAATAGTTTATACAATTAGTATTTTATGATGGTTTAATTTTTAAAAAATTATGATATAAACTTTCATGAATATTCCTTAATATATTGAGTTTTTAGAAGATGATTAGAAAAGTTTGTCAAGACCTGAAATATTTAAATGCTAGTTTGTCGTTGAGGATGCTATCAAATAATTTATTGAAATGATAAAGTAAAAATTTCTCTGACTTTAGTGTTCTGCCGGTTGCGGGTTTGGTCAGAGGACAAGAGATGTGAAATGTGTGGATGCACAAGCCAAGATGGTCAGTGACACATTGTGTGTGCAGACCAAGCCCGCTGTGGAGGAAATTTGTGACATGGGCTCTTGTGCTTCTGGGTGGTTTCACACACGATGGTCCTCTAATGTGAGTTGATTCATTTTTTTTTGTGTTACATTATAAATTTAATATTTAGCTGAATTCTGATTTTATTACTTACTTTTTACTTTTTTTACATATAGAAAACAAATTAAAAATTAATACATAATTACTTTAAGAAAAATGATGTTTCAAAATATTAAAATTCTCAGTCGTTACAAAAGTTAAATTGTATGTGGCTTTCACTTTGAGCTTACAGAATGCAACAATGTTTCCGATAATAAAGGCTTGTTTTAAAATATTTTGATAAATTTTGCATATCTATCAAACATTGACAATATCTTAAGAAAAGCAAGGTATTGTGTGAATTTTATAAAAACACATACTGATCCTCTTTCTTTTCACCTGGCATTTGGGCGTGGATTGGGTTGCCTGAACAAACCAGAAAAACCAAAACACGTTCACCATTCAAAACTCTAATAAAATGCAAGACAAGATATAAAACTTGGATAAGATAGGATATAATAATCTTTGTTATATAAGGAACACCTGTAATGTATAAGATAAGAATATAATATTTGGCCTAAAATGTTATTCTCATAAATATTGAATTTAGATTTTACCAGAAATGAGTACCTTTTGTCTTTTTTTACTGTGGGTGAAAATATTTGGGAAATTTAATAATTATAATTATTATTTCTTTTTTTTGGCATGTGTTGTTTTTTTTTGTTGTTTTGTTTTTGTTTTTTTTGTGTGTGACAATTTTATTTAAAATATTCATTTATTAATAAATAAAAGAAAACTTTATCAGCAACCTAAAATAGATATTTAATATGGTATTTGTAATATTAATAGTAGAATAGTAAACATCTTATTTCCATTAATGTGCATAAATGCAAGGCTGCTTTTAAGAAATGGCAACAACAACAATTTATTGCCAAAAACATTTCAGGAAACTAAGTTCTACCCCCCCACCACCCTCACCCCATCCAAGATTTTATGTAGGAGCCATTCCCCTCCCTCCACTATAGCTATCTATTTGACACAAAGGGAGCAAAACTAAAACAAGACAAATAAACAACCCTTAAAAACAAAGTTTTTGACTATAAATCTCTTATATATGAGACATAACTAAAAGTATTGATTATGTTCAATATAATATGCACTGTGCGACAAACATTTACAGACTGAGCGTGACTGAACTCCCCGTGCTATAAAACAAAGGGATGTGGTCATCGATGGCTGGAGTGAACTCCAAAGACACTTGGAGGTCAACTATTGCAGACGGATACATAGAAATACATAGTGATAAACTAAAAATGCATTAAATTAATTACAGTAAATTCGATAGATCTGAAATTTTGATACAATGCATTGTTAGGTTTGTTAGGTGACACAAGTCTATGTGCAAAATTTCAGCTCGATAGCATCACGGAAAGGGGGTCATTTTTTACTTTTGTTTTTCCGCCCGCCCAACTGACCACGACAGACACAGAGAGTAAGTAACCATGATTTGACACTGAAAGTTAAACTTCTAAAATGCCTTGTAAGTGTCCAGAGTTGGTGCTGGTCTAGGCAGGCCAAGATGCCTCCCAACCCTATTTTCCATGATAAAAAACTCCTTTGTTTGTTAAAAATGCTTCCCTCTATAAAAGAAAAATTAAGAACATGGGTAGAATCTCCAACTATTATTGCTTCACGTGTACTGCCTCCCTAAACATTTGATCTTCCCCTTTGCACAGCACAAATTTTCTGAAGGAAAACACTAAAAAACTAACACAAGTGGGATTGACCAAGAACCATGGAGAAAGGGTTGAGCAAGTTCGGCTTCCACCTCTTGAGAGGATAATAATCGAATAATTTTATAGTTTACTATGATAAAAGTTCAATTAAAAATATTCCTTTTTTCCTTTTGTCAGTGTTCAGCAGAATGTGGTAAGGGACACTACTCTAGGCAAGTTTATTGTTCTGCTGCAGATGGAAGCAAGTTGGATGAGAAAAAATGTGGGAAAAAGAACAAACCCCGTGAACAAAAGTCATGTAAATCAAAAAAACCTTGTGGAGGTCTTTGGTTTACAGGTCCATGGTCACAGGTAAAAACACTTAAAACAATTAAACAAAAATTACAAGGTTATCTTTTTTTAATATGGCAATTACTGTGGGATTTTTAGTCATCCTCTACTTTTTTTTCTTATTTCATTATCTTTTCAAAATATTCTTTTGAAAATTTCAACAACAAAAAAATATATTATAATGTTTAAGAAAATAACATTTTATTAACATTTATTGTCATTTAACAGTGCAATGTTAGTTGTGGTTCTGGAGGTTTCAGACACAGGGATGTTTTTTGTATAAAAATGCATGGAAGCACTGTCAAGCACATAGTTAAGGACCATAACTGTGCACAAGAAGATAAGCCTACAACTTCTGAAGTCTGTGGCCCTTTCCCTGAGTGTAAACCGCAGTGGTTTATGACCGGTTTTTCCCAGGTTAGCTTAAATTTATAACACATTATTCCTTTGTGAATCATGAAATACCTTTGTTAAATGTATGAATCCATGTTTCTCCCACACTAAACTAAATTGATTTCCTGGATCAAGCTATAGAAATGTTCATTAAAAACATAAAAATGGACCTACTTTCCTCTGATACCTTTTGTGTTCTTGTGGTATTTTAACACACATTAATAAAATGTTAATTTTTATTCACAATTTAGTTTAAGTATTTATATTTTTAGGCCTTGATTCTTATTTTTACAACAAATGAACATTTTGCTTTGTAATAGTTCTGAACAACATGGCTCTATTATAACAGTGTAGCAAATCTTGTGGCATTGGTGTAAAGATTAGAGAAGTCAAGTGCCTTGACTCTAACTACCAACCAAGTCATGACTGTGACAAGAGCAAAAAGCCAGGCCGTAGACAGCCTTGTAATATGGAACCATGTGTTTCTAACTTCTTAGAACTGTCAGAGACTCCACTAAGCACGATAAATGAAGCTATTCAAATGGATTGGTCAGCTGCGGCTACAAGTGCAGGTGAGAACAAGTACAACACATAATTATTACGTAAACTTTTTTTTAAAATTTGCTTGTAGAAACTGTTAAAGATTTTTAAAAAAATTATAAAAAATAATACTGGGATATCTGAGATTTCAAAAATTAAATTTCAACAAGTATATTACTTCATAATCCAACTAAGAAATATGCCAAATATTCTTATTAATAAAAATGACATCTTAAAATATAAATTTTATTAAAAATTTAAAATTAATTTAATCAACAGGAAAATTAGATATTGATGAAAATTAATTTCTTGTGAATATGGAGTTGTTTTATTTCTAAAATACGATAAATTTCAATTTCATTAAATTTTTAAAAACTTTGTTCACTAACATCGAAAAGTTAATTTTTCAAAATCAAATTAAATATAAAGGATATGATTATCATTTCAGATTTAATGATTTTAAAGGCTATATAAATATTTGAACAAAACCCTTTCCTATGAAATTTGGCACTCATTTATTTGAGTATTTAAAACTGATCATAATCATAGATCTTGTCTCAAAATGTTCGCGAAAATGTTCACATCTTTGAAAACCTTAATCACTATAAATGAATAAATCAAATAAACTCTAAAATCATTTTGCCACCATTTATTTCCAAATCAGGTATGTTAATTTTAAAAATCATTGAAATACATTTGAGGTTTAATCTAAGTTTGTTTATTATATTTCTGTTGTTGGCATTGTTTTTTTCAATCTGCATAAGTTCATACAAAAGTTTAGATTCCTAATGAGTCAAAGAGAAATTTTACAATTTGATTCATTCAAATATTTTTTTCAGTTCAATCATCAAGACCAGAAGTGTAGACTAGATTTTCTGAATCATGGACTAATTTTAATGTTCTCATATGAAATAATTCATTAAAACAATGTGTTCTTCAATGTATATGTCTGTAGAGTGGAAAGAAAGGCACAGAACTTGAATTTGTTTACCCAGCAAACTGTGATGTGACTGAAACTTAAATGTGTAATGGAAAAATATGTACCAGTTTGTATTTATTCAGTTTTGAAAAAAGGCTATGTTCTATAACATTTGAGTTTGTGTTTAAACTAAACTGAATGTCTGTTGAATGGGCAGCTATAGACTAATGTTTTTGTTGTGTCAATTTCTACAGATTTAATTTTGGTGGTAGTCAGCAGCATGCTAATGTCATAACCATATTTCAATAGCTATGCATGTTAACGTATCATTTGATCTTGAATATTTTATTTTTAATTTGACATTTCTCTGCCTTTTTTAACAATTTGAACAGTTTTCCATCTGCAGAAAACTGGATTTTAATAGTAACTTTAAAAAGCTTATTTCTGTTAATTTGACTACTTAAGTAAAGGAACCGATTGGCTTTTTAAATGACTTAATCATTGCAAGCCTTTTTTATTGTATTGAAAACTAAAACTAAAATAAACTTTGTGTATCTTTTTTTTTAATTAGGTACCAGTAGTTATAAAGCACTAGCAGTCAAAGTTATAAAAACTTGAAATATTCTGTGCCTCATGAAAGAGGATGTTGTTTTAATTTCAAACACTGAATTTCTACTCCAAATACTTATCACACTGAAACTCGTAATTATTTATCCAATGTTGAAACAATTCAAAGAATAGAATATTATTATTTTTAAATTTCATTATGAACAAATAGCATGAGCATATAATTAAAGGATTGAGGAATCTAATTTTGAAATAAGTATTACTTATTGTCATATTTAAAAAAAATATTTCAATAATTATTTTTTAAATTATGGTTAAGTTCATCCTCAGACAATTAAAGCTTGTTGTGGTTAAATATTTAACCACTGTAACATTGTGATTCCTCAAAATCAAGAAAGCTTTGCAAATAGTATGAAACGAACAAATTTACTGTACTGTGAATTTTTTTTTACAAATGGACCATAGGGATTATTTTAAAATATAAATTATAATTTATTCAAATTTATAAAAAGATTTTCATAAAAGCTTAAAGTACAGCATCAAAATCTATAACATAATCAGAAAAATGTCCATTTACGAGCTGAACCATAATTATTATGCTTTCAGTATTTAAATTTAAAGGTAAAGCATTAAGACCATACTGATATACATAATATCCTAGAGCATCATAAGGAAATTGTGTATGCTCCATAAACAGGCTATTAAACTAGAAATAAAAAAGTTTTCATAAATTATATAAATGTATTTATAAGACTTCTTTACAAGATCATTTGAAATTATTGCCATTTTCCCCTTATTTCAGGCCATGCAGTGTGTACCGATAGCCAAAGCTCTCGTTGGTGCCAGCTGGTAAAACAAGCTCGATTATGTCATTATCCACACTACAAAAACATTTGCTGTCAAACATGTCGAAAGCTTGACCCCAAGCCACATTGAACATTTTATCCAAAGAATTTGAATTATTTAATCTAAAAGAGAAAAGTAATCCTTATAACAATAGACAGAGCACCGAACACTGGAATGTTTGTGACTCCACGCTGACTATGAATTACAGTAGTAAAATAATATAATAATTAAAGGGTCATACATATATTTTCCTTAATGATTGGCAATAACTTTTTAACAAAAAATAAGCTGTAAATGTTAAAACACTTAAAATTCTGAAGTTATTGGTTGGCTATTGTTTTATACATAACATTTCTGCATTTATTAACACACTTACCTTGTATTTATACTTCTAAACTTGGAATGTGCTATATTTTTTGTAGCTCAAAACAATTGTGCATATTTATTGTTGGTCTCCAAGGAAATGAATTTTCATGCCTCAACAGTCTAAAGCTGACATGGTAGGTTGGAGATTTGGTTTTTATTAAGTAACAGACATTTTTTGGAAAACAATGAACTATGCTCCAAATTTATTTCAGAAGTATTCTGTCATATTTTGTCAAACATAACAAAATGTATGGTGACTTTAATGACCCTATCTACTACTACTAACACTATGAGACCAAGTCTGTCTATGTGAATGGGAATCTCTAGCTTTATGCAACATAACAGATTTACATTTGCTTTTTTTCCCCTAAAAATAAAAGAATTTAGCTTTATAACAAGGTCAAGGCTGGGATTGTTGGTTTTAAATCTGCTTGTACTTTTTACTAGCACAAATTTCAAGGATATTTGTGCTTACAAGGGAAGCTGGTTAAAACTTTATGAGATGGGAAATGTTTTCTAATGTTTAGAATATAAGGTTGTGAACTCATTGATGAATCTGAAGCAGAGTTTCCTTCCATACCAGCACACAGGACCTTCAAGATAAGGTTTAAAAACTTGATCATTAATATTCACTGCAATTGTTTTATGACAAATCTGTTAATCATCATTTTTCTACAACAAATGTAGATAACTTGAGGTCAAAGAGCGTATCATGCCTAGTCTAATGACCTCAATTTAATAACATATACATTTCCTCTGTTGGTGCTTGTAGATCTGAATATAATGTTAATAATTATTATTGACAATCAATTATAAATGTTTACCTGAATTATTATTTATTTGACTGCATCAGAAATGTCAGTCGAATATATGAACTGTTTAAATGGCTAAATAATGTAAATGACTAAAATTGTTCTGTTATTTATCAAGTTTGTGCATGCAATGAATCAGCTTTCATCCCAATAATTCAAACTATTAAATTAATCATAAAGACAATGAGAAAACTCATGGGCATGATTACAGTACTTTTACTTTAGTCTCATTTTAGACATTAGACCATACAAATAAAAGCCAGTATATGAAAGATAAATATTAATCATTTATGTTTAAGTATCAGATAGCTCATGATTAATGATTAACTAAATGACTATAATTATTTTTTATTATTTTGAATTTACTGCTCTATGAAATAGTCACTGGCTAGAGAAAAAAATGTGTAAAAAAATTAATAGTTTCTGAATATTGCAATTTATTTTTTGTTCAATTTATTGTAAATTGATTTAAGTGGAACTCCAACGATACTGGTAGTCATATCTAATAATTGTTTTTGAATTGGATCTTGATATTTGTAAACTATGAGATATGGCAAACAAATATTTATGTAATGGGTACATTTTAATAATAACTGAACAAATATATTTGAACTTCAGTGGTTCAAACTGTCAAATAACTTTTCCATAAAGAAAAGTTCCAGTTTAACTAGTCAATGAAAAAAAAATTGATTAATTTATTAGCAATCCTTGCTGGTACCTACTGGTGTAGCTGTATGATATCCAATGTTTGAAGACAACGAATATAACTAACAATGAAGCAACAACAAAAAACTGTTCGTTAGAGACCTAGAGAATTTGTTCATTGTAAGAGTTGGATCATTTTAAATATTAGCATGACCACTGATATATATAATAATATGTATAATATTTACTCATATTGGTATAAAAAGTAATGTCAGGCATATTATTAACTAGTTATTTTACAGGCATTCCAAATGACAATTAACTAATGTCATTCACATTTAAGACTGTTCTTTAACCGATGTATGCATATATAAATATATTCATATGTAACGGCTGCATTTTTAACATGTGACTGTAACATAAGGTTATGTTGTTGACATTGTGTATAGTAGTATGCTTTTCGTTGTGGCTAAATTTCATTCCTCCATGACATATGTTCAGTTTCTATACCACATAGCAGCCTGAACTGTGGGATAGTCCACTGATTTCTCATCTGTCCTAAGCTGAAGATAATTTCAATTGATAATAAACACTAATACAGCTCATTTCATCAATACTGACCAATTGTTCTACTTAAAATTATCCATGTTGTGTTTTTATGTTTACTTGAAAAGTTAATAATGGAAACATTTTAGCTCCCTACAATGGTTTAATTATATGTCTATAAACTTTTTAAAATAAATTTAGGAGCTATCATTGGCTAATTTATTTGACATCTTGAAGACCATAATTGTATTCAGTAGTTGCTAGTCTGGAATTAAAATGATATTACTGGTACTTTCTTATTACTATTACTACTACTACTAGTTAAGTTGAAATCTATGACTTTTTCATTAGTCGCTTGCCAGAAAGTTGTCTTACAACTTTTTTGAAGACTGGAATTTGTAATTGGTATTAGTAGTAAAATAGACATTTTCGTACCGGTATTGTCCTAATACATGAAGTTAAATATTCATATAAAATATAGATTCATGTAAAGTGTTAACTTGTTTGTGAGATTACATTATCATTGACTTTGTCATTAGTCATTTAAGTCTTTTGAAGAGTGTCCATTGATATCAATGAATCAACATATCCTACATTGTTTTATAACTCAATGGCATGTTTTTGACTAGCTATTTATTTGATTTGAATATTTTATTTCATTTTTTAAACAATTTCCTCTTACCTCAAAATTTTCTTTAATGACATAAGTAAAATGGCTTAAGTATGCAATTTTGTAAAGTATATTTATATTATATAATTTATATATCATTTTTGTATACTTGCAAGTAGAGAGCAGCTTCACCTCTCAACATTTTAGACACTGAATGTTCTTAAATGTTGAAAAATATTTCATCCAAACATTTGTAGCTTACAATACAATGGGGGCGGGCTAAGGAGGGGGGGCAAAAAAGCATTCTGGCCACCCTCATGTTATAGATTTATAGCTCACTCTGGTTATTAATTGGAAGAGCAGGTGCTAGATGTCGCTTCATGAATTTGTAGCCTGGTTACTAGTCAGCTTAACTTTGGTGCTGCCTTGTGAAAAATATAGGGTAATTTGTAGCAGTAGTCTAGCCAAAACTGCTACAATAAAGCTGCAGTGAGCCAATGCTCCCCTCTAATAAAATTAACAAGAAAACCACTATGGGGTTGATCGCCCCATTCACAAAGTCTTCATAAACCACTTACCCCTTTTCCACCACTCAAATAGATTGTTTGGTAAAAAAAAACATTAGCTTTTAGACACAATATGTAGAAAATGTATTAGTTTTAATTGGGTATGTTTATACTTGATAGTCATGTTTAATGTTACTTCAGAGTATTGCTTTAACTGTAATGACCATGCTAGAAATATTATTTAACATTTCATTAATAAACATGAGATGCTATTATATTCCATCAACTTGTTGGTTTTATTTGTGTACTGTGTACTTTAATTTAATAATTTATTAGATTAGAGGTGTTCTTTTTTTACTTGTTTCTGGTTGGGCCCCTAAAAAGTTATTTTTAGTTTTGATCCAGTTAAAATAATAATAAATTGATGAATTATATAGCACTGAACCCGAGTAAGGAACTGGGCTCACAGTGCTTTACATAAAAATAATAACATACATATAAGAGTTAATGCATTCAATAAACATATCCTAACAATAGTAACAACCACATAATTAACAGTATGGTACACATAAGATATGTTTATCGTTAGAAGAAATGTTGTTTAAGTAATTTTGAAAGTATTTATTACTCAGTGGCTCCTCTATCCTTTATTACATGAAATTCAAACCAGGACTCCCTGGAGATGCAAACAACCCAGGTTGGGAATCCATGCTGAACCTTTAAAAAAAATTGCACTGCCTATAACGTAACCACAAACTTTGAAATAAAAACAGTAGTTTGGAACTCATAAGGCATGTTGTTTATTTTTTTTTAAAAAGCATTCACATTTTTAGCCAATGACATTCTTATAGATCTTTAACTTAAGCCTAAAGCATAAAATTGAAATCAAATTACACAACATAGGTAAATTTGAAATATAACCCTGACATTTTAATTATTTTTTTTAAATTAATCAGAATAGGATAAACATAATAAAACGTTACTTTCAATATGTAGTAGTTCAAAAAAAGGCATGACAACAGCCATGAGAGATGGGGGTCTATATGGGAACAGTAACATGTAAAATAGGAAATTAAAAGTACTGGTAACAAATACTAAAGTTAAAATTTTTACAGTAGTTTGTGAAAAAATATTTAAAAAATAAAACTTTCAATTTAGAATTTGAAAAAATACAAAAATGTCACATAGCCGTTTCTTCCTTTGAGGTCTTTAAATGTATTAGTTATTAGTCAACAAATATTTCCAAATATGTAACTATTATAACTGACTCTAAAAAAAGTCTCAACTTAAATTTTATGGAACAGCTTTATTTAAATTTACGCCCAAAGCAAAACAAATAATGCAAAAGCATTTCCTCAGAAAAAAATATGCACTCTTGTAGGAAACCAAACATATTTTTTACTTATTCTTTTAGGCTGTACCTACCTTAAAATTTAATAAAAATAAAGTGAAATATGATGGGAAAGGAAACTTTGCAGATAACAATATGTTATCTGACTGATACCCTCTAAACCCACTACATAAACTCCTGCAATATACACCCCTGGATCAAACTGCCCATTCCCTCCTCCCCTACAGCAACAAAATTGAGTTTGGCTTCCATCACTTTGGTGGGTTTGGGGGTATAAAATAGATGCCCCCTTGTGAGGAATAATCAATACCGTAAAAACTTATCAGCAGTAGTTACCAACAGAAATTTCATTGAAATTTAATGCTTAAAAAATCCAGAATATTTCAAATAACACATTAAAAATTCATTACAACAACAAACAAAGAAATAATGTTTTCAAGACCTGTTTACATTTGACAAGTAAAGATAACAACATTTATTTTGATAATGAATAACTTGAATAACTTTGATAGATAGGGCAGATTATTCATTAAGGACAATGATGATTTATTTCATTCATTTAAGGTGACTGATTGCAGCCTACAACTTTAAAACAATGTCTTATTTACACTTTCTTAACATGTGTTGTACATTCATCACGTACCATTGCAAATAATTATACTTGAACAAATTTTCATTATTTTTTAGCATTATATTTATAACCCAAATGTTTGCTTTACCACAATAACTAATTTGGTAAATAATATAAGATTTTATCAGATTTAGATGGATCAGTAATGAGAAGGCAAATGAAAAGTATATAACAGAAATATTCAAATTTGAATAATCTTAGAAATTTGTCAATGATTTATGGACACTGTATTAATCTTTATTAGTTGGCTCATCAATGTTTTGGAGTCTCTTGGAACGAATAAATGCCATCCCATGAATTCTCATATGTGTCCTTAAGTTTGATTCCGACTCAAGAACCTTATAACAGACTGTACACTCAAGAGGGTTTTGAGGGGAAGATTTGTGACTAATAGGGTTTGAATAGGACAGAGGCGATGTAGGTACAGGAAACACAGCATCTTCCATAGGCTCCTCCGATTCAAATTGTGGCGTCTGGATATTTTTGGATTTTAGGAACTCCTCAACAGCCCTGATTTTATGCACAGCAAACAAATGCTTCATCAATGCGGGTACAACAGTGAAACACAAACCACATTCTGGGCACTGGGGTTCATTGTTTGCATTGTGAGTAGCAATATGTGTGCAAAACTCCCCAGAATCTGAGGTCGAAAAGCCACACTTGCCACACATGTAATCTCCATTCTCTGCAATACGCAAACGTTTTGGGGGTGGAGCAGAAGAATCATCAGAGTCTACAAACTCAATCTGCTGAAGGCTGTGTCCACTGGTGGCATTTTGTTCTTCAATCCCAATAAATTTCTCAACTGTTTCCATTTTTAAAATTCGATGTCTCTTAATCAGATGACGAATAACTGATTCCTTCTTTAAAAAAACAACTTTAGACATTTTTTTCTTCTTGCACTTCAGGCATTGATAAACTATTCTTGTCCCATCATGCAGTCTACTGACATGCTGTTCTCTCATTGTCATAGAATGAAATGCAAGACCACACAGAAGACATGGAAAAACAGATAATTTCTTTTCATCTTCTTCTTTGTTCTTTTCATTTGTTGCACTTGCATCAACCCCCTTTTCAACTTCTTTTGATATATTATTTTTACAAGGACTTTTTTGGATCAGAGATGTTGCTTTTTCAAAAGGTTGATTCGCATTTTCAAGAGAAGTGCCCCTTTTAAACACACATCCAGTATCTGGGTGCCTCATAGCTTCCTCCATATTTTGAAATTTTCTGCTCTGACAACTTGAGCAGATAATTACCCCTTCTGCTTGGTGTTCTTTTAGATGACTTTCCAAGAAAGAAATTTCCAAACGCATTTCACAAACATCACACTTTTCATTGGGTTTCCATTGACCCTTTTTTTCATGAGATCTCATGTGGGAGTTGTAGTAATTTCGAGCAGGAAACTTTTGCCGACATACCTGACAGGAAAAAAGTTTTTTGAAAATTTTTCTTACAGTAGAAGGGATTTCCGGTTCACTCCCTAGACTTTCCTGACCAGTTTGAATAAGAGTTGCTGATTTATTCCCAGAATTACTGGTTATCTGCTGAACTGATGTTCTTTTCCCAGAAGAGCTAACATTTTTCTGAATACCCAGATCAGGATTTGGACTGACTGCATGTGTTTCAGTATTCTTGCTCTGTTCATCAGATGAGGGCTGAGGAACTCCTCCCGTGGACTTTTCACCTTGACAGTTTGACTCTTTTCTTTTACTCTGTCCTTTAGGAGATATTCTTATAAATTTTTTGCTTAACCAAGGACCGAGTGCTTTTTTTGGAGCAATGACCGATTCAGATATAGCGAAAAGCTTGGAATAGTTTAATTCTGGAAGTTGAAGATTCTGTTCTATGTCAACACATTGATCATATATCATGGGTGTTGAAAGTTTGCATTTTTTCAACATAATATGGTCAACTAGATTTTGTCGACTGCAAAATAAACTGAAGCAAATCATACAGCGCTTCGGCTTGTGCGGATGCTCGCCATCAGAATGTTCACTGAGCTTTTCTTTGCTTTCAAAGATTTGAGAACATAAAAAACACTTCCACTTGAACACAGCTTTGTGTTTCTGGTTTAAAACATGGCCCTCCACATGGATCCTGGCTTCCTTGGCATTTTTCAACAACTGCTGGCAATAGATACACACAAGATGGACCCCATTCGACTCAGGGCAAAAATCTTGCCGTTGGTGAAGGATTTTTACATGGTTTGACAAGTGCTCACACTGAGTGAAGGCTAAGAGACAAAATTTACATTTGTATAACTTCCTCAAATGTTTAGTCATAAAGTGGTACGCTAACTGTTTCACTAGCGTAAATTCTTCTTTACAAAGACATGATAGGACAACAACTCTGTTGAAATGCTTGCATTCATCCATGTGGTCAAAGGCTGCCTTTTTCATGTCGTCTATTGATAGATTGTACCTTAAAGTGATATGGCCACATTCAGGGCAGATCATATTATTAACTATTTTTGTATGCAGGCGTATATGAGCCCTAAGTGAGCAAAGACTTGGGAAAAACATTCCACAGCTGGGGCATGATTGAATTGCAGTCTTTTCAAGAGAAGATTGTGGATTTTTGCCCTGAGTTACCTGAGGGTGAACAAGATTACACATACTGCACCTCAACAAGCATTCACTTCTGCCTTGCTCCTGTGCATTTAGACCACAAATAGTTGGCAGTAATGGTAAAGTAAGCACCTTGCTAATCTGGTCAGTAGTTTTATTTCTTGTATTCAGTGAAGCTATATCAGTTGTGGAAACTAATGCTATATCTTCAGTTTGTTTTTGTTGTACTTCATAGGGTTTGAACTGTAAAATGTTGTCATACTCTAGCGTTCTACAATGATTTCTTAAGTGTTTCCACAGAGCACACTTGTTATAGAACTCAATGCCTATCCTGCAGCTAGGACATTCATACAAGAGATGGAAAACAGTTCTTCTAAAATGAATTGTCAAACTCACATCATTATGATAGCACTCACCACAAACAAAACACTGAACACTGCTTTCTGAATGTTTCACGGCTTCCAGTTCTGAGGATGAGAGCATTGTCAAAATGTTACTATTTTCCAAGTCTTTCCCTTTCATAACAAAATTTTCTATTGTTTTATCAACAAGATTTGCAATTCTATCTTTAATAGTAGTCAATTTTGTTGGCATGGAGGGAACTGTATTCTCTGCATTTATAATTGTCCCATGTAATGCATTATCTATGACTGTCCCAGTAGATAATATTTGGTTATTTTTATTGGACTCTTCTGTTCCTATTGTATTTCTGGGTTGCAACAACCCGGGTTTGCCTAAAAGTAGGGTAAATTGATTTGAGGATACTGAATTGGTATCTTGTACAAGGACACAGGTGACTGGGATTCTGTTAACTGCAAGCCTATGTGGCTGTTCTGCAACTAATGGGAATCTGGTGAGAGAAGCCATTTGAGTGGCTACCTGATCTGAGCCAGCTGGTTTATTCGTTGGCAATAAATTAGATGCACTCTCTGACGCATCATTCTGTAGTGGTCTGTTAAAGTGTACTGGTTTAGATATTACAGTTTCTGATGCTTCAGTTGATAATTCCGGACTGACAGTATCAGAACTGCAATCAGCTGAATTTGCTATAACATGATCCTGAGTTGTTATTTTGGACTGATTTATTTGGTTGAGCTGCATTATACCTCTCAGCATTTCCATTGCACTATTTGGTATGGATTCCATAGTGTCCAAAAATTTGTCTGTAGCTTTTTCCAGGGGCTCCACACTGCTTGAACGAGAACCATAAGACTCTTGAATATCTGAAGGACAACTGAGTAAGTTTTCATTACAGGATCCCCGAACATCTAAAATAACAGGCTGAAAGTCTGAGACATCGGGAGAGCCATTACTGGGCTCTGATAAAAGACTTTCTGTTGAAGGTTCGGAGATATTAGAACACAACTTTTTGTGGAGAGGGTTGTTATTGTTACTGCTGTCGGATGCATCAGTTATATTTGGAAGATCATTCACAAGATGACCAACAGATAGTCCGGCACTGTTTAATTGAATACTAGAGGAATCGGGTAAGTCAGTCATTACAGACTCATTAATGGAGAAAGCAGACAAACCAATGCTATTGTTAGTTTGATCATCAAGCATATTGGCAGAAGATAAGATAAGTTGGCCATCTGTTAAACAAAATTCTGCCGAACTTGCAACCAATGTTTCATTTTTCTTTGATGCACTCTGCTCACTTGGGTGTGAGGTTTCATCAAAAACAGAAGGGCAGCTGTTAGATTCTGATCTGCTTGAAATGGAAGGTTGATTATCTGCAGAAGTTATCTGACCAGAAAAGATCTCATCAACTTTCTGTGAAGATCTAGAATCAAATCTAGAACTCTTTTCATGCACAAAAATTTCTTTAGCACAATTATTTGTAGGTTTACCTTCTTCATTAACATCCAATTCACTCAAAATTGAGCTATTTTCATGAGAAAATAATTTTTCCCGAGTAATATTATTACAATTTTTTTCCATAGGCTCTGATAATCCAGATTTAAGAGAAAAGTCAGCTATGTCTGAGCTTGTTCCATTAAGTGAATGCTGAGTATTTGATTCTGGGTTCACTTCCAAATTCTTTTCTTTTATTGTGTTCATTTTTTTATATATTATTTTCTTTCAATTAGTTTTGTATCCCCTTTTACAGAGTTGGTATTTTCTGTGGCAAAAATCTATAGTTCTCAAATGTATTCAAACAGTACTTGGAACAGAATATTCTCTTTCTCTCTTACAAATATATTGTCCAGAAAATTTCATGTTATTTCATGTTTTCTTAAATTGGTAATAAAACAGGTCATCTGTAAAAAAAAATAAAAAAAAATAAATGACATGATTATGTGATAATGAAGAAGCAACTGTTGAATATACCTGAACTTTTTTTTAACTTCAAAAAAAAATGTAATTCCATTTTTATTAAGTTGATTGCTTTAAAAATGAAATAATATTAATTGATCTGAGTTAAAAGATACTTTAAAGATTCAACATTAAAAATCAACTAAGTTGATATAATTTTATAATAATGACTATGTGCATGGGAGTGTTCTTTGCAACATTCATTTAAAATTATGAAAGACTTTGAAATTTTATTTTTCTTTCCTTGGCTTAACAAATGAAATATTAATATATTACAATTAAATTTATTAATATATCGAAGAAATACACTGTAAATTGTAAAAATTAAAAAGCTAATTTCATTTTTTGATGAGTATATAATGAAAATTGCAGGTTTAGGCATTTACCTAGACATATCTTAAGACTTCAGAGTCAGTCATTTATTTATATTTGAATTTGATGTCCATGTTATTAATTTCGTTTAAACAGGAGTTACACGCTGAGATTGTTACTGCTGTAAACAATTTACAGGTTATTTTATGTTAGAGATTGTTCATTCACTGTGAATGTGAAATTCATCTTAAACTTAAATGATATGACACAGGCATAGTACTAACTACATGTAGTAATTATAATGTTATTTATCATTTAACTTAGATGTAGTGTTATCTTATACTTATGCCCTTATGATTATGAGTTATGAATAACTATGACTATATAGGCTATAGGCAGGCGGCACTATAGGAGTCTATAGGCTGGCGGCACTATAGGAGTCTATAGGCTATAACTATAGGCCTATTTATCTTAAACTTTATGATTTATCTAGTTTAGTTTAAATTTAAAGTAAGACTATTTTAACTATGTAAATCTAAATTTAAAACTGAAAACTAAGAATGAGTATGAAATGCCATCATTGGCAGTGTGACAATTTACCATTCATTAAATTGTAGTATAGTCAATAGTATAGTTAAGTAAAATGTAAGACACAATATTTAATATTTTATTTTTACTTTTTAATCTAAAATTCGTGTGCATGGCATGATTTTAGTTTTTAAAGCCAAATTGAAAAATATTAGAAGTGAAAGACAAAAGCAACAGATTCACAAATAGCAAACACAATTAGTGAATTAGTATTAGCGTAGCTTAATTTTTGCTTTATAATGAATTCTTACCCATAAAATGGATCTAACGCAGAGTTTAAGTTGTTTTGTGGGTTTATATATATTTTTTTCGTAGTGCTTTACAATGTGTTTAAGTACCGGTCGCCTCGTTAGTTGGATATCCGAATATAAAATTACTACACAAGAAAATCAAACGGTAACATTTACAAATTTGATGGATTTAAAATAAATGTTTTGACTTAAAATGAAAGAAAACTAAAGAATAGGTAGTCTTCGGCACTGGAAAATAGTTTTATTCAATTGTTCAGATTATTTAACTGCATAATATATTGGGTTTCTTTCTTCTTGCGTTATTGAAAACTCTCTTGTTGAGCTCGATTAATAACCCAGTTGCCAGTAAAACGTTTCTACATTTCCAAAAACGATATTTTAGAGTTCCGTCCCTTTATTATGATTTACGAAACTTGAACATTAAGGCTTAACGAACGACAGAAACGTGACAAGCATTTTGCTTATTCACATGTCCTGAAGTCAATTAAAAAATGGTAAGACATAGTTTTATAGCCTGCTAATATTAATAGTATTTATACTATACCTTAATCAGAAAATTACCCATTACATATACTTTTTGTCAATTTTACCACTCCTCATACTAGACTAATCTAATAAACTAATATTAATAACAGTTAATTAAAAATTTTAATTTTGAGTTAATAAATTACCAAAAACATTCCCTGCCCCGGATTCCATGTGTCTTAATAGTCTTATACTTATATTAATATAATATTCTATATCAGGTGTAGTAACTGCTAGCCATTTTAATAAGTTTTAAAACTGTTGAGAGCCGCATGGAAGCAAATCAAGCAATATGATTATGAATCATTATGGTTCACGACTCCAATCAGACCAATCGCAATGAAATATTGCTTTAGTGATGTTTTTTTTTAATGTTTTATTCGAATATAACATAATGATTTAAACATTTCAGTTGTTTGCACCTTAACTGGAAACGGATGTTGAAGAAATTTTAGTTACAGTTACATAATTAACAAATGTTTAAACTTTAAACATTTGTTAATTATGTAACTAAAATTTCTTTAAATTAAAGGCCTGCACAAGGGCCAAAGCATTGTGTCAGGGCTAGGTACACCGCGGTTAAAAATAGATATATAAAAGTTAATAGAAAATGATACCTTACCCATAATTAAGCATAGATGTGAATAAATTACGCATTAGGTTAAAGTTGCAAACTAGTCTATTTATAATATATATATGTATAAGATATACTGTTATATTTTATTTTTTATTTATTTTATTATAGTTTTTGGTGGTGGGGGGGTAATCAAATGTTGACTTAATTTTTTTAGGGGTGTCTATGACTATGGAAGTTTGACAAGGGGGAGGTAAAAATCGCCAATAATTTGTGACATAATTAATGGACAGCCCCTTAGCGCTTTCACCACTGCCACCACTCTGGTATTGCTTGCAAATACTCAAATTTCAAAACTATTTAGATTTAAAGGGGGATTATAAAATTTCCATTAACGCAAAATTTATTGTTCTACAAAATGATACTCTACCATCTTCGACTCTTCATTATCCCCCCTCCCCTTATCTTTCTTCATTCAACGGCAACGAGGAACTCCACTATTTCTCTTTCAGGCTGTGGAAACTGACATAATTATCAACAAGTATAATTTTAACAAATACATTTTAAAGTTAAAATTAAATACTAGTCTACCTGTACAAATTATAACCTGTGCGTGTAGGCTATCTTATTTGTCAGTCCAGTGAAAAAAATGTCTTAAAATAACGTCACACAATTTTTGACGATTTTTCACCCCCTCGTCACACGGCATCATACAAACTTTGCAGCATTTTTTTTCAATATGACGTCACAGAGCTGTCCGTCCCCCCCCAAAAAAAAACAAACAAACGAACAAAAACTTATTTTCTATTTGTAAATGAAACAAATTAAAATCACTTTCTTCGCCCCTTACGTATAAGTATAAGGTTAACATTTGAATATTATGTCATTATTAATATCTTTGAATGAATACACATTTTAAAAATTGAAATTAATTTGTATTTTCTTTTGGTGTGTGTGTGGGGGGGGGGTATTTACCTATACTATATTATTATAATGGGGGAGGGGTCGGGTGGAAAACGTGTTCTCTACTCTTTTTTTTTAAGTTAGCTAGTCAATGAGACAAACAGATACTCTAATACTAATACAATCCTTTTGTTAAACATAGGGCATAGGGGTCATATTCATAGCGATGGTGATAGAAACACCTTTCCGTAGAAGTATGCAAGAACAAACTCATAACGATTTCCGTTCCCGTCTCGAATTTGGGTATGGAATGGAACGCCTAAACTATCTAAGAAATCCAACATACAATCACTTTTTTAAATTTAAAACTCAAAAATGAAATACTTAACATAAATCCATTAAATAGTCTGTAACACCAAAAGATAAGACATGCCTTTTTTTGTGAATGCTTCATTGATTCTTAGTAGTAGTAGTATAAAACAATTTTTGCGAGCACCCTCAATGTGGTTTTAAAATTAAAATAATAATAATTTTTTTTAAATTTCATCACCGAGATTCAAACCCGACACCACCAACGTAACTGCTAATTCACTGCGCTTTACCATTCGTCTGGAACTGCTCATGAAATATGTTGGTTTTTAAAACTTTTTTTAAAACTAATTATCCAGGAATGGTGACCAAAATAGTTTTTTTAAACATTCAGTAATCATTAAAAATTGCATAAATACATTGATTATTTAAGATCTACTGTTTATTAGCATAGGGATTACACACTTTTAGCCTAAATATAGTGAAATCGTCTCAATTTTTAGCCGCGGTGTACCTAGGCCAAAGCCAATGGTTTAGCTAGGTACGCGGCAGCGGTGTAAGCAGGCCAAGGACGATGGTTTAGCTGGGTGCACCGCCGCGGTGTCCGTAGACACTTCGATGTTTAAATATGTAAAATTTATAAATAGAAACACACTGCATCTAGACTCATAATTATAGTTAACATTAATTGTTATGATTTTGCCGAGAAGCCTTTGAACTAACAAATTTCTTTAAATCTGTTTGGTATCCAGTAGTAAGGGTGCGAAGAAATTCTGCCAGATGTTGGTTACTAGTTACTTCTGTATGTTTTGGTTTATGAACTTTATTTTGGAGAACGAAGATTCATTAAATTTTGTGTTATCAGTCGCCAAAGTCTGGAATTATTTGGATCTAATATAGAAATTACTACTCAATTGTCTTCTTTAATAAAGCCCCTTTCAGCGCAAAATTGTTTAGCACGAGCAATATTCCAAGCGATAGCATAACTTGCCTCAGTTAAAGTGAGATTTTCTTTGCTGAAAGATGAAAATAATATCTGCTGCTGACACATTCCAGACTTCAACTCAGCAAGTTTGCTTTTTCTTAATTCAGTTTGCAGTAGATACTGCAATGCAAACTCTTTATGACTTTTTGATAGTGTCACTTCTAGATTTGTAATTTGCGGTGTTTGACAGATCAAGCTAATGGACTTTATCAATTAATGAATGCAAAGTCTTCTTCCCATTCTGGTAGAAGTCTTCTTTTTTATTCTTTATTGTTTCTTTTCATGCATCATATTCCAATATTTAATGCAATGGTCAATACTTCAAAATGCGGATTTTACCAAAACCTGAACCAAAAAATTAATAGTTTACATCACCAAACAACCAGAAACCAATCTCTTTCTTCAACTTTTAAAATTTAAATCGAGCATAATTTTTTCAATCCCTTGTTTCGTCCATTTAAAAAAAAATTTCATTTTACTTAAAGTATTATATATTTCAAACTTCTAAATTCATAAATTGTTTGGGAGCCGCAATGGGAACACAGAAGAGCTGCATGCGGCTAGCGAGCCGCAGTTTGGCCACCGTTGTGTCTCTCAATTTTAATGTGCATACTGATACTGAATGGACAGTGGTACTGTGACATTGACTTTGACTCAATTATTGACACAGACTGGCGGTTATCCCTGTTATGGCAAGGCGGTTATGGATGAACATTTTGGACATTGTGTTTGCCAAGCCATAGAGAATGAGGCTGTTTCAGTTTCACTGTTGTTTATTTAATTTAGATTTGATGATTGTTTGCTCGTTTGATAGAAATTCAGAAATTAAAAGAGAAATGCAAGCCAAGAATATTTGCGACAAGAAGTAGCAGTAGAGCTCATGCTCATAGTACTCATACTCATTCTGTCTGGTCGTTTATTTATTTTTAGTTAGTGGTAAAATAGCAAATTATTTAATTATTAATCGTAATACTTTTATTATATTAATGCTTCTTCTTATTATTAATCTGCTCTATTGAACAATTACAGTATTTACAGACGCTCCTTCTATATGGACTGAAGATTATTGCGTCATACGCTTATCAATTTTTTTTGTATAGTCTTGCATTTTTATTAGAGTTTTAATTGTTGATAGTGGGTTGGTTTTCCTGGTTTGACCAGGCTAACTATTCCACTCTCGAATTCCAGGAGGGATGAATGAGAATTTGTATGTGTTTGTTCTTGCATATGGAATAAGAAAAGTGTTTTAGTCCCTATGTCTATATGAAGGTTGTATCACATTATCTATTTCTAAGTTAGAATTAATTACTTAGGCCCTTTGTATTATTAATATTTTCCTCTAATGTTTTTAGGTTGAATGATTTAACTAATTGTGTTACTCTTGTCAAGTTTGAGTATTCTCCAGTAATGAATCTGGCAGCTCTTTTTTATTTCGTTTTAGTTTATCTATGTTTTCTTTTGTGGATGGGTCTCATAAAGAAGATGCATATTCTAGTTAGACCTGTCAACGGGGACCCGGGTACCCGTTGCCGTGAGATTACCCAGGTAGTAAAATTCCGCACGGATACCTGTGAAAATGTGGCTTCAATGTCTACATTAACCAAACTTTCGCGCGCATGCGGCTTTTTTGTGTTTAATTTATGGCTCGCGAAACAATTTATCAAATGAAAATTTTTGTTTCAAATATATGCTGTGAAATACATCTAAGGAGAACTATCTGTCAACGGGAAATACAATACGGTCTCGACAAACCACAATGTATTTTCATACATCTTTTTTCCTCTGAAAATGGAGCAGAAATTGAAAACACAAGAAGATTTTGGTTCATTGAATGAATCATATAAAGAAAACAAAACTCCTCTGCCGAAAATAAGGATGGACTGTATAGAGATGAAAGAGGCCGTGTTGTTAATAAAACAACCCTGCTTTGACACTAACATTGCTTTGAAATATGCCGACATTGGGCTACCGATTGATACCAATTATCTACACCATCTCCCCCCATCCACTCCTATACTATAACCGCACCCTTTCTATTCGCTTGTGTTTCTTGTGTTCGTTAACATGTGTTGACCTAGAAAAACTGATGTTAATAATGCGTACAAGGTTGTCAGTTTTTAAGGTTAATAAATTAAATAGTTACTAACAGTGTACGATGGGTAAGACGTCGGCATAGAGATGAAAGGGACCGTGTTTGATTTTGTTAATAAGAACACCCTGCTTTGACACTAACTTTGATCTTTGAAATATGCAGAAATTGGGTTTTAAATTGTCGATGTTGTTTATCTACCCCCCCCCCTTTTCATCCTCCCTCCATTCGATTGTGTTTCGTGTGTTCATTACAGCGTGTGCCTTGCCCAAAAACTGATTTTAATAAAACAACAACATTTGTAAGTTTTTAAAGTCAATAAATTAATTACTAACAGTGTAAGATGGATAAGGGCCCGTCCATAAATTACGTTAGGCACCTAGGGGAGGAGGGAGTCACACATTTGTGGAGGGATGTGTTTAAGAATAAATGGGACGTCACATCAAAACGCCCAACTTTAAATAAAAGTTCCACTGAAATATTTGATTGCTTACAATTTATTTAATGACGTTTTACATGGATTTAAGCGTGTAGCGATTTTTAGAGTTCAACTTCACATTAAATACAAAATTAAATGACAATAAAGTTATTTGACACGTGCACATTTTCAAAAAGGAAGTACGGCTTTTATTTGGGGGGGGGCGGGCGCAAAGCTTTGTGACGTCATATTGGAGGGGGCTCTAAGTTTTTGTGACAACCTGTGATTTGTAAAAATCGGCCAAAATTGGTTGACGTCATTTATGTACAGCCCCTAAGACGTTGGCCGTGTGATTTGGGGGGGGGGTAAAAATCGGCCAAAATTGGTTGACGTCATTTATGTACAGCCCCTAAGACGTTGGCCGTGTAGCTACTGTGTGAAATGAGGTGCATGGAAGGTGGCTAGGTAGCATTGTATAGCGGTCATGACGGGGAAAATTATGCGATGTTTCGATCTGGTAACCCGGGGACCCGTTCGAAATTTGGATGGGTACCCGGGCAGCATTTTTCAACAATATTGACAGCCCTAATTCTAGTACAGGTCTCATCCAAGTAAGGTAGCGTTTTAGTTTTATATTCTATTACATCTGTAAACGTTTCTCTTTATAAAGCCTAAGGTTTTGTTTGATTTCTTAACTCTCACGGTATTTACCTTGGCCTTTCAACCAAAGGCTGGTCGATACTTTTAAAATGGAATATTTAAAAACATTTTTATATTCCAATGTTATTTGTAAAATTTATCCCTAAATAATTGAATAAAATTAAACAACCCCGTAAAAATCAATAATTCTGGCGAGTTGACGATTGAAAAATAGTATGGTATTTAAATAAATTCCATTTTGTCATCACTGTTTACTCCGTATTATAATTTTAGAAATTTTTTTTTAATTCTCGAGTTGACCGACATCGCACACAAGACACAAAAGAGTCACACGACGTCCCAACGAACGAGGCGAGGCGTGGGTTTTTTAAACTTAGGAAAAATACCTCGCTAACTTTAACGAACGGTTTAACAGGTCCTCTTATTTAGAACGGTTAATCAGGAGTCTTTAAAAAAAAATTAAAAAATTTACTATTAACCATCACTGTTAACTTAATTAATTCTTAGCATTTTTTTTTCAATTCCCTGAATTGAGGGCATCGCGAAAAAGAGCAAGTGGGGGAAGCGGGCTTTGATGCCACCATCAGACAACCCGAGGCAAAAAAATTATCTCGTTGGTTCTCAAAACATAAGGCATATAGAGACTCGGTTAACCGGTCATATTTTTAACAGCTAACCGGTCCTCAAAAACGAGCGGTCTTAACAACCTTACTAAGGAGCATAGCACTTGTGCAATTAGTTAATGAAATGAACTATTATTATTCAAAGGATTATGTGCCAGACAGTTCAAATTTTAGACTTTAAATTTTATATTTCTGAAATGTTCCAAAAGGAATATTGAGGTAAACAAAAAAATCAGGGAAGTGATATACATGTTCCAATGGTTCTAGAAGAAAGTGAATGAAACTATATCTTTCTAGACCCAACATTTCAACTGAGGAAAGAATGGTACCGGTACGGAAAAAAAAGATATGATTAGGCAAATATATTGATGTTGACCACTCGTAACTGTATACCACTCAAAACCGAATAACATTTTACAAAATAAGAATTAAATATATTACTATTATTAACATATTTTAAAAACATGAACAAAGAAAGAAATGTTCACTAAAGTGTGGTTTTAAATTATATTTGTTTTTGTTATCATGTGCACAGAAATCATCTTATTTCATGTCATAATTAATAGTTTTCATTTTTTATGAAATGAACAATAAAATGATTTTAATGAATAAAAATGATTATAAGAATAATATTTTATTATGTTATGACAATAAACATTTATTATTGAATTATTCCAAGTTAAAATTTATAATTTTTGTAATAAATGAAAACATGGCTCTATTTTATGAATGTAAGGATACTTTTTTTAAAATAGTCTAAATTTTTTTAATATGAGCGAAATGCTTTGAATTTTTTATATGCCTTGTAGAAATGGATACTGTTGATGGCTATAATAAAGATTTTATGCTTGCTACAAACACTTATTCTTTTTCCTTGATACAGTTAGTGACATGTTGTGATTTTCTGTACAAATTTAAGTTTTAAAAGTTCATTCCAAAAATTACAGTTCAAGCTACATTACCACAATAGACTTAAATTTGCTATCACTAGATCAGATAATTCAATTGTGAACACAAAGATGCAAACGTGCCATTATTTGTGGTTTTATTATTTATTTTTTTAAAAATAATTCCTGTAACTACCTAAATCAGGTGGAAAAAAAAACAGAATATTTGAGAGTTAATTACTTCATTGATGTGGGGATTCCATGACCTGAGCTCATTCATGAGGAATGGCATCACACTTGGCACACTCATAAGTGAAAACATGATTGTGCAAAGCTACAAAGGAATTACTAAGTACTCAGCATTAATATCTCAAGTAGCATATGCATAGTTAGTTGTTGTTTTTTTAAAGTTAAGAGTTACAGGTTAATTTAAAAAGAAGATCATTCTTCATCATGAAGAATTCATGATCAAAGTTAAGTACTTCAAAAATAATTTTTAATTTCTTATCTTGTGAACCAAATTCAAATATGAAACCTTAAAACTCATTATATTTGCTATTATAATTTTATAAGTACAGTGGTACCTTTAGATACTAGTGCCCTTGACATACGAGTTATTTGAGATACGAGCTGTCGAGCGAGCAAAGTTTTGTTTTGAAATACGAGCAAAATGTGAGATACGAGCACTCTCAGGAACTGACGACCGATGAATTACAAGTACAAGAGTTACCGTCACAGCAGCATTTGGGGGTTCTGATAGAAATTCGTTTTGAGGAAGAGCCAGAGGTGGAGGAGGTTATCTCTACAAGTGAGATAAAAAGAGATCTTGGGAATGTGGGAGAGAGTTTCATAGTTTGTGGAAAATAAAACACCCCGAAAAAGTTGCAACTGGTTGTGGATCAGAGCTATTTAATGACACTTGCCTAACTCATTTCCGCAGCATTCTGAAAAGGAGGAAGAAACAAACCTCCTTGGAGAGGTTGTTTTTTTTTGAATCCGGCGATTATAAAACCAGTTTCTACATTCTCTTCTAATATGTTTGTATATGATATTTGTCATTTATAAATACATTTTTCTTATTAAAAAACATGTAACAAAACAATTAGGGTGACCCGTCAAAACGGCCCGGTCAAAACTGCTCCAGACAAATTGTTAACATTTTTTCAACAAAAACATTTTCAAGAATTTTCATTTTAAGCTTTTTTCAACTTTTTCACCCTTAAATAAAGTGATAAAATTTTAAAATTATATCTTGTGATGTTATTATTATATTGTTTCTTGTCAACAAACATCCACGATTGGTACCATTGTGGTCTATCAATATAATATGCACAAGAAATAAGGTAAAATTGTGTGGTTCCCAAAATTGTTCTAGTTCATTTTTCATTATTGATAGATAAACAATCGTTCTCTTTTATTAATATTTAATTTTAAATAATAATCAAATTTACCCATTTAAAAAATCTGCAAAAAATCTGGACAAAGTAAAATGTGAATGCAGGGAAATGGATCATTTTTAATCTCAATCAGTACATTTAGAAATGAAAACTGTGCTAGTCAATTAAAAATGATTAGACCCATAATCAAAATAATTTCCTAAATCAAACATTTTTTTACACCATATAATAATTGTTAAGGTTTGAAAATGAAATATCCTACATGTGGAATGGAGTCAGCAGCCTTGAGCATAAGTCTCTTAATAGTTCTTCATGGGAAACCCTCCAAGCAAATATGTCCCCCCTCCTTTAAGGGAACTAATAGCTAGGGGACCCCTGGAACGGTCCCATCTGAGGGGGCCGTCTGGACATCCAAGAGCATGGTTGAAATTGCCTTCGACGAAAGTTGACCTCGTGAAAGGTGAATTTTTCCCTACTTCGACTCGCTTCAACCTCGACGGCACCCCGGCGGCACCCCGGCTCAGGAAACGAGTCTATTATCCAAGGACTGTGGCTGGATGGAAGATCTTCAAATGTGACCAACCTAAGGGTGTCACCCTGTTGGAAAGTTTCCTCATAGCTGATGTCCGCTAAGTTCTTTGCGGTACCTTTTGCTAATCCGTACAAGCACTCCTGGCCTTAAACAGTACCATTCACTAATGAGTGGGACGAAACGGTCGCTTTGGGTAACCCGACCCTCAACAGGTGCTATGGTTTTCATCATCGACATTGCATCTGATGCACTGTCTAAGATCCGTACAGTGACTGTAATCATATATGATTTGATTACTAGCATCTAACCGGACTTCGGCGTTGCACACCAGGGTTGTTGGTTTTGGGCTGCAGTCATTTCTGCAACCCTACTCATGGTTCGAGCAGCATAGCGACCAACCCGAATAAACTAAGTCTAATTCAGTTAAATCGGCAAAAACTATAAATAGGACAAGTTTGTTAATTTCTTAATTATGTTTAGTAATTTGACTTGATATGTAGGATGACATTTATAAGAACGACAGATTCTTTAATTTAATTTATGACCTGTTCGCCTATGCTATTGTTTTTATTTTATTGTTAAATTATTAAACCGAAATAAATAGTTTTATTTTGGAATATATTTTAATTACTTTGTGTTTCTCCATTCAACCTTCAGATTGTTCATGCATTGGTGATGCTCGTAACTTGAATCTACTCAGTTACAACACATTCAGTTGAAGACAATGGGTTGTTTCTCAATAAGATTTATTGTTGTGCTGTGTTTGTTGGAAATTTCATCTAATGATGCTGAAAAAGAAGGTCATTTGAAAAAATTAGGATCCCATAGACCGGAGAGAGGTGCTACAGTGATAGGCAAATTTTCCAACCCCGCTGTCTTCTATGCTCAATTTGTTAAAATTAGTAAGCCTTTATGGATGAAATCTGCACTTGAAAGTGTTAACCACCCAGGATTAACAGATTGGACAGATGAGTTTTTAAGGTAAGTTTCCTCAATATAAATAATAGTTTTTCTGGAATGTTCTTGTACATAAGAATGACAAAGTCGTTGAAGCTAAGTGATTAATACTCCTTCCCACAGAAGCATCCCATTGATATGGAAAAACTCCCACAACATCTAGCTGAAATTTTTTTAATGAGGCTTAGATAATTTACACCCTTTAAACGTTGTTACTGAATACCACTAGCTCTGGCATTAATATTTTTAAGTACACTAGTTTCCAGTCTTTAAGGGCCTATTGCATATTTAATGAGCCAAATCGTAAAATGTTTATTTTTTAAGTTTTATAATGCAATGGTTCAGTACATTTCCTCAAGCACCATGTAAGCCAGCATGAATTTTTAGGAAACCAAAATAAATTCACAGAGCTTATTTTGTTACTTTATAATTCTCTAAATATATATTTTTAATAATTAAATATATTAGCCACTGCTCAGTTTGCATTTAAACTCAAATTTCTATGCATTGTGATTTAAATGGTTCATATAATGAAAAGAAACATTATCCCCACAGGAAGAAATTTGGTGATTTAACAGTGAATATTGAATTATCAAAGAAAGAAGATAGATCAAAAACCACCACAAGCCTTTCTTTAAAAGAATTTCTTAATATATATGGCATTGATGAGGTTTACATGATACAGACAATTAACGATGCCACAAAAATGAAAGGTAATTATTTTAGTAATTAAACATTTGTAATTTATATAAAGGTCGTAACAGTTAAACATGTCTGTAGTTGATAGCATTGTTTGAACATGTAATCAGGCTGGATGTGTTTATTTAAAAGCATTGCAGGCTTCATGCAGGTGGATGAGTGTTTAGTTAGGTGGACTCATATTGACTGTAAAATAAAATCTTTTGTTGTACAGATCATGAACTTGAATGTTTATTTGCCATAATACTATTATAAAGTTCATAATTAATTCATTTTTTTAAAGACATTGAATTAAAAATCTATCAAATACCAACTGGCTCAAAATTGAGATATTTTTCAAAAATACCCACTTGTAAATTCTTTAAATACATTTTGCAATTCCTTATTTTCAAAAACTCTATTTCGCTTTGTTTTTAAGTGGGTTGAAATACTATGCAAATTATTTATGAAAACATTTATACATTTTCAATTGTATCAAAGAATCTGCTTTTTCTTATTTTTAGACTTAGTCTTAGTACCACAGTGTCTTCATTGCGGAGGATTTCAGCGATTAATTGCAGAAGGTGTGCTGTGGCTAGGCAGTGGAGAAACAAAGTCAGTACTCCATTACGATGATCTAGACAATTTACTTTGTCTTTTGGATGGTCACAAAGATATAATTCTTATAGATAAGGTTGGTCATAATTAAGAATTATTTTTATTTACCACTCAAGTCCCCTCCAAAACGGTAAAGCGAAACCTGAAAAGAGATGTATCTCTCTCATCAAAAATATCATTTTTAACTTTTTCTAAACCTTCAAATATAATTATTTTGATTTTATTCCATAGTTTTTAAGTTGTATCCCATTTTTGTGGTTTACAGAAATCAGAAAGGTATCTGTAAGTGGCCAAATCATCTCGAGCGAAACCAAAACTGCAGTCAGGGGGCAACAAGCCCCCTTCTGAACATTTTTTTAAAGAATGAAAATACTATTATTTATCTGGAATTTAGTTGAGTCATCAATATGAATTGAGTTAATAAAATGGTTGAGCATCAGAGAAATGCAGTGAAATGTAAGTGTCCTTTGACATGGATGTATTTCTACAAATCTTTTTTTTTAATGGTCAATTCTGTTTTCTTTCTATTAGTAAAAAAAATGTTCTTGCATGAAAGAGTTCAATCATTTAGTTCTCTGGGCTCAATAACAAATATGTTTCTCGTTTTCAAGTGTACTCAGGTATTAAAGTCAGAATTGCATTTTTTTCTTCTATTGGACCAAATAAAACCAAAATTTTGAGAAACATTGCATAATATAAAATCATTAAATTTGCCAGAGCCGATTTTTCAGAGTATTTGGCATCTCATAATATGTGTAATACTTGATGTTTAAAATTAATGTCAGACTTGCGTCTTTAATCCCTCTTTTTTTTTCGTTAGACTTTGTTGAAAATGTCATCCAACTTCCCCTACCTCCAAAGCTGAATTTTGAATTTCACAAGGTAACTAAATTTATTTCTGAAAGAAACATTTTAAAATGACTTTTTTTTCCTTCTATTTTATAATGAACCCTTAACTCACTAAGCAGCTGTCTGAAAGAATCGCAGAATTGACCAAAGTCCATGGTTGGGGGTATCGGTCTTTACCAATTACCAGTAGGGGTGAGAGAGTAGATGTACCCTTTTTATTCTGAAAATTGTGTTTAGTAATATATTTTCTCTTGTCCACCAGCTGAGCCATTCTATCTGGACAATTTACCATGCATTTAAGATTGCGGCTGCATGCTGTTTAGTCTCTCAGCATACCACGTCCATCTGGTTTACCCATTTTGCTCTCAAATTGCCTATTCATAGATATTTATTTTATTTTTTCACTGTGAAATAATTGAATGTGCTGTGATGAGATCGATAAGGGCATGACTTGGTATCACAATAGTGTTGACCAAGAGATGTTGACTAGAGAAAATCTTCTCTCTGAGCACCATTGCTTGAGGTTTTAGAGTTTCCAATTAAGGGATGTTACTTTCATTTAGTCAAATTTAGACAGTTTTCTCATTATCAACGCTGCTACTACATACAAGATAGCATTAGGTTGCTTTGCTTTCTTCCAAATTAATTTTTAAGAATGGGAACTAAGATGCTTTGATTTTTAATGAAGGAAGACATTGCCATTATTCTATACCGCCTTGCTCTGCTTCTTGCATTAAGAGCTGATGATAAATGATTCATTCTAATGAACACCACAAAAGTAAAATCTTGAAATAGGCAGGAAGAGTTACAGTTAAACATGTTTATGAGGAATAATATATATCAGTATAATTGGCATCAAATTAACCGTAAAAACGTGTATAATATACACCTCTTGTGTATCTGCTTAAGTTTGAGCTTAAATTATTTTTAAAAATGGTATAATTACTTTGCCATAGTTTGGTTATTTAATTTTATTTTTAAAATTCATTTAATTTATACAAGTCTAATTGCTGTGAGATATTGAATTTTGCACACAATAATTATATGCTGTCCAATTGTTCATAGAATTTATTATTTTGTTAATGAACCAACAAATCTTAGAGGGATCATTCATTGTAAACCGTACTGAACAGAAAAATTGCCATTAATTAATCATTTTTCTTTTAGAGTTTCAAGGACAATGTTGAAGCCGATGGATTTATTGAAAGCGGTGGATATAGCTTGGTGGATGTGGATAAAGTCGACTTCAATAAATTTCCAAGATTATATGATACTGAATTCTATCATGTTAAGCTGGTCAAAGGGGACTGCATCTTCATACCCAGAAGGTTGGTGGATACTTTCAGTCCCATCCTAAGTTGGGACAAACTTTTTTTTTACTCATTCTTAACCCTTTACTGGGCACAGCGACCAAAAGCGTCTTATCCCCCAAACGGGCAAAACGGCCAAAAACGGCCGGTAGTACTATCAGTCAAAATCTCGTGTTTTTTTTTAATCGCGAGACTTCCAGCACGTGATTTCCTGTTTATTCTGTTGTGGATAGATTTGACTACATTTCCACACGTGTTTTCTTTGATGGGTTCGTTTTTTTCGATTTGTTTTCAATTTTTTTGTGCGAGTGTTCAAAATGGATAGTTTGGATTCTTGAATCGATAAATTGGTGTTTACAGACTTAAATTTAACAGAAATTGAGTTAAGAAAAATGTACTTTGAATTGGATGAAAAGATTGATAGTGACATTAGTGTTAGTATTGTGCAAACATCCGATCTTTCAGTCAGACTAGAAATTTGTGCTTGTAAATAGTGTCAGTAGTGCTTGTTTGGACTTCTTAAAAACGTTATTGGAATAATTTTTTTTGGGGAAGACATGGATTAATAAAAAACAAGACTTGACAAGAATAAAAAGGTAAATAATCAAAAGAGAATTCATTTTTGTTTATTTTGCTTTTTATTTTATTAAAATATTTGTACTAATACCTAAGATATGGTGTTTTTACTGACGTACCCCTGAATATCTCTAAAATTGTAAAAAAAATCTTGCCCGTTTGGAGGATGAAAATCCGTAAAGCTCTGCCCAGTAAAGGGTTAATGTAATGTTCATATAGGAGCTTAAGTATGTTCCAGAACTTGATTTAATTACTAGTGTTTTGTTTTAACACAGACTCCTGAAAATTATTTTAAATATTGTCCCTTTAAAGTAGTTTTGTGGGTTTTTCTCACCCTCATAACTTATCAATCATCAAGTTAAATGCTGTGTTTGAATTACCCTTTAGATGGTATCATCAAGTAAATTCCAGCGGCAAACGGCACATGGCCATAAATATCTGGTTTGATCATCTTCATTGGTTTGATTCTTCAAATTGCTCTTTTGATCAAGACTACTACAAACCGTTAGAGCCCATTTCAACCTTTGGCTTTACTTCTCCTAATGAGTATTACAGGTACAGTTTAAAGAAAGAAAATATTGTGTGAAAATGCTGCTTAATACATTTTTAAGAGATGCAGAAATCAATTTCAAAAACTTTAATTTTCAATTTTCATGTTTTGAATCATCCCTATAATTGCACCAACACGATGCCTCCCTTAAATATTCAACTCCGACTTATATTTAAAAAATTAAATGTAGTTTAAATATAGCCATTAGTTAATTTATTTTTTTAACAGATCTACTTTATTGGATCAGCTGGATAAAGATCAGTTATTTACAAAGTATTATTTAATGTCTACTTTGGAAGGTGGCACAGAAGCAAGAAGGGCTCAGGTAAATAATATCACTACTCATTTATTATATAAACACCCTCAATTATGACTGTGGCCTAACGCTAAGGGACATCACTCCGTTTTTTTAAAAAATTGAAAATATAGACTTAAAAATCACAATCATTTTGGTTTCCAGATTAACATTAACCAAAAATGCACGAACCTTTGACGTCAGCATTTGTGTTGTAAACAGTGCTGACTGACTCACTCAGAGTTATTTTTTGGTGCAGTAATTTTATAAGATACTCTGTTTACATTTCAGGAAGTTTAATATTACGTTAGTTGGGCTTTTGAAAAAAGTGGGCGCCGCAGCACAACCTACTTAAATAATATATTATAGTATCTCTGTGCTTGTAGTACTTATTTACATAACTTTTTGTACTTACCATGGTGAATTTGTAAGTGTAAGGTTTCTAAGGGAAAAGTGTTAAAAAAGACACTGTCATGACTGTCACTAGCAGTCGTGATTGGTTTTAACCTTTTTACTTTTTGTCTACATAATACCATACTGCATCAACTGACATTGCCACAAGAATACTCTTGATAAATAATTTACCTTTGGTATTGTAGCTTATCTTCTTTAATGGAAACTTGTTCTGGTAAAACATTCTCTGGTGAATTTAACTTATTTGGTTATGAACAAAACCAACAGCGAGTACAGAAAAGCTTTTTAATCATAAAATTAAAAAGGAGAGAATTACAGAAGGTATCTACTGGTGTTAGATTTTGTTATTCAAGTACCATTTTTATCTATGCAGCATTGGTCAGATATCAGTGTGGCTGTGCAGCTTAAAGGGAACATCAATTGTTCTAAGGTTTTCTACCAGCCAGTATTTAACACCAAGGAGTGACTAGTGTTTTTAGCTGGGACTAAGTAGCCAGCCAGCTTGTCCACTCCTTCATCATCCTTCGCATTTAGTGGCTTGGAACACATTGAACTGTTAGTTTTTCCATCATTTGTCTTGGCATCGCCCAAGCAGGTTCTAGGTGATTATTCATTCAACATCTCTACTGAATTTTTCGAATCAGAGAGAATAAAAAATGTAAGAACTATTTTGTTCACTCAATTTGCTGTGTAGCACAACTAGAGCTTAGATTTTTAAAGTTATTACTTGGAAACAAAATTGCATGGTAAAAATGAAGAATTAGTATATTAAGGGACGGTGCCACTAAAGGGACTGAACATCTTTCAGAAGTTGCTGCAGGGAAAGCTTAGGCTGTATGTCACTTGGCACAATGTGTAACCTGGTGCAGGGAGTAAAATGTCATTTTTGTCAGCACATTGCCATGTAATATAGTATGCATCATGAGCAACTTGCTCTGAAGTCTACCAGGAATGTTTAATAAATAATCTGATCGGAACTACATTTTGTTCACAGAGCATTCAATTCTCAATGTATGATGGAATGTGAATATATTTTATAATAAGGTTAAAAAAGCTGCCAAGTGAATTGCTGTGAAGTAAATTGAGTAAATTATTGCACACAAAAAATATAAATGTGTCCAACTTTACACACAAATTTCTTTACTCTGCAACAAACCTTAGAGGAAACATTGACCACCAGATAATAACCATTCTTCCACATCACATAAAATCATCAAAACAATTTTTTTGTTAATTATTACCAAATAAAAGAAGACACTAGTCTGAAATCTAAGTTTAAATGATCCTGATGAGAGTTTTCTGGGCAAAAAGTGAGCACCCATTACTGAGCCAAGCAGTTATTTTTTTTATAAAAATTTTTGTATGAAAAACATTTTTATGCAAGTGTGCCATTCTGGCAGTTATGTCATTTCTGACAAAAATCATATATCCTAGAAGTGTCACCTTTCTGAACATCCTCAAAACTTATGAATAGCGAAGATTTAACACTACCGGCCCCACCTTTTTCTGAGGCAGTGATCCTGTCGTGCAATTAAATTTAAATATTTGAAATAATATACACACCAAATTTCTATTTGAAATCAAATTAAATTGTATATAAAGTTTGAACAGTTGGCTACCACTGGCTTAGACTTTGAGCACTTATTAGTTTTAGAACATTTATTCATAATAACAGATCATAGCTCAAATTTACATTTTACTCTTTATAAATAAATACATTATTTTGTAAATCTTCAAAATTCATCTTATGAACTCATCTTTAATTTTGTTTAATTTAATAGCAAGATTTTCATAGCATTTCGGGCTATGACTTAATGTTTATAACCTTATGTGTTACAAGTTTAACCCTGTTTTACCAGTAAAACTGACTTGCTGTGCCACAGAGTGATGCCAGCAGAGTGATGCTTGTTTAAAAAGGATGTCACCATTTTTTTTTCCTACATAGTTCAACTTACCATTCCTACATAGTCCACCTTACCACTAATAAACTCTTTTGTGTTAATTTTCTCAGTTCTTTGATGCCATTGACAAGTACAAGGATTCAGTTTTATCATGGAGTGAGCTCTATGGGTTCAATATTGATAAAGCCATTCTAAATTTCCCTGACATTTTTAAGCTCCCAGGAAACCCAGTCGAAGGTAATTCAGAAGAAAACATTTTGTACGATCCCATTACCTCAACTCTGAATGCTGAAACTGCTAATGATGCCACAGATGACCCAATCACAGTTGGAGGAGATGTGATTGCCGATGTTCCCAGCAGAGCTTCCCACCCTTTACCCGACGACCCCATGTTTGACTCATCAATAACACAGAGTGATGAAATACCAGAAAAGAAGTATGAGAAATCTGATGATGAGGAAGTCAATCAGAAAATTGACATGTCATCCTCAGGACTGAATGAGAATCAAAGCAAGCAAAGATTGAAACCAAAAACTGAGTTATGATCTTTTAATTATAAACAATTATTAAAGTCATGATTGCTTTATGGTTGTGAATGTGAGTTTATTTGTGCATATTATATAATAATAATTATTATTTTGGATCGCTAAAACTATAATATACCAGACTCTATAAATATATTGCTTGACTTTTGCATTTATTAGATTATAATTATTTCAAAAAAAAATTATTAATATTATACAGTGGGACCCGGTTAAGTCGACTGCCTTGGGGTATAAAGAATGGCGCCGAGATAACCGATGATCAAGTTAAAAGAAAACCAATATGGCGGCAAAATATTAACTTGCGCTTGAAATTTCTTTATATACATGATGTGCGTTAATTAGTGATGGGACGATTAATCGGAATCGTATCAAAATATCACTACCCTATTTCTTCCCTCTTTCCTAAGGTTGTTAAGACTTCGTTTTTAAGGACCGTTTAAATATAACTTTATTGCGTTAGCGCAGTTTTTTTCCCCTGGTACATAACTACATGTATAACGAATTCATCTACTCCTGCCTGCCACACCGCGTGCGCGCGCAGGGTCCGCTGGTGACTTGCGTGACTTTCCTTACAAGCAACACAAATAAATAACCCACCCCGTCCCCTCAGCTTACAATGGACTCAGAATTCCTTCGGTAACTTGAGTGCTAATCGGACTAACCAACAACAATGGTGTGGGAGAGTGGGGGTGGGTAAACTGTCTGTAGTCTGTTATATTATATATTTTAAAATCTGGGGAGCCTTGTTTACAGTTAGCACCCTATGATTTTGGTACTGTCCCATCACTAGTGTTAATAAATGAGAATGTACATGCATGTGTTTTTGGAGGATTTTTTTACACAACGGCATTGCTATTTGTTTGTCTATCATGACCTATATATGACTCATGACAAAGCGAAATCCTCTATAAAAATGTACACAAATAAATTAGGAACTCCCTTTGAACTTTTTGAACCTTCAACTTGGACACATTTTAATTAATTCTAAACAATAGTTAAATGGCTTTTGCACACGGCCACTTCTTATGAATGAAACAATGAGAACAAAGCAGTAGTAATAGAGTCGAAATGAGGTTGAAGGATGAATGGTTGCCAATGACAACAAGTCTGCACACGGTACATTTTGTTATTCCATACGAAACGAAATGTTTTAGACATGCGATTCTGCGTGCATCTTTGCTACTGGAGCAATTACGTAATACTCGGCATCGGCATCACTTACTCGGCCGATTGCCTAGTATCTCCGAGTATACGAAAATCAGCCGATGCCGAGTAGCCGAACCGATCGGTTCAGCCCTATCGATAAGTAACATTTTCAAAAGCTGGCGATTTAAGTTAGTAACACAGCGCTGTGAGCTAAACGCAAGCGGGCTGTGCGTCACCAGCGAGGCAGAAATTTTATGCCTTCACTTGGTTATAAAAAAAATCACATCTAACATTTTCAAAAGCTGACGATTGGTCATGGGGATTGAGATAACCAACACAAAGTGGTAAATTTGGCCCTCTTTTGTGCTCGAAGCATTAGGGTTCGGCGACTTAAAATAATCGAATTAACTGATGAGAAAAGACAAAGAGAATTTGGCGGTTCCAATAAAAAAATGTCGACTTAATAGAGCTGACGAGTCAACCGGGCTCGAGTTAAGTGAGTCCCACTGTATCAGCATTAATTCAGAATAATGCTTAAGTTTGATTATTAAAAATTTCCACCTTGCTATAAATATGTGGCACAAATCAATGTTTCTCATCGCTGTTCATAAACACTTGGGTTTCATTACCATTTTAAAATACAGGGGGTCCTGGGGTTACGACGCTGACCCGTTCTTCAGAAGCGTTGCAACACGATTTTCAGTCTAAGGCGAAACATATATAAAATATATTGTAAAGTACTGTGCGTACATCGCTATAAAAAATGTAACAGTTAATGACATAAAGAAGTATTTAAAAAGAAAACAATTGCTTACCACATGAATTAAAGTAAATATTAATTTTTAAAAATGACGGAATGACGTGTAATGTTATTTTTATGGGGCGCGTTCGTAACCATGAAACGGCATAAGTCGGGACCGGCGTACCCCGGGGACTCCCTGTACTATATAAATTTAAAAAGTGAATTGCTGAAATTTGATCTTTGTGACTTTCAAATAGGTTAAAACGGGGGGGGAGCAAACTACAGTCCGCTGGCTGGCATGCATCCCAATACTGAGTTCTGTGTGGCCCACTGAAGCCTGCAGCAATATAAAAATAAAATGTTTACAGTGAATGTTTGTACGTGAACTGAGGCTGAATTTTGTTTAAGTTTAAGTCTGACACTTAAACGTTTCATTTCTTGCTACTGTTTGCCCACCATGGGTTTAAAAAAATACAATTGAAAACAGAATCTCTTTTAAATTTTGCTTGTTTAAAGTCAATTATCATTGATGTATACGACTTGTTGGTACAAAATGTTTATAAGCAGTGATCTCTTGTGCTCATTAACTTGGGTATATTAAGTATTGTGCTCCCACAGCGTTTTTGTTTTATACATTATTAAATGTTCTATTATTGTACATTTTCATTGTTTTGCATTCCAAATAAACATACTTTCTTGTTACAAATATCTATTACATTTTGTCAGTTTAATTTTACGTATGTTTTTTTTGTGTTTTTTTAAACATTATTAAACAATTTTATGGAAAAGCATGCTAAAATTTTAACTACCAGATAATATTTTATTATAGAATTAGAATATCAAAACCAGTTTCAAAATAGAAAGTTTTCAATATTTCGGGACAGCACTAATTAAAATAGGCTAAATCCTTGCACATAACTTTCCAGTTTTATAACTAGTTCAGTTTATCACACCTTTACATCCGCTTAGTTGTAACCTTTTGTGATAAAGTGTCGTAGCTATGCCTCTAATTCTAAAATGGAACAAAATCATTTGTTAAAAAAGGTTGCTACATAATCATGAATGCTACACAACCATGAATTGATAACTTTTCAAAATTCGTAAGTAGATATTAAAGCTCAAAAAACAACTGTTTTTAATTAAGCTCTTGTTTATTACTTCACAATGGCTTGCATATCAATGAAGCAAACTAAAAAATCAATCCCTAGTAATAAGTAAATAGCTTTATCTTGATTATAGTTAAATAGAGTTCCTGCCTTCATATTTTAACAAATCTCATTTATGGACAGCTTATTTAGAAGGCTTTTCTGAAAGATAATCATATCTCATTCAACTCATACTGAAAATCAATAATTATTTTATTTAGAAGAGCAGATTAAATCTCTGTTCATCTGAGACGTAATTCTTAAATCTAAAGGCATGCACTTATGAAATTTAAAAGGTATTTTTTAAAATTCTCTTTCTTTTAAGATAATGGAAATACATAGCCATTGGGCTATGTATCCAATAAATGTTGAAAATGTATTCACATCAATTAATTCAGTATTACTGATCAAATTTTAAAAAATTATTATACTATTTTATACAGAGGAAGTATGTAAATTTTCTCACATCTCAACTTTCAACTACATGTATATATTTAGCAATTCTAGATAAATGTTTATTGTAACTTTGCAATTTTGTATTTTTCTTAAGGAATTGTTATTCCAGATGATATGCCTTTTACTGTTATTACTGTTATAAAGTGATTTAAATGAAATCTTGCAAAAAGGTTATAAAAAATGCTCACATTTTCTTGGTGTGCATGCTTCACATTTCTTCAATTAACAAAATACAGAGACAAGGGCACTTGAAGAAATTAGGTTCTCACACAAGACCAACACAAGGAGTAACAATATATGAATCATTTGTCCATCCTTCCATTTTTTATGAAAATTTTGTTAAAGCAAGGAAACCATTATGGATGAAATCTGCATTGAAAGCTGCTCAACATCCAGGACTTACAGAATGGACTGATGAGTTTTGAGGCAAGTTTTAATAACAATCAAATACAAATGATTTCAAACATGTGGTTTATCTAAACCTGTTGTCCAAGCATAACATCAATTATTTAAATTATTTATTTTTTTCATTAACTACACATTCAACAAATCTTAAATTATTTTATAAATACCCCCCCCCCTAAACAACATTGGTTTAAACATGTTACAAAACCTGATTCAAGTAATACACTTATCTTTATAAGAGCCCCAAATAGTGCCAAAATGTGTTAGTAGCAAAGCATAAACTATCCATTCACAAAATATGCATACATTCTTTTTTTAACTTTTTATAAAAACTCATCAATTAGTGCTAGCTTATGTGAATTTTATTACATTACATACACCTATCAACCACATTGTTACAGTTACAGCCATAGATATACCAAAAGAATTATTTTAAATAATTCATAGACCAATATAAAATGTTATAACATGGATGATATAGTTTCTAATTTTCACTTCCCTTTCATTAGTTTTAGCACAGAAAATGCATGCTAATTGTTTACACATGACATGTTTGGTATCAGTGATCAGCATTTATTTTGCCTTTTGGCCTATGTAGACAATTTAAAATTAAGGCCTATAAAATGTTCAGAGTACCCTAGAAACCATTGTCTCTTATTTCTCTGTTGAAATATATAAGTGTTTGTATGAATGAGCCTTGCAGTGTTTGCAGTACAAAATGTCTTTTAAAGCTGATATATATTTCCAGGTATAAATACGGTGATGTCATGAGCTCAGTTGAAAAAATAAGAAGGAAATTCGGCCTCCAGGAAAGGTAGAACTCCCCATCAGACAGTTCCTAAACATTTACACTACTGAAGATGTTTACTTGACAACGGTGATCAAAACCAGACTGGCCTTGGAGGTTATTTAAATATTGGTGATAATCTTAAAACATTAAATATGTAATGTAAAGGATTTATTAAAAAGGTCTGTAGCCGAGTGGTGGCTAAGTTAATTAAAAATAATAATAAAGTTCAATTCACCCGGCAAGGATGTACAACAGTTTTATTTACAACAATAATACAAATGGAACAGCTGTCCTTGGCACACAACTGTCATTCTTCCTCTACTTCCTTTCTTCTCTCATACCACCTAGTGCATCTCGGTGTGGTGCACATGATGCGGCGCTGTGTGGGTGTGCACACTAACACATTATTAACAATCAATCTCTCACACAGACCAGGATCAGTGTGTTACTGGCTCGCTGGCGTGGTGAACTCAAGTCACCTCGAGTGAACTCCAGTCACATCAAGGGCTGGAGTGAACCTGCAACCTGTGGTCACCAAGGCGGACTTCTGAGATTTAACTCTAGCAGACGGCTACAGGTCAAAAGGATTTTACCAGATGATAATGATTGAAAAGAAAATTAACCATTAAAATCCTGTTCAGTATTCATATAAAAGCTTTATATTAAAGATTATGTCTCAACTTAAAAGTTAGAAAAGTCTATCACCCAATTGAAGTTTCACTCTTGTATGTTGGTCAGAAGGGAGAGCTAATAAATAAGTTTTTTTGTTTTGTTTTTTCTTGTTTTATCAGAATTAATTTTAGTACCAGAAAGTTTGCAATGTGGAGGTTTCCAGAAATTTTTAAGTTTTGGTTCCTTGTGGCTAGGCAGTGGGGAAACCAAATCTGTACTCCACTATGATGTTACGGATAATTTGCTCTGCCTGATTGATGGTCAAAAATATTTCATTCTAATAGATACAGTAAGCAAAAACAAATAATCACTTAAATACATTTCTGTCTTTAGTGACATCTATACTATCAAGTGAGTAGTTAGAATAAACATAGCAATTTTTTTAAATATTTTTTTATTACTGGTAATTTTATATTTGGAAAGCATTATGCAAGAGAAAAACATTGTAAATATGAACATTTCAACCTGTTTAGGCAAGCAACCACACAAAAACCATTTTATCACTAACTCGACTTGAGTTAAACGTAAACCTTTCTTGTTATTTCCCAAAAGATTTATAAGAGAAATGTTGAATCCACTGACCATACTGACATGGATTTTCATTTTGAATATGATGATGAATTTTTGCACTTCCCAATTATCTTCTTTATTTTAGAAATAATTAATAAAATTTGATAAACACATTAATGTCTCCTCCTTTTTCTTTATCCTTTTATGTTTCTGTTAAGCTGCCAACAGACTTTGTCCATGTTCCCAAGATTACAGTGTTCCTCCCCACACTGGCGGCAAACACAGGTGTCAGTTCATTAATTTCAGCAAAGTTCAACCCATCCAACCAGCTTGTGTTACACAATGTTACAGAGGAGCCATTTCGAGTTAACCTAATGGAAAAAAACAAAAAACCTCCAGTTATTATTATTTTTAAACTGTGCTACCATAACTATAACTATAATGTTTTTAAAAACAAAACAAATTGATTTCTTCAGAAAATCATTACAATGTGGCAAACTAATCTAGGAAGCTTGAAATCTTTAAGCGACATGTTTCTCATTTGTCTAAATAGAGACATTTCTTATTAGATTCACATTTTAGTTAAACTTAAACCATTTTAAAGATATTAATAATGAACACACATTACTTAATAATCTGTTCTACTAATTTATTGGTATCTTTTTATCATTCATTGGTTAATTTGTGCTGATTAAAAAGAATGAGTTATTCTAAGCTTTACTATGTGGTTAGTTTTAGTATGAGAATCAATTCATGGTGGTTAGTTACACTAACCACTGGTTACCATTCTAATTATATTAAGACTTTGATCATGGCTTTGGCACTGGCAGATAGATATCCTATACATAATTTTTAGGGCTGTTTACGATTAATTTAAATTTAATCGTTAACTTTTGAACAATTAACAATTAATAATCGTTAATTTTGATTAAAGCCAAAAATTGAAATTTATGGTGTCATAGGTAACATTTATTAAAATACTTGTCGAAAATTGAAGTAACACTGGAATCTCTTCTTTATATGCCATCTTTTAGCCAACAACGCAAACAGACAACTGTATTGACATTATTTGGTTCAAGTGATAAGTGGGTCTTATTGACAATATAACCAGCCTAGCTGAACAATAGTTCACATAGCTTTAGATTGTCTCAGCTGAAGTTTCCGATACTGTAGTGGATGTTTGGTTTGCAGGTGATATGTATGCAAAGTGTTAGAACCATGGTAGCAATGTTCCCTTTAAGCAGCGCGGCTGCGCAGATATTTGACAGACGCCATGCAGGAGTTTAGAATCACCGCGCAGTAAATTTTGTAAAATATTGCACAAAAAATGGCCAATGTGCAAATTTGCACACGAGTTTGTTTTTTTAACTTTGCACACAGACTTAGAGTAAACATTGCATGGTAGGCAAACAATTTCTCTCAATGGACACAATAACCTTTATCAACATTTTGAACATTCACGTCAGTCAATAGTTTAAAACCAAAATGTTCGTGTAATTTCATCCGGAAATTAGTTTATATTTATCAGTATCAGCCGAAATATTTTACTTTTAGAATTCCAGTACATTTATAAGTGGTGGGTCGATTAATCGTTTTAAAAAATTTAATTGTTAAAATTTTTAACGATTAATCGAAAAATTAATCGTTAATTTCCGAAGCCCTAATAATTTTCAATTTGGTTTTAACAGGTTATTCAAAATATACACTTAATTTTTTTAAACATTAATAAACTACAACATCATTTGAAATTTTTTTCCATTTTCATGAATCCACTGCTCAAGCAACCCAGAAAATGCAGCAGTTTATGAGTATTTATAGCCAAGTAAAGAAGAAATAAATGAAAACAAAATGTAGTTAACACAAACCACTCCAAGTGGACTCATCTATGTGGCACTGTGTATAGTGTATAATTCATATATCTCTGCCTATGGGGAAAGTGGGCATATAAATAATACAGAGACTGATATCTGGCGCTTTAGAAGGCATGCTTGAAAAAGAAAAAAGTCCTTGAAGCCTAAAATGATTTACCTTTCACTCAAACACTTTTGGGACTGTAAAAGAAAAACTTCTCAGCAGACTGCCTGACACAGTGCCAACAGTTTACTTCCCAGCTGACTGCCTGACACAGTGCCAACATTTTACTTCCCAGCTGACTGCCTGACACAGTGCCAACAGTTTACTTCCCAGCAGACTGCCTGACACAGTGCCAACAGTTTACTTCCCAGCTGACTGCCTGACACAGTGCCAACAGTTTACTTTTTGGATCTTTGTTACTGGAAACAAATGGCTTCAGACAATGGAGATGCAAGGGGCATGTATCAAACACTCTTCAAAAATCTCATCCTCTCTGGTCAAATTATTAACTCATATAATCATAATGGTAGTTGGTTCAAATATTAATATTGAACAAAGAAGGTTGTCTCTAGAACCACGCTGTATTATATCCTTGTCTTGTCAATACTGAACAAAGAAGGTTGTCTCTAGAACCATGCTGTATTATATCCTTGTCTTCTCAATACTGGAACAACTAAAGGAAGAGTCGAATTTGTAGGAGCTCAAAAAAAGCAATTGATTACCATGCTAAAGGAAAGGCCCCGGGGAAAGTTGATAGTCGATATTCCTCATGAAATCCTCAAAATGGGAAAACTAGTACATGTATGACTAAAGCTCTTACATAATGAGCTCCCTGGTCTGTGTTAAGAAACAGGACACAATCTCTAACACTAACACCATAGATTGTGCACAAATAAAGACAACTACAATATTTGTAATAATTACTGAGGAATTTCCCACATGGACTAAGCAGAAAAGACTTTAGCCCATGCCACTCTCACTTGCCACCTCCAGCTCACTATATCAACCCAGTTTGGTTTCAAAAATGGCATTTCAAACTGAACAACGGTATCCTATTTCCTCTGAGCCAGTTGCAATCACAGTGTCATGAACAGCGTAGTCTTCTAATGCTTTTTTATCTGAATAAGGCATTCGAAAACAATAAGCTGTAAGGTCCTGGCATAATAATAATAATAAATTGATTATTTATATAGCGCTGTATCCCAGTAAGGAACTGGGCTCACAGCGCTTTACATGAAAGAAATAACATACCTATAAATATTACATTAACTTTCATATCATAACAAACACAAAAATTACAGTACATTATACATAAGCTATGTTAATCATTTACAAAAAATGTTTGTTGTTTCATTAATTTTGAAAATAAATGTTGAAAAGATGTGTCTTAAGTGCAGTCTTGAAGGACTTGGTTGTTTGAATACTACGTATGTGTAATGGTATAGAATTCCATTGCTTGGCTGCACAAAAAGAGAACGACCTTTCACCAAATGTTTTGGTGCGTGTCGTAGGAACAGAGAGAACGCGTGTGTCTGCAGAAGATCGTAGCTGGCGAGTGGGTGAGTAGACCGACAAAAGTTCAGTAAGATACGATGGGCATAAAATTGACTCCTTGCAATCATAGAGTCATTTGTAAAAAAAAATCCACAAATCAGCATTCCAAATAGCTGTTTCAGGGCATTCCTAGTCAGCATTAGTACTCGCACCAAGGTTTTTCTCAATACTACTTTAGTTTACTTTCAAGGACTGAAGTCAAAAAAGGAGCTGATTAATGAACTCCTGATGGTTCGGCCTTAAAGTCACACACAGAAGAAGTTCTGGATCAGTTATTTAATGGCATTGCCACACATGTAAAGAGTTTAAGCATACAATAGGTCTACAGCAAGAAAATGTCATGGTGCAAGTAACAAAGTCCACACCAAAAATAACTACTGATGGCAAAAATGTGTCAGTCATTGAGTTTCACTTAGTAAAGAGGAGAACAGCAGGGTCACTAAAACAGGGAGCAGATATGGCTAAATATGGCTAAATTAAACAAGACGGTTTGGAAGAATCATAAACCGACAGCTCATTAACTGATTGATTGATCACTCTCATTCAGTGATATGTGCTCCTATATGGCAGTGAAGTGCAAAACATATATTCCAGTTATGAGTCTCAACAGTTTCTACCTAATATGTCTGAGTTGCATTTAGCAAAGTCAATGCCAGGACCAAGAGCTTGGACAGATGTTTAGACAAATTAAAAACTAAGTAGCCTCAGCTGGTTAGGCAAAGTAAGGAGAATGGAGAAAGGCAATAATCGAAAAGTTCAGCTTTATATTTTTTTAACGAGGGGGGTAAGACTTATTGCATAGCCAAGGTTTACATTAAAATCGTTTACTAAAGTTACGTGAAGGAAATCAATAAAAGGGAAATAAATGCTGGTCACTGTTCCAGGTGTTTAACTCTAACAGCAAGGTATGAGTACGTTGCATGTAACAAAGTCGTTGCAACAAAAATAGCATCAAGTATGTCTTAATTCACAAGTGTCCAGGTGAGATAGCCAGTCAAAGTCAAGCCTTGTAAACCATTTCACCAAATGTCTTCAGCTACTAAATCTATACTAAAATTATATTTTTAATATATTACTTTTTGTTTCAGTATGCATACATTTTTACTAGGGCTGCGGAAATTAACGATTAATTTCTCGATTGATCGTTAAATTTTTTTATCGATTATAATTATTTTAATCGATAAAAATTCAATTAAAATTAAAGAAAATATTTATAATATTTTAAAAATTTTGTATTAATAAATAATTAATTATTAATAATTAATAATAATTTATATATTTTTTACGTACAAACTTCTCCCGCGTAATATTATAATTTATTTTATTACTTTATGTGGACCGGCAGACGTCAACTAAAAAATGGCTGACAGCATCAGCGCAGTTAAATTTAAACATACAACTAGAACGTTGAGCAAAAATTTTGTTTTTAAGCTAACTGCGGATAGCAAAGTCGAAGATGGTGAAAAGGTTTACTGTGTTCACTGTCATAAACAGTTTTCTTTTAAAGGATCAAATACATTGTTGACGTACCACCTTCAGCACAAACATCCGATCAAGTATCAACACATTGTCATAAATTTAATTCAAAATATTCTTAATTTTCAATGTCCGTGAGAAATGTTCAGTTTAATGACGTCATAAATTTCTATTTTTGGCTTTAATCGAAATTATCGATTAATTAATCGATAATTTTTCAAAAGTTAAAGATTAAATTTAAATTAATCGATAACAGCCCTAATTTTTACATTTTTTAAATTTCTTTATTTCTTTTTTTTTCTTCATTTTTATACCAACGCCCTTAACAATGTAACGTAATTGATAAAATGCAATTTAATAGAGCTTAATTCATTTTAATTAGAAAGAAAAAAAAGTAAAATGTCCTAATTTTAATTAATTTAAACATACTCACACACAAAAATCTGGCGTGCTAATGGTTGCTACTACAGCTCTTCGAATTATGTCAACAACATGGAAGTCTTTCCTAGAAATAGAGCACATTATCACAGCAAATTTTTGACCAGCTCCAAGTAGGTAAGCTTTCAGTGAGCTTAAAGGTATTTGAAAGTGGAAATCTTTCTCTGCAACTTTTAGTTTAGGCCTTATGTGATAGCAGGATAAATGCGATGATTTTTTTTCTTCTGTCCACTGACAGATGTAAAGTTGGTAAGGATCATGTTTTGAGTGATGAAATGATGTAAACCTTGAACAGCTCTCAAACTTGTGTATATGATACAATGCTTTGATGTCTCCATTTAAAGTGACCAAATGGATGTTGACCAACAAAGAATCACAGGTAAGAAAGTGAAGATAGTTGTTATAATTAGGTAAAAATTTCACATGAAATACCCAGTCAGTGTGAAGGTTGTATGTTTTGACCAGAAGGGATGACTCATTATTTACATGCCACAGTTTAGCAGTTTTATCCACGGAGCCAGTTAGTAAATAGCACTTGTCTGGCGTCACATCAATAGCAATGACAGCTGATGTGTGACCACAAAAAGTCTGACAATGAAATCCAGTAGCAATATCCCACGACTCTGCATTAGCATTGAAGGATGCAGTGAAGAGATGAGTGTCTGTCATTGTGAGGCAGGAAACTGAGTGTGTTGAGATTGTGTGAAGAGATACTCCATCAGGAATACACCAGACCTGAACTGTGTGGTCATCACACCCTGTGACAAAAAAGAAATTAGACAGCATCCTATTAAAATAAAGACCAATTTGATCATTTCCGTCAAAGATAACAATAGACAATTCCCCTAATCTTGTCAATTTATGTGTGTAAAATTTTCATTTTGAAGATAATGGTATTGCAAAAGAATTATTTATTTAAAAAAATAAAAGTAGGAACATTTTAAAATTAAATTACCTGTTACAATATTTCCAAAAAAATACTTAACAGATGTTATTCTCCAGGAACCCTTTTCAATGTAATTTTCATGAATTTTTATAGAGTGGCCTGTACTTAAACCCCTCAAAACAGATAAGGTGTGAATATAAAGTCTCTTGTAACACTGTCTTGTGTCAAATGTACAGTTTCTCTTTTCTGTTTCTGAGACTGTTTCAAGATCATAAATTCTATCTGCTACAACCGCTCCTTCATTTTCAGCCAGTTTCTTCCAAAGCTGTTGTGAATTGATGATTCTCTCATTCCAAGATTTGCTGACCTGTTCATAATATTACAGATTTTAAGACCAATAAATTCATTTTAAATATTTTCACAGTAAATAATATGTAACCTTGTTTCCTTATTTATTGATCTCAAATAAACTTTCTTATGGTTACAAGGAGAATATCATTAAAATCTAAAAAGTTAAAACAATAATTTTAGTTACCTGACAACAAACTAATAACTGCTTCCCATCAATGTACTGAAGTATTTGATATGTAATCTCAGGGGGTAGATAGCTAATGAAATCCCTGAATACTAAATCCTTGAGTTTAGTGCTCAACATGAAAAGCTGGCTGGACTGAAGAAAGAAAAGAATATTTCATTAACTGTGCTTTAAAATTGTTTGAAGAAAATACAGTAAGCTTTATGAACTTCAAAACACAAACTACCTAAAACAGAAGTTTGTTCCACTTTAACAGGGGTCATCAAACTACAACCTACAGACAGGATTCTGCCCACAATGACACATGTATTAGCTTGAGAAAATGTATGGAACACAAGACGTAATGCAACTTAATTTTAAACATATTGTTCGGAATACTAGGAGTAGGAGATCAAGTTACAAAATAGCAAATACCAAGGCAGAATGAGGAAAACAATTTACTGATAAGAATCTTCATCCGAGAGTATGATGAAAGCAAAAATGACTTTTGTCCTAAGAAAGACAATTTGTTTGGGAGTATCTGGCTTTTAGCAAGTTCAATTGAGTGGAGAACACACGAAATTGAAGAGAAATTAGTGCTACAGAAATGCAAGTAAGCTAAGAAGTTGTGGTATTTTCTGGAGCTGGGTGAGTCTACTGATCTCTGGAGTACATCACTTGTATTCATTCATGGTGGACAATATTAATATAGACTTTCAGATACAGAAAGAGTTGGTATCCATTTGCAGCATCATGGTAGAACAATTGAAAAAAGGCATTTTCATGCAGGTGAAGATAATGTCAAAGACTATAACCTTCAGTGAAACCAGCATCAAGGTTTTATAGTTGATGGAAGAAAAAACATGACTGAGGACAAAACATGACTGAGGCAAAAACATGACTGAGGAAAAAACATGACTGAGGAAGGGTCTTGTGGTGCAGATCAGGATTCTATTGGAAGATCCTCTAATTTCAGGAGCTCTGTTCATACACAGCATCCTACATCAGCCAGCACTCTGTTCATACACAGCATCCTACATCAGCCATCACTCTGTTCATACACAGCATCCTACATCAGCCAGCACTCTGTTCATACACAGCATCCTACATCAGCCAGCACTCTGTTCACACACAGCATCCTACATCAGCCAGCACTCTGTTCATACACAGCATCCTACATCAGCCAGCACTCTGTTCACACACAGCATCCTACATCAGCCAGTATCCTACATCAGCCAGGATCCTACATCAGCCAGCAATCTGTTCATACACAGCATCCTACATCAGCCAACACTCTGTTCACACACAGCATCCTACATCAGCCAACACTCTGTTCACACACAGCATCCTACATCAGCCAGTATCCTACATCAGCCAGGACCCTACATCAGCCAGCATCCTACATCAGCCAGCATCCTACATCAGCCAGCATCCTACATTAGCCAGCATCCTACATCAGCCAGCATCCTACATCAGCCAGTATCCTACATCAGCCAGTATCCTACATCAGCCAGTATCCTACATCAGCCAGTATCCTACACTAGCCAGCTCTCTGTTCACACACATCATCCTACATCAGCCAACACTCTGTTCACACACAGCATCCTACATCAGCCAGCATCCTACATCAGCCAGTATCCTACATCAGCCAGTATCCTACACTAGCCAGCTCTCTGTTCACACACATCATCCTACATCAGCCAACACTCTGTTCACACACAGCATCCTACATCAGCCAGCATCCTACATCAGCCAGTATCCTACATCAGCCAGTATCCTACATCAGCCAGCATTCTACATCAGCCAGCATCCTACATCAGCCAGCACTCTGTTCACACACAGCATCCTACATCACCCCGGTATCCTACATCAGCCAGTATCCTACATCAGCCAGTATCCTACATTAGCAAGCATCCTACATCAGCCAGCATCATACATCATCCAGCACCCTACATCAGCCAGCATCCTACATCAGCCAGCACTCTGTTCACACACAGTATCCTACATCAGCCAACATCCTACATCAGCCAGCATCCTACATCAGCCAGCATCCTACATAAGCCAGCATCCTACATCAGCCAGCATTCTACATCAGCCAGCATCCTACATCAGCCAGCATCCTACTGCTAATCTGCTGTCTATGACTTGACTCATCATAAAGCAGTGAGGTGGCTAATCTGCTGTCTATGACTTGTCTCATCATAAAGCAGTGAGGTGGCTAATCTGCTGTCTATGACTTGTCTCATCATAACAGTGAGGTGGCTAATCTGCTGTCTATGACATGTCTCATCATAAAGCAGTGAGGTGGCTAATCTGCTGTCTATGACTTGACTCATCATAAAACAGTGAGGTGGCTAATCTGCTGTCTATGACTTGTCTCATCATAAAGCAGTGAGGTGTCTAATCTGCTGTCTATGACTTGTCTCATCATAACAGTGAGGTGGCTAATCTGCTGTCTATGACATGTCTCATCATAAAGCAGTGAGGTGGCTAATCTGCTGTCTATGACTTGTCTCATCATAACACAATTAGGTGTCTAATCTGCTGTCTATGACTTGTCTCATCATAACACAATTAGGTGTCTAATCTGCTGTCTATGACTTGTCTCATCATAACACAATTAGGTGGCTAATCTGCTGTCTATGACTTGTCTCATCATAAAGCAGTGAGGTGGCTAATCTGCTGTCTATGACTTGTCTCATCATAAAGCAGTGAGGTGGCTAATCTGCTGTCTATGACTTGTCTCATCATAACACAGTGAGGTGGCTATGGCTAATCTGCTTTCCTTGACTTGTCTCATCATAACACAGTGAGGTGGCTAATCTGCTGTCTATGACTTGACTCATCATAAAGCAGTGAGGTGGCTAATCTGCTGTCTATGACTTGTCTCATCATAAGGCAGTGAGGTGGCTAATCTGCTGTCTATGACTTGTCTCATCATAACACAGTGAGGTGGCTAATCTGCTGTCTATGACTTGTCTCATCATAACGCAGTGAGGTGGCTAATCTGCTGTCAAGTACTGTTTCCTTTTCACAAGCCCAAGACAAATTTTATGGATTTCTCAATGAAAAAAGACAGAGCAAATCCACAGCTGTCAGATCCTACATGACTGTCAAAATCGTCATTTTTGGTCAAAGAAACTTGAATCTACAAGGATAGGATAACCTCATCTGTGGCGTGGAATCATCAAAGAACTCAGAGAAATTTGCTATTTTTTAAGATCAACTGAAAGAAGAAAATGTCATCACTTTCACTGTTTTAAAGTGTTTTGTACTACAATCCCCAAAGATGTTAACCATTTCCATAAAAAATTATTTGTGACTTAAGAGCCTTAGACTTAGAGGCATTTTTTAAAAGAGATTTTCAGATCTTGACAGAATTGAGAGTTAATTTGCTGGCTGGTTTGTGTGATTAGGATATGTGCGCACAGTGTCTGATACAACTAACTTTTTGCCAACATCACTTTCTTTTATATAGTTATAGTTAATACTGTACATATAATATAATGGTTGTCTTTGTTAGGCATTGAAATTCCACTCAACCCTGAATAACACAGAATGATGGTTTTTATTAGGATTTTACCTAGAGCTTTTGTTCTGGCTTGAATTATTATAAGAATGATTATGCAGCTTGTATTTGCCATTTTGCCTGTATCCAGCCTGCAGTGAATATAAATTAGGTAACCCCTGCTCTCTAACATTTTTTCCCTTGATACATCTTAAAGTTAGACCCCTGCTCTCTAACATTTTTTCCCTTGATACATCTTAAAGTTAAAGTATGTAAGAGTGAATGCTAGGATTACCTAGTTAAATGATGTATTAAAGAATTCAATATTGATTCTCCATCACTGCCAAAAAAAAGCCTGTGTCAACTAAACTAGCATCAAGACAACTTGGACTGGAAAACAAAAGATTGACTTTTTGGCTTGGATGATTATATAGCCAATTCCTAGATCTCGCCCATACTCTTAACTCACCCCAGATGCAGCTATTATTGAATCAAGAACAAAGTTTTTATCTTCATCAGTGAGAAGGCTGTAACTTGAAATAAAAGTATTCAGCCATTCTTTTGAGAGACTTGGTTTGGACATTTCATGAGTCTGAAATTTAAGTATAAAGATTATGATCAATTACCACTTTCTTTTAATATTACATGTATTATCATGCTTTCAAGCCCTTGATTCATTTTGCTTTAAAGGAACAATCATTTACAGAACGTCATTTTTTCAATTTTGTTGAATACATAATGAAGTCTCACACCATTTGCCAGTAGAAAAGTGACTTTAAGTTATTGCTGATGCCAAATTATTATATAATTATCCAACATTTCATTTTCTTTTAAACTCTTTTTGTAGTCCAACAAAAATAATTATCAAATTAAATAAGCAAAGATCTTCTTTTCATTTCACAATTTTTTTCTAGGTAGAGTTGTTTTAAGTTTAAGCTTTTAACATTAAAAGGTTTTAGTTTTAATAAAATTCAAAGCATTCTAAGTCTTGGTTAAATTATGAATGACAAATAATAATTTTTATTTTTAAATCTGTTTTATTAACTCTATTATCACTCTCTCCCTCTCTCGCTCTGTCTGTCCTGGTCCTGCCCGCCCGCAGAAAAACAAAAGTCAAAAGTGACCCACTTCCTGTGATCCTATCGAGCTGAAATTTAGCACATAGACTTTTGTCGCCTAACAATGCATTGTATCAAAATTTCAGATCAATCGAATGTACCGTAATTAAATTAATGAATTTTTAGTTTATCTCTATGTATCTCTATCATGTAGCATGTGTAGCGTCTGCCATAGTTGACCTCCACGGGTCACTCGAGTTTCAATCCAACCCTCGAGATGTCACAGGGTCTATTGCGCGGTGCGTGATATATTGAACATAATCAATACTTTTAGTTATGTCTCATATATAAGGAATTTATAGTCAAAAACTATGTTTTTACAGGTTGTTATTTTTTTTGGTTGGGGGGAGTGGGTAAATTCAGCAAGTTGACCAGCACTCTATTAAGCTCTTGGGGGCCATCCATAAATGTGGTCACATGATTTTGGCCAATTTTTCACTCCCCCTCCCCCCTCGTCACAAAAACTTAGACCCCCTCCAATAAGACGTCACAAAGCTTTGCACCCCCCCCCCAAATAAAAGCTGTATTTTCTATTTGAAAAAGAGCATTTTAAAATCACTTTTTTTGTAATTTAAGTATGTATTTAGTTAATTTAGTGTAAGTAAGGTTTCACTCTATCGTAACACGCGTGACGCCATGTAAAACGTCATAAAATAAATAGTAAGAAATCAAATATTTAAGTGGAACTTTTATTTAAAGTTGGAGTTTTGATGTGAATGTGACGTCACATTTCTCAAATACCCCCTCCCCCTCGTCACACATTCACATCGTCACAAATGTGTGAACCCCTTACGTGTGTGACGTCATTTATGGACAGTCCCTTGTTTACAATTTTTCTTTTGTTAAAATTTGAAATTTTATATTTGTATGTGAGCTGAAATAATTAAATTAATTTAAGTTGTTATTAAAAAGAATTTAATCATAATCATAGTCATAGCAATATTTCAATATATAATAATAATATCTTATCTTATCTTATCTGTTTACAGACGCTCCTTCTATACAGAAGATTATTGCGTCCTACGCTTATCTATGGTTTGTGTTTAGTCCTGCATTTTTATTAGAGATTTAAATGTTGATAAAGTGTTGGTTTTCCTGGATTCTTCAGGCAACCCATTCCACGCCCGAATTCCGGACGGGAAGAAGGAAAACTTGTATGTGTTTGTTCTTGCATACGGAATAAGAAAGGTGTTTTTATCCTTATGTCTATCTGAGGGTTGTATTAAGTTATCTTTGTGTTGTATTTCTAAATTAGAATTAATTGCTTTATGTATGATTACTACTTTGCTCTTGGTTCTTCTATCCTCTAGTGTTTCAAGGTTTAATGATTTAACTAATGGTGTTACTCTTGTCAGTTTCGAATATTCTCCAGTAATGAATCTGGCAGCTCTTTTTTGAATTTGTTCTAGTTTATCAATGTTTTCTTTGGTGGATGGGTCCCATACAGAAGATGCATATTCTAGTGCAGGTCTCACCAAAGTGAGGTAGCATTTTAGTTTTATATCTCTATTACATTTGTTAAAGTTCCTTTTTATAAAGCCTAAGGTTTTATTTGATTTTTTAATAACTTCATTGACATGGGGATTCCATGATAGTTTCTCATTTATTAAGACTCCTAAGTATTTTGCATCTTTAGTTTGGGTCAGTTCTTTTCCATGAATGTAATATTTTGAATTTATTTGTTTCTTTTTCTTTGTTACTCTTAACAGTTGACACTTTTCTGGATGGAAAGACATACTCCAGTTAGTTTCCCATTTTATCAATTCATCTAAGTCTTTTTGTAAAATTTTGCTATCTTGTTCTGATTTAATTGTTCTATAGATTATACAATCATCAGCAAATAGCCTAACTTTTGTACCTGTTGAGATGTTGTTGGGTAAATCATTTATATAAATTAAAAAGAGTAAGGGACCTAGCACAGTTCCTTGTGGAACTCCTGAGTTAACCTTTATTGGTGCAGATTTAGATCCATTAATTATTACAGTTTGCTCCCTGCCCAAAAGGAAGTCTTGGATCCAGTGATGTAAGGAACCTGAGATTCCAAAGGAGTTAAGTTTTTTAAGTAAACTAAGGTGGTGAACTTTGTCAAATGCTTTTGAGAAGTCTAGTAATATTGTATCTATTTGATCATTTTTGTCCAAGCCTTTTGATAGTTCATCTATTAAACCTATTAATTGTGTTTCACATGATCTGTTTTTTCTAAAGCCGTGTTGATGTGGGCATAGGGCATTATATTTGTCAAGGTGGTTAACTATTCTACTATATATTATGTGTTCTAGTAATTTACAGGTGATACTAGTAAGTGATACAGGCCTGTAATTACCAGGGTCTGATTTATCCCCTTTCTTAAAGAGTGGAGTTACTTTAGCTAATTTCCAATCCTGGGGCACTTTACCCTGGTTTAGTAGAGAGGCTTGAAAGAGAATTACAAGGATTGGGGACATTTCATTGCTTAGTTCTTTTAATAACCTTGTAGGCAAATCATCTGGGCCAGTAGCGTTGTTTATTTTAAGTTTTTTAGGAGTGAATGTATACCTATCTCATCTACAGTTATGTTACCTATTTCCTCCATTTTATTTAAATTTATTAAAACTTCCTTGTCGCCTGAGGCAGAAAAAGATGATGCAAAATATGTGTTAAGGATATTAGCTTTAGTTTCATTATCATTATATGTTCTATTATTTGAGCCTTTTAGTGTGGCTATTCCTGAAGGTTCCATTTTTTTAGATTTGATAAAGGACCATAAGTTTTTATTGTTATCTTTGGTAAGTACATTGTTTATATATTCATTTTGGAGGTTCCGACTAAGTTTTTGTGTCAAGTGTTTAATCTTTAAGTATTTTTTGTGTATCCTATATGAATGAATTGGTAGCTTTATATTTCTTAAATAAGTTCTCTTTTAGTTTGCATAGCTTTTTCAATCTAGAATTGAACCAGCATTTGTTAATTTTATTTGATGTTAGTTTTGTTGGAACATTCTCATCCATTATAGTTTTTAGATTTGTTTTTATATCTTTCCAAATTTCTTCTACTGGGCTATTTGTGTTAAATTTACTTAGGAAATACTGTGAGAATAGAACATAATATGTGTCAATAGCTCCTGAAAACAGAAATTCGCATAGTTAGAGTTTAGACTTAAACTAAAACTAAACTTAAATGATAGGGCGAGGGCGGCCTAGGCCTACTAATGGCACTAATGCCTACTAATACTAACTAAGTAACTAGGCCTACTAACTAAGAGTAAGAGTACTTACTAAGACTAAGCCTAATCGTCTAAGCCTAATTATTATTAATATTAAAATAAAAGGTTATAATATGATTATTGCCGTATATGATAGTTTATATAATAAAAATTCAATGTACAATACCATTTCTGATTTTGAAATTTAGGGGACATTGTGTTTTATATCCTTTCAGTTACAGTTGTAGTACTTGTAGACACCATTCTCTGGACCAAAAAACGTTAATAAAATAGTCGACTATTTAGACATTGATAAATTATTATTAAAAACGAAAAGTGTAAGATTTCTTTAAACTTATTAACAAAAGATGTTGAGATCTTAGTTGAGATGCGCATAATTAGATTTTAAGACATTTTAATTTGAAATCTGTTCCTCTTTAAAAGAAATTTTAAAAACAGTAAAAAAACGAAGTTTTTGACTATCTAAATCCTTTAAGTACGAGACAAAACTAAAAGAATGTTCATTATAATAAGCAGCGACAGACCATTCAAAAATACAAAATAGCAGTTGTGTCGTAAAACATGTTTAATATATATAATGCGAACCGATCTGGAATACTTTTATAAAAAGTGTTGTCAATAAAATACGCACCTTATTGTGCGACAGAAAGGTTGTTCAATATAATACGCACCGCGACACTCTATCTCAATAAATAGAGGTAAAAAGAAGATTTTTTAAAAAAACACGTTTTTATAAGTGTACTAAAAAGAAGGAAATAATTTAAAACTAATAAGTTCAAGTACTTTCATGTAATATGACTAAACTAAAAACGTTGGGCGGGCGCTTATGAGGTTTTAGCCTACATATGCGGTTCACTCATTCTCTCACTTAGAGTTAGATATCTTTTTTGCCTTCTTAATTATAAATCTTTAATATTTATACCAAACACCCGCCCCAAGTTTTTAGTCATATTATATGAAAGTACTTGAACTTATTAGTTTTAAATTATTTTTTTCTTTTTACTACACTTATAAAAACGTGGATTTTTAAAATCTTTTTTTTTACCTCTATTTATTTTATTCTTTTTAGTCCACTTACAAAAACGTGGTTTTTAAAAATATTTTTTTTACCTCTATTTATTTTTATACCAAACACCTCATAAGCGCCCGCCCAACGTTTTAAAAACACAGTGATGTGGTCACGGGGTGAACACATGAATGTCAACAACAGCAGACGGTACAGATGCGTATATATAGATAAACTAAAAAGTTCAATAATTTAATAACGGTACATTCGATCGATCTGAAATTTTGATATAATGCATTGTCATCCAAGATCTATCTGTGGTAAAATTTTGAGATCTCTAGGACCATCAGAATTGGTTTAATTTTACGTTGGCAGATTTGAAAAATTGTGGACAGACAAACCACAAACAAACAATGCCACAGGAACGAAATCGAGTTAATAAAAACGTGGTTAAAAAAATAACATGATACATAGAAATAAATAAAATAATCTTAAAATTCAATAATTTAATTACAGTACATGCGATCGATGTGAAATTTTGATATATCGTTTTTATCATCGGCACAAGTCTGCCTGCAAAATTTCAGATCGCTAGCTTACGAGGAAGTGGGTTTTAAATCGATCCAAAATTTTGGCGACAATCAAGCAAACAAGGGTTCAAACAGACACAACGAGTTAATATAAAGGATTTAAAAAGGACTTTTAAGTTTAACGCTGGAAAATGATGCATAATTTAATTTTAAAAAATGCATAGCATTATGTATTTAAGAAATTAACATATAGCCCAATGAATGTGCAGGAGTTTAAGTATAAATAGTATAATAAATAAGTATACATTATAAGTATAAGTAAGAATAATTTAGTAGAATAAGTAAGTGTGTAGAGAATTAAATCAAACCTATTACCATTACTATCAAAATTGGGTCAGCAATGACGATATTTTATCAAAATACGGACCAGCAAAAATATTAGCCTTCCAAAAAAGTTCAGGCTATACAGAGCTCTCGTTAAAATCGTGGTCCTTTACTTTACTTAATGGATTTGAGATCTGGACACTACTAGCAACCACTGAAAACAAGCTGCAAGCATTTGAAAACAAATACATGAGAAAAATTATCCAGATCTCTTATCTGGAATACAAGACCAATGACTATGTCTGCGACAGAATAACATCCATTGCGGGCTGACAGGAAACTATTATAGCAACAATTAAGAGACGCAAGCTGGCATGGTTCGGTCATGTGCTGCAACATGATAGCCTGACAAAAATCATCCTTCAAGACACTGTAGAAGGGGGTCGGCGAAGAGGTCAAGAGCGAAAAAGTTGGCTTGACATCATAAAATATTGGACAGTGCTGAGGTTGAATTAATTACTGGTCGCCGCTCAATATAGACAAATGTGGAGATCGTTGTTTGATGATGTGTCTACGCCCCCCCCCCAACTACCGCAACTGTCGTGGGACTGATGATGATGATGATTACTATCAACATCGACTATTGGCATTGGTACTATCTTCAATTTAAAAAAATAATATAGACTTTGGGCATTATAATTGATGAATGAAAAAAGTATATTTTTAAATATTTCATTGATGACTCCATTATATTAAACGTGGCCTGCATTATAGTTACAGCTATTCTGCGAATAAAAAACAATTTTAAAATTTCAAACATTCCATTTCTTCGTAAACGTAGCTTTTTACGCATTTTTTGTCGAACGCTAAGTGGAAAATGTGGATACTTTTTAGGTGAGTAGAAAGCTCTGTATATTTTGAATTAATAGCTTTCAGTTCCAATTCTTCTTCTTCTTAATTTAAACACACACAGCTATTTATTTAATATTGGTCATAAGTCATATACCTATTTTGCTATAAAGTCACACAAGCATTAAGTTGGTCATAAGTAATTAAGGCATCAAGTTCACGCGAGTTCTTCACCCTTTACAATGCTGGATTCATCTATAAGATACACAAGCTAAGGGCCCCCACCTCCAAAAAAAAATATTATAATAAGTGTCCGAGTAAGCAATTGTCATAATATGTGGCACTGACACAGAATATATGGACTAAATCTCAGTTAGATTAGGGCATTTATCATTTAGGGCCTTATGAAGTCTAAATCCGGCAGTGACCCTTTGTAACCAAGGAGAAGGTGTCTAAATATTTTATACAAGCGTAGGGAAATTATGAGATATATACAGTCCACTTTCCATGTGCTCTCCTCAGGGCCGGCCCTAGAGTATGCGGGGCCCAAGGCAGCAAACGCTGTGCGGGTCCCCGAATGACAGGCGACAGGCAATAAGCGAGACTCATGCCTAAATGTGCATTTCTACATATATTAAAATAATGGTGAATAAGAAATTAAATTACTTAAATTTTTACTCTTTAATGGCTTTGACACATCAATAATTAAAGTTTTATTCATTTAATTTAATATCTGAAAACTCCAAAAAGATGTTAATAATTAAAATGTTTTGCTTTGGCTAATTGACTTGGCATTATAAACTATTAAACTATATACACTAGCGTTGGTTTGGTTGTATCTTCTACTTCCACCTTGTTTTCACAACTTACACGTACATCTTGTGATCTTTAGCGGCAGCTAAAACTGAAATAAGTACATTATTGTCAAGATCCTTAGCAACATCATTCTCAATTGACAAAATAGCTAAGTTACTGAGCCGATCTTGAATCATTGTTGAAGGCAAATAGGGTTTTAAACGTTTTGGTTTCGAAAAGCTTCTTTCTCCAACTCCAATTGCAACTCTTCAGCAGTCATGAAACCATCAAGATCCTTACTTTCGCAGGCTGTGAGTTTTTTCTCCAGGTTCATACTGATAAAATGTATATAGAAATGCAAAAGAGTCATGATTGATGCCTTCGCATTTTTTCAAAGTGACTCTCCATCGACAAGATTGCCATGAATCGGGTTTTTTTTTAAATGTGTGAAATTTTTTTTGTTCCTCTACAAATCTTTCATCTTCTCCTTTATATGTAAATTATTTTTTTTCGCACTCTCGTCTCTTTGAAAATGGGTTCAACTTCTAAAACCGTGGAAATTTCTTTTGCAATTGCCATTCCTATTTCAAAACCAACATTTCTGTAAGATTTTCAACCATTCGCAAGTATATTCCATGCTGTCAACTGTGGTTGCTAGATCGACAGAATTTATAAGAACTGTAATTCTTTGTTGAAGTAATTAAATTGGAAGAATATGTCGCACCAAAAAGCAATTGAAACAAAGAAAATAAAACTCTTAAGTTGTTTGCACAATGGCTCTGCTTCATTTCGAGCTTTTGAATCACTACTTTGCTCTGGAAATTCAAAAAGTACATCAAAGATTTCGCCTGCTTGATATCGCACTGCATTTACACTTTCAAAACGGATTTCCCATCTTGTTTCACAAAGTGGTTTCACATAAATATTTCGAACATATTTGGAAAGGATCACCAATCGCTTTGTAAAAGCAGAAAATAAAACATAGATTTGTTGAATTATATTCCAAAAAAGTCATTGCACCAGTCATATCAAATAGCAGCAAGTTGTAATTGTAACAGGTTGTTGTTGTTGTTGAGCCTTGTCGTCCATGACGGGCATCCATCGATCATCGTCGGCGTCTGCGATTCCTCCAAGGGCAGAGGCCACCTATGAAGAGACTTCCAGCCATCCCTAACCTGGGCCAGCCTCTCCAGGATCTTCCAGTCATGTCCAATTCTCTTGATGTCTGCCTCCCAATTCTCTGCGCCAAGTATTTCTTGGACGACCTCTTTTTCGCTTTCTTTGAAGGTTTCCATTTCAGGGCTTGCCTTGTTGTATTGGAGGCAGGTTTTCTTAGTGTATGACCAATCCACCTCCACCACTTGTGGAGAATTTCTTCCTCAATTGGCTTCTGCTTTGTCCGCTGCCACAGTTCCCGGTTGCTGATTTTGTCCGGCCAGTGAATTATTAGAATCCTTCTTAGACAATGTTGATAAAGGACTGGATTCTGGTCAGTCCTTCTCCACGTCTAGCTCCATATAGCAGCACAGGGATTCACCATGGCGTTGAAGATCTTTATTTTTAAATCCTTTATATTAACTCGTGGCGTCTGCTTGATTGCTTGATGCCTTGCTTGTTTGCCGAAAAAAACTTTTGATCGATTTTAACCCACTTCCTCCTATGCTAGCGAGCTGAAATTTTGCAGCCAGAATCGTACCGATGATAAAAATGATATATCAAAATTTCAAATCTATCGCATGTACTGTAATTAAATTAATGGATTTTTATATTATCTCTATTTATCTCTATGTAGCATGTTAATTTTTTGCAAGAGTGTCGCGGATAGCAAGCTGAAATTTTGCAGGCAGACTCGTGCCGACGATAAAACGATCTATAAAAATTTCAGATCGATCGAGTGTACAGTACATTGTAATTAAATTAATGAATTTTGAGATTATCTCTATTTATCTCTATGTAGCATGTTAATTTTTGTGCTTGAGTGTCACGGTGCGTATTATATTGAACAACCTTTTTAATATTTTCGTGTCGCGCGTTGCGGTGCGTATTATATTGACGATACTTTTTAAAAATATATTCCCGATCTGTAAATGTAAATGCTAGTAGTTGCTAGTCTGTCTCGCGGTGCGCACTATATTAAACATGTTTTTATAACCATTTTCCCGTGATCAAATCGAGCTGAAATTTAGCAGGCAGACTCTAGTATTTTTTAACTATAAATTCTTTATGTATGAGACATAACTAACATTTTGGATTTTTTGGATTGTCGTGCGATGCGTATTATAATGAGCCTACTTTTATAGTTTATGTCTCGTAAATAAAGGATTTATAGTCAAAAACTTTGTTTTTAACGTTTTTTTTATTAACTTGCTGCTTAGCTTAGGTTTCTGGAGACCCAAACATACTTGAGTTGTTGGAAGGCTGGTCATAGGGGTAAAAAAAATGTCCCCAGGATTTAATTGTAAAGACGAGCTTGTAGTCTGACTTATGCCCCTTCATGTTCGCGCCGTTGTCGTATCTGCTGCGATATCAGCAACAACTATTTTGTCAGTTCCAGTAGTAAGACTTCAAGCAGGTTTGTCCAGTACTTTCTTCTTCTTCTAGAAGTACTCATGAATTTCTTCAGAATATCCACCCTTCTGGGCTAACATAGCGAATTATCAGTGACATCTGTTCTTTATGACTTTTGTCCGGTGTGCAATCAAGTATTATGACTGATTACAGACAACGTGCAAATTGATGTATAGTAAATTAAGACTGTAAGATATGTCATGATATAAAATATACACCTATCCCACCTATAAGCTACCTAATGGGGATCGAAGGGTGTCCTTAAATCTAAATTTTCCTTAAAAAGGGGATCTTCATTTTTTTATACTTACCATAGCTAGTTAAAACCTAAAAGTTGCCTGTTCATAAATAAAAATGTTCACCTGAATCCATACATTCTTACTAACATGCTCTAGCAAAATTCCTTTTTGAATTATGATTTAGGGGTGATTATAATTTTTATTATATTAGTCTATTTTTCTAAATATTTTAGCATGAAAACATAAATAATAAAACGAGTTTTTTATGCTGTTGTTATTTTTTTTTAAAGTATTACGTAAGTAGTAAAATTGTAAAAGGTAGTCAAAAAATGTTTATTTTCAACGCACAGGGCCCAAGGCGGTTGCCTCGTTCGCCTTGCCCTAAGGCCGGCCCTGGCTCTCCTGGTTGTTTAAGCGGATCATGTACCTTTTGGAAGCACCTATGTGTGCGACGAGCTCTACTCCCAGTGGCGTAGCTAAAGAGTGCTTGACCCTCTAGGCCCTAGGCGGTTGACACCACCATATCTACAGAGCAGACTCTACTCAATCTAGATGAATTTCATAATTTGATAATCTATCAACCTTAACATTTACAAAACTTTAACAAATATGTATGCATGTATATGTGGACTAAAAGCATCTGCATGTATGCATGTATATGTGGACTAAAAGCATCTGCATGTATGCATGTATATGTGGACTAAAAGCATCTGCATGTATGCATCTATATGTGGACTAAAAGCATCTGCATGTATGCATCTATATGTGGACTAAAAGCATCTGCATGTATGCACGTATACGTGGACTAAAAGCATCTGCATGTATACGTGGACTAAAAGCATCTGCATCTGATCATTCATTAGAAACACAAAATGAATTTTTAAAGTCCTTGGAAATCATATGAAAAATATTCGTTACAAAGGATATGAAAGCTGAGAGCTATTAAACATTATGTTCGACATTAGTACAGGTGACATGTCCCACCATGACGAGATATTTCTATTGATCGGGTAAGTGAATATTTTCGAACTGTTACCCTTACCATAGTTGGTGTTCACATTCCCACTGTTACCCTTACCGTAGATGGTGTTCACATTCCCACTTTTACCCTTACCATAGTTGGTGTTCACATTCCCACTGTTATCCTTACCATATGTGGTGTTCACATTCCCACTGTTACCCTTACCATAGGTGGTGTTCACATTCCCACTGTTACCCTTACCGTAGATGGTGTTCACATTCCCACTGTTACCCTTACCATAGGTGGTGTTCACATTGCCACTGTTACCCTTACCATGGTGGTGTTCACATTCCCACTGTTACCCTTACCGTAGATGGTGTTGATATTCCACAATGGGAAAGTGTAAAATAAAGAAGTTTTCCCAATTAATGGGGGTGGGGGCCTAATGACATTAGTTTTAAGATTCTTACAAATCTGAAATGTAGCAATTACAAGCTAAGGAAGAAAAATAACGAGCTCTTGCATGGTTACAACACGGTCACAATTTCTGGAATCCACTGAGGCGTTAGAGCTGTTGAGAAAAGAGCTAAGAACGTGAATTTTGATTCACTTTGCTTGGGCAGTCTACAACTCATTTTATACCGCTATCAAAAAGAAATATATCGCGGTAATCCATTTTTTTAACAACAACATACAAAAAAAAGGGGGGGGGGTTAGTATGAGTTTACCGCACTAGATGACAACAAGTGGCCGTTCATAAATTACTTCACGCGATTTCGGCCGATTCTTTTTCGTCACAAAAAGTTAGCCCCCTCCTCGAATATGACGTCACAAGTTTTTCCCCTCCCACCACATAAAAGCCGTCTTTCCTATAAATAAGCATGTTTCAAATCACTTTATTGTCATTTATTGAATGCATTTAGTGTAAGGCTGCACTCTAATATCTTAACGCTCGTGAAGCCATTTAAAATGTCATTAAAAAAATTGAAGGTCATCAAATATTTAAGCGGAAATTTTATTTAAAGTCGCGCGTTTTTTATGTGACGTCACAGTTCTTAAAATATACCCCTTGTCACACATCGTCACAAATGTGTGAACCCCCTCCCCCCCCCCTTTTCCAAAATAATAATAAAATAGGTGCGTGATGTCATTTATGGAAGGTCCTCAACCCTAGCTATGTCACTGTCTACTACGCACCATAAATAAAAGATAGTTTTATTGCTATCAGTCTCAGTCAGGGCGAGTTCATTTGATTCATATAATCATTGGGCATTGGCATTGGGCCATGGGCATGACGGCATCAGACAAATAAGGGGCCGTCCATAAAGTACTTCGCGCTCCGATGGGGGGGAGGGGGTCTAAGAAAGTGTGACACTTTGTGACAGGGGGAGGGGGGTCAGGCCATGTGTATGTCACACATTTATTTTTTAAATTATTTTTTTCTAATTTATTTATATTTTTAAAGTAAAATTTAAATAGCTTTAAAAACAATTTTCAAAAATTTTGTGAAACATTAGAATTAGTTTTATGTCAAAATAGCATGACATGCGTTTTTCCTGAATGTGTTCTTCATAAATCGGAATTGGATACAGCAGGACTCATATCGAAGGATCATGGATGGTTTGACAATCATCTTCGCACCAGCCAATATTTCACTCATATTGTTAAATATCACAACATGAAATGTTGCGACAAAGCACGAAGCTCATATTTCAACGTTTTACCGTCAAGATTCTTCCCTCCTCCAATCCCAATCAACCAAACAATTGATGGACTCAAAGCTTCAGAAAGAGCAGATCTATGGCGGATTAAGGGGGGGGGGCTGAACGGGCAAAAGCCAGGGGCCCCCGATGATTTAGGGCCCCCAAACTTAGCATATTTTATAATAAATGTGGACAAATGTATACATGAATTGCTGAAAATATGATAAATTAATAAAATCTCATCTATTAAAATGATCTCTTTTCCCACACAATAGTCTTAGCAGTCAAAAAACCTGATTTGATAGGCTCAATAACAGAAATTATTAACAAATATTATATATATTTTTTAAATTAACAACCCTAATTGAGCTCTCGTGGCCGAATGTGAACTTGTGGTGCTAGCGGTGGTGGGTTCGATCCCCGGGTGGGGTGTGAATTTTTTTTCTTTTCATTTTTTAAAATTTTTTATAAATTGTCTTTTACACTCAATTTTAGGATACCGACAAAAAGTGATTTCTTCGAATTCGGTTTTTTCATGAATAATCATTTTGGATGAATATTTACAAGTTACAGTCTTATATTAGCTGCTAGCAATCATTTTATCTAAAGGTGCACTGGCTGGATAGGGCCCCAGTTTGAATTGCAGCCAGGGGCCCCGTGCAGCCTGGAGCAGATGCAGATTCTCATAAATTTCCTTCCTTGTTTGTAGCACAAACTCTAAAATTTGATTACATCATGCCAAGATCAACAGGAGTTTTCAAAGTACAACCATATGATTACCAGCTTATTGGATCGACTTTGCAAAGTATGTCACTTATATTTTGCCTCACAAACAATGTTGAAGAAACATACAGGACAATACAGAGCTCGGGCTCAGGAGAATGTGCCCACCCATACTATTCAAGAATCAACTCAGATAAAACGCATCCGTCCTTTGAGAATCGCTTCTAGAAAGCAAAGAGAACCCATGGCAGTTATTGCCAGAAGAAATAATGCACATACAGGGGCTGTTGAGTGGCTAGATGAGGACGAGTTGATCTGTCTGCAATTATCCTTCTAGGAAACGATGATGGTGAAAGATTGATGTCAGTCGTAACTATGGATGAACACTTCACTTCACCGTTGTAAGATGATGTCCAGTGAATATTTTTTGAATGAAACATAATTCAAAGGACCATAATAAACAGATTCAATATAGCACAAGAGTTGGTCACATAATTTGTCAATCTAGTCTTTTTTTAAGTCAAATTGTTTTTTTTCCTTTTTATTATTTAATCACTGGTTGAGTTTAAGTGTCGCCAATCTACTTCTTATCCTGTGTCAATAGAATGCTTAATCGGAAGATTATCTAAAACTTGACCTCACCCATTGTAAATGAAAAGGTAGCAGATAAATTATAATTGTCAAGTCTAATTTTCTAATTTTTGTTTTCAAATTCGATCTAGATTGAGTTACTGTTTTATTGAATAACTGTGACAACTGTTGACAATTAATTATTCTACTATTAAAGTCATTTTAATAATCTGATAGTTCTTTTAAGTGGGGGTGTACGGGATTTCGGCTCCAGATCCGGCAAATCCGGAATCCGGCTATTTTAAAAAATCCGGCTTCGGCTTCAGCAGGATTTCACTTCATAAGTCCGGCTGGCCGGTAAATTCCTGATTTATATATATATATATATATTCATAATGGCTCCGGCAAATCCGGAATCCGGCCATTTTAACAAATCTGATTCCTGCTCCAGCCAGATTTCACTTCATAAATCCGGCCAAATTCAACTCCGGTTGGATTTCAAAATTTGGGATCCGGTACATCCCTAAGGCATTTTTCCCTACTTTTAAGTGGAAATTTTAATTTTAAGTATTAAATTAAATGTTGTAATTAGGTGTTAATTAAAAATAAATTTGAAAGTGTGACGTACTTTAGTCCCGAGATTTGTGACAGTTTGTGACAGGGGGAGGGGGGGTCAAAAATGGTCAAAAATAGCGTGACGTACTTTATGGACGGCCCCTAAACTGAACTTGAATATTTAGAGGGGCCTATCAAACTTACAATTTCCCAAACTGATAGATAACCATTTTAAAAAGCAAAAAAATAAATATATAAAAATGTTGATTAAAAACTGCCTGTGACTTTTAAGTTGTTACGACTACGGGGCATGGTTGTGACAACAACAGAACTATACAAAAGATCAATGTGACGTCATATTTTGATGTAAGTGTTTCCGGAAGAGGAAGAAATTTTAAGTTGGTTCCAAGTCAGTCAAGAGCTAGTAATTAACTATTAATTTTTTTTTGTTTAAATAGGCCTATAAATTACTTGCGTATCTGATGATGGTATAAATGAAATGAACTCCTAAATAAATTATACCTAAAATGTTCATGCTATGAACTGGAAATCTATATAGCAGTTAGAATGTGTGAAAGCTTCAGGATTTTATTCGCACTCTGTCGAGTTGGTTTTTACGCGGTTAGTTTTTTTTAATTAATATTAGTATTAGCATTACTCTTTTACAAGACTTGGTGTGTATGTAATTTTTTAAATATTTATTATCAGCATGACTTTTGAATTTTATTTTTATTATCAACTTGTTTAATACTTATACTTTTACTATTGCCTTTTGATTGTAATTGAAATTAGTAATTGTAAGTTTGTACATTGTAAGTTATTTTTTATTTTAACTAACCTGCCTGTGCCTGTACAGACTGTACACTGGACTGAGTTAACTGAGTACTGTACTGAAGTGTACTGTACTTCAGTCTTCAGTAGTACTGTACTGTACTGACTAGTACTGTACTGTAATTGTAACTTGAACATTGAAATTGAAAAATAAATAATAGTAAAAATTAATAGATAAATAATAATTTAATTTAGTTTTTGCCTAGTCTAGGCTTACTTAGGCTTCAACTTAAATTTAACAAACGGTCAAATTGTCAAATAGCCTATTTTTCTACTTCTAGCCTACTCCCAGGCCTACATGTAATAAATAATAAATAGCCTACTAAGTACGCGGGAGACGCGGTGGTCGAGTGGCAGCGCACTGGACTGTCGTACCGATGGTCACGGGTTCGAATCCGTGTGAAGGCAAGGGTTTGTTCCAGGGGCCTAGGGCGTCCCTGAGTCACCCCGCTCCGAATGGGTACCTAACACTACATGTAGTTAGGAGGCTGGGTAATGCGTGGAACCCACAAAGCCGTGGCCTGTGAACGCTGCATCACTTGCCAACAGATCATCTGTCATGGTCTGTGGACGCAACTATCTTCTGCATAGAAGGAGCGTCTGTATAGATAAGATAAGAAGATAAGTACTAAGCCTACTTGACTACTTGTAATATTAATATGAATATGCCTGTATATTTTTAAAATTTTTGTTCTTTAAAATAATAATTTATGAATATAAAATGTGACTAGGTGTTCAGTGCAGAGGCGGCGCTAGGGTTGGTGTCACCTGGGGCGGTAACTCATGGTGTCACCCCTTCACGACTGAAGGGGCCGCCCATAAATGACAGCACGTGAGGTTGCCAATTTGTACCTCACCCTCCCCCAGCGTCATGCTTTGTCACAAAAACTTAGAACCCCACCCCTTTTTTACGATACGACGTAACAAAGCTTTGACCCCCCCCCAAGCCATAATTTCTAAATAGAAATTAGCATGTTGCAAATTATTTTTTGTCATTTAAATATGTATTTAGGGTAATTCTGTACTCTAATATCGTAACACGCGTGAATCCATTCACACCATCAGTAAATAAATGGTAAACAATCAAATATTTAACTGGAACTTTCATTTAAAACGAGCAACAAAGCCTGTCCTAGGACATTCCGCCACCGTTCAGTGGCATGTTGTAACTCCCCTCCAATAGCCGTCTCAACTGGCATACATGTGCATCATGTCAAAAATACTATTCATTATAGTTAAAATAAATTACTTGTAAAAACAGCGCTTTTGACTTTAAAACCCAACGCGCATAACTCAAAATAAAGTCTTGGAAGAAATACAGCACCAAAAATGACTCGTTTTGAATGTCCGCGTAAACGTGTTCAATATGATTGGCTGTAGGAGTCATGTGTTTGAAGGACCAATCGCTATCGATGACCGGACAGAAACTTGCCTTTTATTATATAAGAAGATGGCGCGTTTTTGATGTGACGTCAAATTTTTTTAACACACCCTCCCCCTCGTCACACATGCGTGAACCCGTCCCCCTATGGCGGATTAAAATGGAGGTGCTGAACGGGCTAAAGCCAGGGGCCCCGAATAATTTAAGGTCCCCAAAACTTATTATAGTGTATAATAAAGATGCAGGTAAATGTTTGTATGAATCCCTGAAAATGCCTTGGACAGTCATACGGCAATGTTGCAAATCTGAGTAGGAAGTACAACGGAAACCAGGCTTTTCTTCGTGAGAAGTGCAATTTGCTCATTATGTGCCGTGCACAGCTCATTCCCTTAATTTGGTTGGGAAAAGTGCTTTCCTGCTGCGGTCAGACATTTTGTCTTCTGCAACATCTTTATACCCGGCTTGTTGCATCTACTCATCGTTGACAAAAACAAATGAAATTGATACATTTTACAAGCCTTTTTCTGACACAAGAGGGTCAGCCTGAAATGATGCCGTGAGGACTGTTAATTGCTCATATCATGAGAATATGGCAGCACTGGAAGAATTAGGAAGAAACGAAAATCAGCCACCTGACTGCCGACTTGAAGAAGAAGGATTTCTAAAAGAACTTGAACAACTGGGAGTCGCTATTTTACTTGAAATTTGGGAAACAATTTTAGAAAGGAAGTCTCTCATTGAGTTTGTTAAAAGAAAGCATTCTTAATTTGATTCCTATGAAGACAAAGGAAAGGACAAGTCCACGGTAAAAAAGAGTAAAAGCAATCTTCAATGCTTTAAAATAAATTTAAAAAAAAGAAAGCATCAGTTTGATATAGGGACATCACCAAAACAGTGATCTCCCCGAGACAAAAATTCAAGGTTGAGGTATTTCTAGTAATCATTGACAAACTTTCTTATGCCCTAAATCGGTTAGGCACATATAAATACATCTATGAGAAATTTGGGTTTCTTACAAACCTAACTGAGCTCAGCAATTTCGCCATCCGATGTGCAGCAGCCAAATTAATGGAAGAATGTTCAAGTGATTTTGAAGACTTTTTACCTTCAGAATAAGTCCAATTTTCAGAACTCTTAAAAAAGTTATTGTCCAGCCCCAGGCTCAGTGTAAGGAAAAGGAAGTAGCCTAATGCGAAACTCAAAACAGGTGCACAGAGCTAAAAATTTTTACTGCTTTTGAATGAGCTAAATTTCACATAGTCCTTTACAAATTTACACAACACACTTCGCATATATCTTTCAATGATTACATCAAACTGCAGCAGAAAACGATCCTTTTCAAAGTTGAAAAGAATCTAAAATGAGTTAGAATGTACATGACACAACAAAGACTGAATATGCTCTCTCTAATGAGCATTGAAAAAGAACTTGAAAGCTTACTTAGCTTTACTAACTTGATTGAAAACTTTGCCATTAGAAAAATTTGCAAGCGAAAGTTGTAGGTTGAAATAATAATACATGTAATACATATTTTTCAATAAATTATTGATTTCAAATAGAGAAAACAATTCGTTACCCCATGAAAAATAAAAGTTTACAAAAAAAAATAAATTAAAAATACGGAATAATGCGTAATATTATTCTTTATGGGGCGCATTCGTAACCACGAAACAGCATGAGTCAGGATGGGACCATCGTAACCGGAGGACTACCTGTATATAAACATGCACATCTATGCTTTCACGCCTTTAATAAATATATAGCAAACAAAATATTAACTCAAAGACATTGAATTCATAATTTTCATCGAGAAAAACATCAACAAAGAAAACCCATCTTTTGATTTCGTATCCCCCCCACCCCACTGGTGTGGAGGGAGTCGTGATTTGGGATTCGTCCATGCGGTCGGTGTGTCAAAGCCCAAATGGCTTTATATCTTTTATAACATAAGACACTGTGTCTTTCATGTCCGGCCTTTTTTAAAGATCTATCCGCTGCGAATGTTTTTCTTCTTCTTTTTTTCCTAATTTGTTTTAATGTTGTTTGTGTGTTGGGACTGTTTTATTATTGCAAGTTAACTGATACTTTCATAATAAAAAGTATTCGCGTTCAACATATTTCATTGTATTTCTTTCTAGATGAAAAAAATGTGTCTTCTTTTTTTCTGACATTAAATCGTACACTGTAAAATTTTAGGATTGGGTGTCACCCCCTGATGAGTGTCACCCGGGGGCTGTCCGCCCTAGCGACGCCACTGGTTCAGTGTTAGTAACAATTACAGTAGTTATTTAGGCTCTGTTTAGACTTATGCTTTACATAATGCCATACATACAGACTTATGCTTTAGTTTTAGAGTTAAAGTTAAAGGTTAGTAAATTTTAGACTTCATAGTTTTTAGACTTATTATAGACCTACTTATTCTTATACTTGGTTTAAATAAAGTGATTTATTGGCAATCCTCCGAATCCCGGTCCCAAATTATTTTGTGTGTGTTACCACAGAGATATGCTTACTTACTTACCAAAATGTTTCAGTTATAATTAATTACGTCATTATTGACACCAGTTTGGTAATTAGTGCCTATTTCAGCTATTTTCATAAATGTATCACTAATCATGTGTTGCCGGGGACAATAGTTGTCACAGATGCTTGGCTAGGTTATCAGAATGTCGCTCGCAAAAACAATGGGGGTGTATGAGTATGATACCGCAGTTGTGCACGCTCATGAGTTCGTTTATTCAGTACACAGGGACATTCATGCTGAAACTATATGAAAACTGTGTATGCAAGCGAAACTTAAACTCCGGTATCAGAGTGGTACAAGTCGTGCTCTGTTTGCAAGCTACTTGTCGGCCTTTCAGTGGCGAAACAGTTACAAAGAGAGCGTTTTCGGCAGCTATTTGCAAATGCAGTGACAGTTACAATATTTAGTATTTGATGACTGGTTATCGGACAATAAATAACACTTGTGTTGTGTTCTATCAATAAATAATATACTTTGATGTTCTATACTTCCTCTTATTAGTGTAAAATAAGATTCAGAGGATTTCCGATTTATTTGTATTGTATAATTTATTTTTTAAAAATCTAAAACAGACATTGTCTTTTATTTTTGTTTTCGAAGTGTTGTTATACCTAATAATAATGATACCATAGTTTTTAGACTACGTAAACAGCTGCGGTATGTATACCTATCAAAATTATGAGCCTTGTCTAGATACACTGCACCCAAGAAATTCATTTGTCTTATTGATATTGCCAAACGAATCCATATTCCTTTATTTATAACAAAAGTGTACAATCCTATGCTTTAAATAAGCACACTTTGTCTTTAAAATTCGTGAATACTGGATGTTTAAGGCTGCGCTGCCGGTAATCATAATGGGTAACAATTTACAGATAACTGTATACAACTTTAAAAAGCGTGTATAATACATGTGCAGTAGTGGTCTTATGGTAGGATGTGGAACCGTTGAGCTAAGGGATTTGGATTCAGGTCATCTTTTTCCTTTTTTTTTCTTTCTATATTTCATATAAAATAATTACTAATAATTTAATTAAATTATTTCTATTTCTTTAGACTTATATATTTTACAGTCTATTACAACGGTGAGCAAACTGCCCGCATGCAGCTCTTCCGTGTTCACACTGCGGCTAGCGAAAAATGTATGAAATTAAAAGTTTTCTTTTGAAATTTATAATATCATAAATAAGCTTAAGTTTCAAAAAAATCTTGACCCAAACAAAGGATTGAAAATAATATGGGCTTGATTTTAATATTTAAAAGTTAAAGGGAGCATTGGTTTCTGATTGGTTGGTGATGCGAACTTAAAATTCTGGTTACGGTTCCGGTAAAAATGTGTATGTTGAAGTTATTACTGTTAGTCCTAATAATTTTAATAACTTATTATTTAAAAGTTAAAATAAAATATGGCAAAAAAGTTGCAAGGAATGGAAATATCAGAAGAAAATAGAAGTTTTCTACCAGAAGGGAAAGATGACTTTACAATTATCGATAAGGCCAATTTGCATCATCTGCTAAACACCTGTAACAAATTACAAAGCTAGCTATTTGAAGATACATTACAAAGCTAGCTATTTGAAGATACACAATGAAAAAGTCATGAAGAGTTTGCATTTCGGTATCCACTGGAATCTGTATTAAGATAAAAGCAAGCTTGCTGGGTTACTGTTTGGAATGTGCCAGCAGCAGACACTATTTTCTGCTTTCAGCAAAGAGGGTGTCACTTCATCTCAAGCCAGTTCATCTTCATCGCTTGGAATTTTTTTTGTGCTAAACGACCTCAACTGATGGGGACTTTAATAAAAAGGAAATTGAAGAAGAATTTTTAATGGTAGATCCAAATGATTCCAGACAACACAAATTCCAATGTCTCGCTACGCTGCTGAGACACTTAATTCAGATATTAACGCTGATATTGAAAGAACAATGATTAACTAAGAAAGAACAATGATTAACTATTTAAAGAAGTTTGTTATGTTAACTATAAGTAGCTGCAAAGAAAGAGCTATTTAACATAGTTGCTCTGAAATATACCCCTTGCTCGAGCCAGAAGTAAAATATCCTGAACTTAAGAGAGATAGTTGTCGACTTATACTTATATCCATTTTCTGTTAAACCCACTGCTGTGAATCTTTGTACTTCAAAAGGAAGTTAATAAAATCAAAGCTTCGAGCAGTAACTAATAACCAGCAGCATCTTCTTCGCACAGCTACTAGCTACCAACCTGATTCAGAGAACCTTGCTAGATCAAATGCTGCTTAGCAGAATCAAACCAATTAATGTTAACTTTTAATATGAGTCTATATGCAGTGTGTTTCTATCCCTAAATTGTACATATTGTACAATCTTTTCTATTGTGTAATTGTAACCCATATATTTCTTTAACATACGGTTAAGGTTAAAACAATTATCGTAAATCATTAAATTCGACTTACAATATTTTTTTAAACTACAAAAGGCATTTTAAATGCGGCTCTCAACAATTTGTTTACTTGTTAAAATGGCTCTCAGTTACTACCCGTCTGGCCACCCCTGGTCTGTTATGTACTATCAATTTAACTATCATGCACCTAAGTAGGCTCAAGTTGCAATGAAACTTTTAGTTTTTCTCACACTCACAGTGGCTTGTTTTACAATGTTGAGAACATTTTGATCCTCAATCTACTCACCGATCATTAAAAATATATCAATACTGCAGTAAACAATTCGCTTTTAGGGGATCAAATACATCGCTGAGGTACCACCTTCAGCACAAACATATTAGACGGGAAATAAATAAATAAAATAAAAAATGTCAATTACAATGTACTTGTTTTTGTTACTTCCCTTGAGATGTTCAGTTTAATGACATCATAAATTTTATTTTTGGCTTTAATTGAAATTTTTCACAAGTTAACGATTAAATTTAAATTAATCGTTACCAGCCCTGCTATAAATTGAACCAGTCAAAATTGAAAAATTTCTGATCATACCTCATAACCAGTTTCACACGCCATAGTAGTGTGATTTGATAGCTCTGTCTCAACATCCCTTACATAGCCCAGGGATGATGTTTATTTTGTTGTTTACCTTCTTATTGAATCAAGCTGCACAGCCTTGTGAATCTCTACAACCCTCCACAAATGACATGGCTAGAGAATGAAGCTTATACTTAAGGAAGGAAGCAGACACATCAATGATTAATGTAGAGAGGTCAATCCATTAGCGCCGTTGTGAAACATTCAATTTTATATTAATATTTTCCAAAGATAAATTTCTAAATTTAAAAGTGACAAAAGTTTTGTTGTCAAGTAAAGATTATGCTTCTTAAAACACACTCATTTTTCTCTCTCTAATTATAATTATCCTTCTTTAATGTCCATAACTTATCATTTCAGTTGTACAGAAGATTATGCTGCAAAGGACCTTCTCCTACCAGGCCAAACTTTACAGTCCTGTGTATTGGTCTTGAAAATGCTGGCAAAAGTTCAGTTTTAGCCACTCTAAGTGGTGATGATCTTCACAAAATTGAGCCTACCATAGGTAATGTTAATTATTTACACTCTAACATAAAGTTTAGATTAAACGTTTAATTAATTGTTAATTTTTTCTACGTTTTATTTTAAAATTTTAAAGGGTAAAGTTTTTCAAATACATGTATTCAAGTTTTTTTTAAAAAATCTTTAAAAGTTGGAAATCATTTAATTTCATTATCAATATAATTAATATACCTGGTATAAATTAGGTGTAATGGCCAGTGGAGTGAAATAAACTGGTTAGTTAATAAAGAGTGTTTATGAAAAATTTAATAAAATAAATGTATTTATTCATTCCATAAAGTAGTCAATGAAATTTTTAAATAAAGATAAATCTGATGTAAATTGTAATTTATAATATACCATATATGCTCGTTCTAAAGCCGACCTTTCTTAGACAAAATGTTGGGGCGTCGGCTTACGAGCGGGTCATAGGTGATTTCTGCCTGTACATTGAATATCAGTGTTGTTATTATAGATCATCAAGGTCCTTGTCTACATTCTACAAGATTGGATTGCTCTACCAGATGCTATAAAATATTACTGTTATTCTTTTTAAAAAGAAAAATCTTAGGTACTTCCCCCATCCCACTGAGGAGAGAGTAAAGTGGGGGAGGGAAAGTGTCTCCTCTCACGGGCTTGTGTCGGTATGTCAAAGCAAGTTGCCTTGCTTTCATATGAAACATCAGACACCGCCTCTCTTTTCTGTCAAGCCCTCTAGCCGGTATTGCTGTCCCTCCCCCCTCTCAACTGGAAAACTCCATAAGTAGATTTTTGTTTTCAGCTCCCTTTGAGTTCGACTTAGAAAGGTCTGACTGTATATTGATGAAACATTCCTGGTGTTATTTACTGACTTCATTAAAATTAAATATAAAAAAACAAATTTTATTTACGTTTTAATACAATAACAAGCCCTCTAGCGAATGCTATAAAAATGACATCCATCTTCTCTGTTATTCAAATCTCTTTGTTCTTCAACCTAAACTAAGACAGAAGTAAACAATCATAATGACAGATTTAGCTTGTAGTTAAAAAAAAATGTTTACCATTTTGTATACGCTGTCCTGTTATTTTTTGGGGTCGGCTTGCAAGCGGGTTACACACTTTTTATACTATTCTCTTCCAAAAAAGGGGGGGGGGTTGGCTTATGAACGAACGGGCTATAGAACGAGTATATACCGTAATTAATTATAAAATGCGTTAAAATATTTATATTTTTTTTTCAAAATTCTTTTTTTTTCTCTTCTTCTTGAAAACACACAGGGTTTAGTATTAAAGCAATTTTGTTTGATGATTGTATATTGGATGTAAAAGAACTTGGGGGTAAGTGTTTCTAATTAACTTTAATTTTTTTTTAAAATGAAATTTTATTACATTTGAAAGATAAAATTGTCTTCAGCTTACCTTTTATTTATTTAGCAAATAAATATTCACCTGTTATTTCCTGATAACTCTTCAGGAGGAGATAAAGTTCGTCCATACTGGGAAAGATACTATCAAGTGTTCCAGGGCATAATATTTGTTATAGACAGCCATTCATCAGAAGAATCTCTTCAAATAGCCAAACAAGAAATGCACAATGCCGTGAAACATCAACAGCTCAAGAGTTTGCCCCTTTTGATTTTAGCAACTTTCCAGGATGTTGAAGGAGCCAGAAGTCCAGAAGAAGTAAACTAACTTGATATTTAATTGTTAAAATAGCTGAATTCAGCTGCATGGGCATTTATACATTTTATATAGCTTCTAAAGCTGATCTCAGTGTTTTAAGCTGCAGTTTTTTTTAAAAAGTGTCTTTAATTATTGTTTCTATTTCAACACTTTACTTTTATATGTATGCAGAACACTTTTTCATATTTTTAAAACATGCTCAGTTGATTCCAAAATACATTGACATTGTAAAATCACTCTTTTATTAACCCTATTGATTCAAAGGTAATAATATGAATACATTTCCTGCTAAGTCCCAACAAATATAAAATTATGAAATTATTGTATACTGCTTTTACACAAATATCAAACATTCTCAAAACATAGAAATTAGACAATCGATTTGTATGTTTAATTGTAGTTCAATATTAATGGCTGATTTATTATTTTTTTAGTTGTCAAGGTTCCTTGAAGTAGAAACAGAACTTGGCAATCGTCAGTGTCTGGTCAGAGGCTGTTCAATAAACAACAAAGAAGGTCTGGTTCAAATATTTCAACAGTTTAATGAGATTCTCATGAAAAATCTGGATGAAGAAATTGAACATCGACAATCATCGCCACAACATGCAAACAGAGTTTAAAAAGGGGATTATAGTTTAGTGCACCTAAACATGTGTCTGAAATGTACATGAAAATCTCAGACATTTTAACTAAATTCTTTTGTTGATCTTCTTTTAAACTTGAAAACCAGAATTGAAGTAATTAATTTCACCTTATATATTTGTTGATATAGTCCTGTATGTAAAATTTACTTATATGAAGAATTAATAGAAACACAATACTAAGATGTGCAAACAATTTTTATATTGTATAAATATTTTAAAACTTGTCATCTTATTCATATTGAATAAGAACATTGACTGCCATTACAGTGTTAATACATAAATAGATTTTAAACTTATTTTACATGAATTAGTAACATGAGCAAAGTGCTAGTGGCCTAAAATTTAACATTTCTTTTTTAATTCTTTTTTTGCCGGATTAAAAAAATAAACGTATGCAAAATAGCATAAAGCTACAAAGAGAAGCAATTAATTTTATTTTTGTATTTAAAATTAAAATTTTGTTTAAAACCTTGATCTGTTATTAATTAACAGTTTAATCATTTATTGTGGCAACTGTGGGTTAATACTTATTAATACTTATGTTTAAGTGAGATATTTTACTGTTTAATAAAGAAGAGCTCCAAAAAGTAATGACAGAGTAGAATGGAAAGATCAATGCCATAATAAACTTCTGTGTCTAGACACCAAGTAAATGTAACACCATTTTAAATAAATGAATGTGTTCATCCAAACAACACATTTAACTCTTTAACGCTAGTCACTCTTTATCTGGTGTTTTTTTTAAAAATAAAATAATTCAAGGCCTTTAATTATTTTTTCCCCTGAACACCTGCATTAGTTAATTGCTGGTTGCAGGAGAAGAAAAGATTTTTCATAATATGAATTGCTCATAATGTTGCTGTCAAGTATGTCCTCGACAATCACAAATATTCTTCCTGGATCTTACAGTACTATTTCTGGGAATCCTGCTCAAATGCTTTTATGTGGGCCAATATTTTTTTATTTAGATTTCACTTACCACTTAACTTAGCCTGGCTGTGATGGCCAAAACTTTAGAATCACATTTTTGGTCATGTTTTCTATTTTTAAATGTTACATTGAGGATGTATGGTTGGGTTTCAAGCAAGATAAGTGGCAGGAAGTTAAATGTTGAGCTCCACTCGAAGCCACCATTTAGTTTCACCACTCAATACCTCAGCAGTGGCTCTATTTGTTTGATCAAATTTGGATTTTTTAAAGCTCAAACTTTTTTTATTTTTAAATTTTTAAATTGTTTTTTTTTGTTGTTGCAATATGTAATTGTTTGCCATTTAATTATCAGCTGTTCAATGTGATTTAGTAATGGAAGATTTTGTTTTTATACCTGTGAAAAGTGTATTAACATTTTCAATTATGCCTAATTTATGTCAACACATTAAAACATTTTTGTAGTTAATATTGGCCTGAATGCATCATTTTTTAAATTCATCTTTTAGTATTTTTTAAAGCTGTTCCACTTTGTATGCTTAATTTTAAAGATTTGGGATTGATGATGTTTACCTGTCAGGGAAACCTTGATGTTATGGACACATCCTATCAAATATTTCAAAGAACTAATTCTTCAAATAAGATTTAACTTAGTACCGTCTGGTAATTTTATAGGAATCATTTCATCAGAGTCTTTTAGAAATAAAATAATGATTACCCAATGTGCTAAATTCACACTGATTGACTTATATAGTATGTTGATTAGTAGCATCTAACTTTGGGAACTTTCAAAACATGCCAGTGGTCCTTCAGATGTGCTGTGTTCACGTAATTCCTGAAGTTTAAATCCATCTGATCTTTATTTTGTTACAGTATTAACTAATATGTGACTCAATGCAATAATTTGTTAAATGGCTGTCTTATGGCATGGATATCTATAATATGATAAGTTCATACTCTTCATTTCAATTTGAGACTATCTTATAAATCCCTAGAATTCAACATTTGATACGGAGCATCTTATTCTGCTTTGTCATCCTCGGGTAACACCAGTTGATCATCATCGACATTCTATAGGCCACCTTCTAGGGTTCTCCAGTGATCTCTATCCAGTGCCAGTATCTGCTACCACATCTCAAAGCCTAGTGGTTCTTGGTCAGCCTCTTTCGCGTTTTTCCAGTCTTGTCAGGGCTTGTCTTGTGAAGGGTAAATGTATAACATAAAAACAGGGTATTAGTAGGTCTGACAGGACGTAACACAACAGCGAACGTTTCGGCAAAGAGCCTTCCTCAACGGACAAATAGTACACAAATGAAATGAATATAACGAAATAATAAAAACACTTAGCTGCGGTGAAATCCAAATAGTCCAGTATGTTATACATTGACCTATTTAAAAGCCTGATTGCAGTCTCACCCACATTACTTTACTTGTCTTGTGATAGCAGATCCATGGCCATTTTCTCTGGAGGATATCTTGTGTTATATCAGCTTCTCCCTTGTCTCCTGCCACAGTTCATACAAGTCATGGTTTGTTTAATATCATGTCAATTGATAGAGGTGAACAAGAAATAATTGTTAATAATCTTTTATTGTAAAAAATAATTACTTTCATATTTAATTTATCTTATAGGAAAATCATCTGGAAAATTAGTAGATTAAATTAATTTTTAAAATATCATTAATTTGCTTCCAAATCTCCAATCATTCGCCCAGTTTACTTACAAATTAATTTTTGGCAGGAACACATGACAGAACTGAATTGTATCACAGATGAAAATAATCGCATTGGCTATTGAAAACAATGAACCATGATCTTTTTAAAATTGTATTTTTTAGATGCCTTAGTCAAGGTATTAGTGCTGTCTATCTCTGCAATTTTTACAAAACATGAAGCTCTAAAAAAAAATTAATTTATAATAATGCAAAAATTGGAAAAGATTATTTCAGATTTTATTTTTTATAATTTTCTCACCGTTGAGTGTCATAACTGCATTCTGCTCCACAGCTTCAAACCTCTTATTGTGAATGTCATGGAACCATCCCATAGATTGATAATACTGTAAGACTCAAGATATGCTTGTTTTCTCTCATCTATTTAATCAATTTGAAATTTTGGCTAATAATAATTTTAATGAAAATGATCAATATGTTTCGTTGTTTGTCTGATGTACTATCTCACTGTATGAACTTGATCTGTTCATTTCTTGTGTGTGTCTGATGTAGTATCTCACTGTATGAACTTGATCTGTACATTTCTTGTGTGTGTCTGATGTAGTATCTCACTGTATGAACTTGATCTGTACATTTCTTGTGTGTGTCTGATGTAGTATCTCACTGTATGAACTTGATCTGTACATTTCTTGTGTGTGTCTGATGTAGTATCTCACTGTATGAACTTGATCTGTTCATTTCTTGTGTGTGTCTGATGTAGTATCTCACTGTATGAACTTGATCTGTACATTTCTTGTGTGTGTCTGATGTAGTATCTCACTGTATGAACTTGATCTGTACATTTCTTGTGTGTGTCTGATGTAGTATCTCACTGTATGAACTTGATCTGTACATTTCTTGTGTGTGTCTGATGTAGTATCTCACTGTATGAACTTGATCTGTACATTTCTTGGCAGGCAGCACATTAAATGTGAATAATACTCTCAGATTCATTTCAAGTCCAAAGTCAAGTGCTTTACAATTTTGTTAAATTATGTGGAAGTTAATGTATCATCCCTTATTTTAATTTATGCATATTATTTTAAAAAATAACAAAGACTTGAAGAAGCTCACACCTCATTTAGGACTAAGTCAGGACACTATAAGTCAGGACACTATAAGGACGGTTATTAATTTATTTTTAAAAAATCATAACCATTTTCCCCAAAATTTAACTTCAAAAGTTTATACATATTGGCATCAGTCACATATATTCACTGTCCCCTTCTGCCCTTTGATACATGCCCTTTTTTTATTAAAACGCGACTGATAGCTGTTAAATAGAAATGACGCAAATGTTTCTATAATCTTTTGAAAAATGAAAAGCAGTGTATGAAATCTATAATAAACATTCATTTAAAATGGATGTCCATCTGGATGGCAAGGGAATACATTTTGTTCTCATAATTTTCCTATTCTTCACACTAAATACAATTTCAGGAAATGTATTGGTTGATAGTGAATTATTTCTAGTGGATAAGTCTGATTGTTTTAGTGAAATCTTGTGTGAAAAAGTTTTCTAATGTTCAGTTTGTGTAGTGCTTCAATCCTCCTGAGTGTCTGCCAAATTTATTGAAGATTGATGTTTTCTTCATCTTCTTAAACATTATTTGAAGATCTCAATTATTTGATTACACTTTAATCTCCCATTCAGCCCTCATTCTTCATGTCTGCAAAATCCTGGCAAGTCTAAACAGTACTAAATTTATTGTGGTTTTTAAAAAAAATGGTGTGCAAATTAAAACATCACATTACAGTAATTACAATGCCATGTCAATAAAAATTGTGGGTGAAGTTTAATTAAACTAATTTTTATTTCCTTTTTACCTTTTAAAGTCTCTCTCATTTGATCTCATTTTATTAGGTCAGCTTAGACTCGCATACAAAATGCATGATTCTTATAAACCTGTATTTTTCTTGTAAACAATTTATTATTGAAATTCATAAGTCTCAAAATGTTGTTAAAAACTCACGCTGATCGATCAAATATTTTTGTGGTATTTGAAAAGAAAGGTTTGTCACTTATTTATTAGTACATGAACTTAAATGACAAATTTAAACTGGGTTTTTGTCCCAGTGTTATAATAATTGATTCATCTGAATCCTAAGCTTTCTTGCCCATTATCTTATTGATGAGCTACTTTAATGACATAAAAACTCACATTTTGTGTGCTTCAATAAATACAATGGCCCCAAAGAGATTTTTTTTATAAAGTGTAATTGTTGAGCCTGTTAAAGGAAGTTATATATAAAGTCAGCTGTTGAATGTATGGCAATGAATAAGTAAAGCATTCTAATATCTATTTTCATGGGGGCCTCTGGGCATCATTTTGCCAATTAATGAAGCATTTCTCATGTCACACTTAATTTATGCCGTACATACATTTTGAAGCTGTCATAATCAATATCTCGTATGGTAGTTATGATCCAAACTGGATCATTGATACAAATATTTAAACATCTGTCTAGTTGCTGGTCAACAGGGCAGTTATTAAAAAATATAAATTCATTTTAATTTTAAAATAATTTTTGCCTCTATTTGTTAGTTGACTGTAATTAGATCAAAGAGCTGTGCGATAAGAAATCTTGATGTATTGTATAGATGTGCTTTACAAATGTAAATATTGACATTGAATTTTACGGTCAGACGTTTAGCATGCTTAAATTTTTTGCTTTAAGCTGCCCCTTTCCTTTTTTAATGATATAATTATTATTTTACTGTTAAATAGATAGTTTCTTCTGGTCAGTTGCCATCTTATGCTGATGTTTCTTTTGGTCAGTTGATGCCATCTTATGCTGATGTTTCTTTTGGTCAGTTGATGCCATCTTATGCTGATGTTTCTTCTGGTCAGTTGATGTCATCTTATGCTGATAGTTTCTTCTGGTCAGTTGATGCCATCTTATGCTGATAGTTTCTTCTGGTCAGTTGATGCCATCTTATGCTGATGTTTCTTTTGGTCAGTTGATGACATCTTATGCTGATGTTTCTTCTGGTCAGTTGATGCCATCTTCTGCTGATGCTGATCTTTGCAAAATTGTGTTACTGAAACATTTATATTTTAAAAGAAATTCTTTCTACTTACTAATTATGTTTGTTTGTTGCAACATCTGGATGTCTTGCATCGAATCTTTATTGATACTAGGTGACTTTTCACCAAACAGATAGAGTATATCTTATGATAATAATTTGAGACTTTATATAGCACAGTACCCCAGCAAGCAGCTGGGCTCATGATAATGATTTAGTAATACATGTACTGTATTACTGCTCTGGAAAGGTGGGCTGATTGTAAACATTGGAGAACAAGGCAGTAAGAGCAGTTGGGCAGTAAGAGCAGTTGGGCTGTAAGAACAGTTGGGAAGTAAGAATAATTGGGCAGTAAGAACAGTTGGGCAATAAGGGATGGAGGTACACATTTTAAAACTAAAAATAAGAAAACACTTTTATAAATTAATAATTTAAGTGTCTTTATCAGAAATGCGCTAAACATAGAGTAAAGTGAAATTAATTAAAATGCATTGGGACAAGAAAGCCTGTGCAGAATGTATTTTAAAAAGTAATTATATACCAGTAAATTATTTTTACCTTCATTCAAATTCATTTAGTGATCATCTCCACATTAAAATTCTGCCAGGTTGTCTTTGAGTTTTAAGACTATATTCTGTTTATTTAGGTCATCCCGGATAGAAAGTCTTATTTCTTACTGACAGAACTGTGCACCATCACACTAAATTATGCCAAATGATCTTGTATTAATTATTTTTCTGTGTAACATTCAAGTGTGTAACTGTTTGCCTCTTAGTTCTAGGCGTTTCATCATTTTGTTTTATCCTTATGATATACTTAAAAGTGTCTAATTGCTAGGTACTGAAAAATCTCTTAACCTGTAGTTTTTTAATCAAGTCCAAGTTTTGTAATAATTACTTGTTTGTGTAGTCACTGTCTTACTCCTATTAAATTTATACTGGTAACTAGTTAAAAATTTCCAATAATAACTAAATAAATTTCCAATATTGATTATAATTTAAAAGTGAATTATTTGTCTTATAAAATTTATCTACAATCTAATTAAAATGTATTTTACATTTTTTGTGCTTGCTGAAAGAGCATTAAAACTTGTTAGAAAAGAACTTTTTGAACTAGTTGCTATTTATAATATTAATTAGTAAACAATGTTATTTTATCTTTCTTGTCAATATATTTCATTTAAAACTTGTGTAAATATCTTATGATCAAAAGCTGATATCAGTTTCATTGTTTTGGGCTGAGGTCAAGGACAACTACAGCTGTATGAACTGCTGATCAAAGCTTATCCATCTTTTTATTCACACATTTTATGTTAGTTATTGAAATAAAATGTTTGCCTTGTTAATAGCAATCACAAAGGAAGTGCAAGTAGTTGTGCAGTTACTGTCAATCAAACTGCATTTTTTTTCCTTTTGCATCAACATCTTTGCAATTTTTTTAATTTTTTAAAAATTACTTTTCAAATTTAAAAATGCCATTTTTGTGTTAAATTTAAATTTGTGTTTATTTATTTTTTTATCACTGGACAGATAATGTCCCCTGCAAAAAATGAAATATTGTCCTTGTCAAGATTTCTATCTTGGATCAAACATATGATCTCAAAAGCTAACAAACTTATATTCCATAACGGATGCCATTCTTATTTCTGACATTTTCAAGATCCTGCTATGAATACTAATATATTATAAAAAATCTAAGTAGATGATGTAACTGTGAAATTAGCTTTAGTTTGATCAAATTTTATTCATTCAATTTTTCAATGAATTCATTTGAAGTAAATAATGACAATGACATGTATGCCATGTAACTAGATGAATTGAAGTTTTGTCATGAATTTCTAAATGAAATAAAGGGGTTCAAATAAAGGCAAGCCTAAGAAAAAAAAACATTTACAACTTTTGGTAACATTCTCTTAGAAAAATCATGTATTTATGTTAGCATATGCAATGCTAGATGACAAGCTTATAATAGTGCCTTATTTCCAACATTTTATTGTTATATTTATCTCTTACCAATGTCCTTTCTTATTTTAATATTAGTTTTATGTTCAAAAGTATTTTACCTGTTACTCTGTTCTAGCTGAATGAACTTAGTCAAAGTAATTCTTGTTCATTTTTGTTATATTGGCTAGTCAAAGTTGTCAGATTTCATTTTAGTGGCCCAAAGTTTATCTCATTTGTATACTCTCAAATATATTTTTTTATTCAATGAAAATTTTAAGCCTTAAAATTAATTATTAAAAAAAGATATGTTACATTTTCTAATTTAAAAAAAAACAAAAAACATTTAAATTTTTACTTATAAAATTCCAACTTGTAAACTGTATGCCACCTTTTAACCAACACACAGCAGATGTTTATCTGAACCTGCCTCTATTTGAACATCACACATATGTAAATTATTTGCAGGATTGTTTACACTAAATATTAATGTAAGTGCTTTATATAATATTAAAAAGTAATTATTGTTTGTCCATTATGGAAACGTGGAAAGAGATTTGTGGTGATTGGGAAGTTGACCCCCCAAAAAAAAACCAACACATTTTCTTGTTCTAGTTTTCTGTATATTTTGAATGTCTCAACTTCCAGCCATATTAGTTAACAGTTTACAAATGTTTGTATTTTTAAAATTCAATATAAATTTTAAATTTGAGTGTGATATGTGTTTATTATTTTTAAAATGAATCATCCACTACTTCTTCAGAATTTGTAACATATATATTTATTTTATAGTTGAACCATCCACTATTTATCTAGACTTTGAGCATTGGTAATATGCATGTTCATCAACACAAGAGACAAGATAAAGACGAAAATAACTGTCTTAAGGTCTTTGCTAAAATTAATCTTTTTCAAATACTCATCTTAAAGAGCTTCATTTTTTTTTGCAGTGGTTGGTGATTTAGTGTTCTTCATGTATTCTATGTATTTCCTTTTTAAAAAATTCCTGAATACAAGCATTCTTTTATATATATATATATATAACTTTGATCCTTAAAAAATAAATATAGATATATCATTATTTCCTTCCTTTTATTTTTTGAGTAAAAAATATTTTGCAAAATTTTGTTGCTACAAATAAATATAAAAATTAATGAAGGACATATCAGTGCAATTACCATTTATTTCAATAGCATTTGCTCACAAACATTCCTAGGAAATTATAATCATGTATACAGTACAGTATAATCATGTATACAGTACAGTATAATCATGTATACAGTACAGTATAATCATGTATACAGTACAGTATAATCATGTATACAGTACAGTATAATCATGTATACAGTACAGTATAATCATGTATAAAGTACAGTAAAATCATGTATACAGTACAGTATAATCATGTATACAGTACAGTATAATCATGTATACAGTACAGTATAATCATGTATACAGTACAGTATTTTCATGCAAATAATACAAGTTCAATTATAAGTTGCACTTATATATAAAACGCAGGATTTGATGATGTGTAAAAAAATTACATAAAACGCACCGTAGATAAGAAGTACCTGTGTGCGGTATGTAAAACTTTGTTTAAGGTGCATCTTACATAAGCAAATATACAGTACTTTTTTTCTGTTACAGAAAACTTTGATATAATCATTAAATAATGGCAATAGCATGATGGAATGGGATCACACACAAAAAAACAACAAATAAATAATTGGGGGATCATATCTATTATCATGGCAATAATCTCTGAGATTGACAACTACAAATACTCTTTTAATAAATACCCCATAAAACACAAATGAACCGCCCACAAAGTTATTGTACTGGATAATTTGAGAGGCAACAAAAGTGCACATGTAAAAACAAAAAAATAGTATAGTTTATAAACAAAAGGCTTGGTGGCTGAGCTGAGCATTCTAAGTTGCTGACCAGAGGTTAAACCAAACTCTCAAAGACAAGCAGCCTAGGTCGATGTGACCCACCCAGCTTGGACTGCAAGTTGTGATGTATAGATGCCAAAAAAGTACAACTAAGGCTAATAAAAAAGGAGAATTGGTAAATGTATCGCTTTTGCATTCACAGATGTCAACAATTGCATTATTTTCGGCACATCAAGACCTGAACCACCTAAAACCTCCAACTGAAACTGCAGCACATCACCTCTTCCAACATCCATCATGTTACTGAAGAGGCAGACTTTATGAGTTATAATCCCATATCAGATCCTGAGCTCTTTATAAATTACTTTATGTTTGAAGTTCTTATCTTCTTATCTATACAGACGCTCCTTCTATGCAGAAGATAATTGCGTCCACAGACCATGACAGATGATCTGTTGGCAAGTGAAGCAGCATTCACATGCCACGGCTTTTGTGGGTTCCACGCATTACCCAGCCGCCTAACTAGTGTTAGGTACCCATTCGGAGCTGGGTGACTCGGGGACGCCCTGGGAACAAGTCCTTGCCTTCACCTGGATTCGAACCCGTGACCATCGGTAAGCCAGTCGAGCACGCTGCCACTCGACCACCGCGTCATCATAAGAACAATTTATATCTTCAAAATACTTGGAATTATAACATAAGGGACTCAGTCTCACACTTGGGTCTACAGACCCATGGGGTCGCACAGAAGGTTGTATATCAGGGACTCAGCCTCACATTTGGATCTACAGACCCATCCCACAGAAGGTTGTATGGGGCTGGGGGGAAAGTTGTGAAAATGAGTTTAGAATCTGTGGTAACAAAAACATCAAGTGAAGATATTTTAATTATTGTGGAAATATCCTGGTGATTTTTCATCAAGTCTTGTTAACAGTTTTAAACAGAGCACTAAAAAATTGTACAAATAACAAAAATGTTCAATAAAACTATTTTGAGCCCAAATTATCAACATTGTCCAATTGAGTACAGTTATTAGAACAAGTCAAGTAAGAGATACGTTCACAGTCAAGACTTGAAGGTTTGACCTCACAGGTTTCCCAAACAGCTTCACAAGAGAAGCCTGGTTTGATAGATGTTTGATTGGCAGGTACAGATGCCCCTGCTCCACACTGGTAGTTGACCTTCATGCAAATTTCATCAGCCAGGGTTTCAGTTCCATTAGAACAAACAGTAGACCAATTATGTGTGTCATCTTGAATAACCAAATAACCACCATTATCTGAAGGGTCAGCCAGTCCCACTAAAAAATTTAAGAATTAATATATTTAATCATTTGAATAACAAATAAAATGTAAGCTTACTTGTCTAAATTAATTTACATGTAAATGATTGTACGAAAATTACTTTCAGCAACACATTTGGGTTGCAAATCCAGGAAATTTGTATCAGAAATATGAATTATGCAACACAACATAGGTAAATTTAGCTCTAAAAAATACAACAGCCATGGCCAATCCTGTAAACACAGAAATTTAAGCTAATTATATCAATCTGATTAAGTCGAATTATAATTTGTATCATGACTTTAACACTGATAAATAGAAGAAATAAAAATTAAATATTGAATACTACTAAAAATAGGAATGTTAACCAAATTTATAAAATTACATTATGTCCTTTTATATAATTTTTTTTTAATTTCCTTTTTTTACCTTTGAATAAATCCGAACAGGTGATGTAGACAATTTTATCACATGAATAGGGAGAAAAGACAAAACTACAATCCTTAAACTTTGTTCCTGGACTTGCACAGTTGACCTCTTTAAAGCCAGCTTTCCAATCAGATTGAGATATTGGCACAGGTACAAAACTCCCTGATTTATAACCAGCCTCAATGCAGAATTTTGTTGCCATTGTGACGTTAAAGGTATCTGCACAAAGGCCATACCATTCTTCACTCTTAGCAATCAACATAAATCCTTCTGGTAGCTCAGGATCCTCTAATCTGACTTGTAGGTAGAAGGTATTGTGATTTTAGTTTTAAAATTCATATATTTATGTATATATATAATTTTTATATGCAATTCTTTTTAAGCAATTTAATTTGATCCACTTGTTTTAGAATATCAAAATAGAATAAAATTATTACATCATAGTCAAAAACACCACAAAAACTGAAAAAAAGTATTGTCCATGTAGCATCACACAAGAAATGTTCAGTTTAATTGAATGAATTTAAGTTGTTCTATGCAGGTTGAGATTTTTTTCAATATGTAAAGCATCCAGGAATGATTAATAGTGCAATTTACCTTCTGCTTTAAAAAAGCTTTTTCTATTAGATCAGGGGTCGGGAAATTAAAATTAATTAAATAATACAATGGAAAAAAAAATTTTAAGTTGTACCAATTTTTTAAAACTGATTGTGATAGGAATTTTTAACTGCAAATCAGCCTCATGAAATTTATAGATATATCAGAACTGATGTCAAAGTTTTTAAAAAGTGAAAACAGCCTATAAATATTACCTTTGGATGTAAAACACAATAACCTGGGTAAAGTTTCATTACATATGCCCTCATCCAAAATGTCGGTTGACTTAATATTTGATGGGTTCAAATCCCTTATATAATGAATTTCACTACTTAAAGTTCCATGAAAGTTACATCTTCCTAACAAAAATTCATTCAAGTTGCAGTCAAAATTCAACATCCATGTAGCATATAAAGAATACTTCACAGCTGGCAATCTTGATAACTGTTGATAAAATTATTGCTTTATTTTTTTGTTGAAATATATATATCTTTAATTAAAAGCATAATGTCTTTAAAATTATGAGAACCATTCCCATATGTCTCCATAATTTGACATCTTTCCTATGATGGCATTATATAAAAAGATAAAACAGATTTTGTTTGGGGGGGGGTAGTTTTGGGTGTAGATAAAATATATAGGTAAACGATTTAACAAATTTCAAACATTCCTTACATTTATTTGACATTTAACCTTGAGTTTAAGAAATATTTACACTCAAAGAATTATGCAGTCCAATTTTCACGGGCTGCTGGATTGAGATGATGACAATGATTTTAATTTAAATTTTGAAGGATAAGCTTTTAAACAGCTTTTATTTAATTAATAAATTAATTATTTTTTTACATTGGGTTCATATTTACTATTATGATGTTAAAAAACTGCCAATTGTTAAAACTACATTAATTAAAATTAATGGCAAACCTTTCCTCCAAGATAGTTAAAATGACTGCAAAAGTAGTCAGCTTCATAGTCTGTTAGTTGCCATTTTGCAATATCATTGGATGCAAGAGGACAAAAGTAGCCAGTTTGATTGTTCCTGGATACGCTCATGTATCCACTGTGATATAGTTGGGTTTCTACAACATCAACTAATCCTATTTTAGGGACTGAATGAATTAAATAAGAAAGTTGTTTTTAATTAATAGAGCTATTGAAAGAAAACAAAGAAAAATTTCAGCAAAATGCAAGTATCTTAATGAATGACTCAAATGAAATCACATTAAAATTCCACATAATTTTTTTTTAATTCTCATGAATAATTTTGTTTTTGTTCTAATTTATAGATGTGGTCCTGGATGCAATAAATAGTCAGCGATCTGTATTAGAATTTCTGATGATGAAATCCACTGTATCATATGTGTAACAATACAGTTTACTAAATAAATTCTAAATTTAATAAATTATATTATTTGGATCAAGAATTTCTTTTATTCCTGAATTATTTTTTTTTCACTTACCATCATCATTGCTTTTGAAACAAAAGACTTTAGCTATTCCACCATTGGGGCAAATAGAAATACCCTCATTGTAGAGATATTTTGTGCATTCATTAATATTTGTTGCATTATCCTTACACTTGACACCCCCTAACCAAATAGGATCAAAGACAGTTCTGTAAACTTCACTGACATAGCCAAGTGTATTGTTACTGTCAAGAGTTTTACATAGAATAGTAGCTTCAAGATCAGTCCAATGAGTTCTGCAGACAGTTCCCCATGTGTCATATGCTTTCACAAGTACAATCCCGTTCTCTCTTAACTGCCATTCTTTTGAAACAGATGGAAACTGATCTGTGTTACAAACAAAATAAAAAATAAGAAAGAAAAAAAAATATTTTTTTAAAATATCATTTCCATAAACTCATATATTTTTCATCTGGTATACATCATTACTTTCCCCAATGCCAACTAAACTGATTTTAAATTTCTGGTTATCTTTGTTACTACCCTTGGCCTGATTTTTATGCATATTTAAATTCTGCTCTGTTAAAAATAATTATGGATGCCCTCATGTTCTAACTCAAAAAACATGATAAAATAGTAAAATATAAAATTATTGAGTGATTGTGAATGAACAATACACATTTTTTAAAGAATATATTCTATATAACAAACTAGTGAGATGCATAATTGGTGTAGAGTCAGTTATAGTGACATACCTTGAGGGTATTCCCCTTCATAACACAAAACTGAAGCATCTTGACAAATGGCATTAAAATCTCCAATATTAATGCATTCAGATGCTTTAATTGAGTCACTAAGGCAAGAAAATTGAACATTTCTTAATGTATCCTGCAGAGCAAAATTAAGATATGTTATTCATATCTAATTATACAGAGTTGGACTGTAATAGCTTTTAAATAGAACTAGATGCCCCGCGGACTTGCTCATGGAGAGTTATTTTACCCCTTTAATGCACTTTTTTAGGGCGCCTACGGCGCCAACCTTTTTCAAAAGCCCAACCAACTTGTCCTTGTTTGATCAATACGAAATATTAAACTTTCTGAAATGCACACAAAGTACTTTATAATAGGAGTTGTAGGGCGCCTATGGCGCCCCCTTTGTTTTTGATGTTATAATTAACCATCATCAAATCCTCTTTTTACATTGTTCCCTTTTTACAAAATTAAAATATCAGCGAAAACAATGATGTCATATAATGTTTTTTTTTACAGCGCATATTTAATTTGCACACCTTTTGATGCATTGGTGCAGTAATTTGGTGCGCTGTTTTCTAAAATTAGTATCTGTTGCACATGCAGCTTCTTGTTGCCTCGGAGGGTCCGACCACGAAGAGAATTATATATATTTGTTTTTTGATGTTATAATTAACCATCATCAAATCCTCTTTTTACATTGTTCCCTTTATACAAAATTAAAATATCAGCGAAAACAATGACATCATATAATATTTTTATTTACAGCGCATATTTAATTTGCACACCTTTTGATGCATTGGTGCAGTAATTTGGTGCGCTGCGTAGCATATGCCGCTAATGATTTAGTGACGGGTGAAGACTTCCTGAAAGACACAGTTGTCAAAATGGGGTGGGTTTGGGCAAACGACTGTGAGTGAATGAAAAGAAGGAACTCTGGAGAGACCCGCGGCGTATCACCCGTAAAAAATGACAGAAGTGTTCAGCTGAAATCTATTTATTTTGAAAAAATGCACTTTTTTAGGGCGCCTACGGCGCCCACCTTTTTCAAAATCCCAACTAACTTGTCCTTGTTTGATCAATACGAAATATTAAACTTTCTGAAATGTACACAAAGTATTTTATAACTTTTTACATTGTTCCCTTTTTACAAAATTAAAATATCAGCGAAAACAATGACGTGTCATATAATTTATTTTTTTACAGCGCATATTTAATTTGCACACCTTTTGATGCATTGGTGCAGTAATTTGGTGCGCTGCTTTCTAAAATTAGTATCTGTTGAACATACTTGCAGCTTGGTGTCTCGCAGGGTCCGACCACGAAGAGAATTATATATATAGATACTAGAGACATAAACAAATTGTTGAATAAAAGAATACATGAAATTTACATCATATATTAGGGGCCGTGCATAAAGTATGTCACTGATATCGATGGATCAGGAATGTTTTGACAATCATGTTCGCACCAGCCAATATTTCACTCAAATTGTGAAATGTCAGGACATAAAATGTTGTGACAAAGTACGAAGCTCATGTTTCAACGTTTTACCTTCGAGATTCTTTCCTCCTCCAATCTCAATCAACATAAAAAAACTGATGTATTCAAAGCTTCAGAAAGAGCAGATTTCCTTCTTTGTTTGTGGCACAAACTCTCAAATTTGATGATATTATGCCGAAATCAACAGGAGTTTTCAAAGTACAACCATATGATCTTTATTGTCCATCTTTGCAGACCAGCTTACTTGATCGAATTTGTTTGCAATGTATGCCACTTATACTTTTCCTCACAAACAATGTTGAAGAAACATGCAAGACAACACAGAGCTTAGGCTCAGGAGAATGTGCCAACCCAAACTGTTTAAGAATCAACTCAGATAAAACGGGTCCATCCTTTGATTATCACTGCTAGAAGGCAAAGAGAACTTAAGGCAGTTATTGGCAGAAGAGAAAATGCACATTCAGAGGCTGTTGAGTGGCTAGATGAGGACAAAGTTGATCTGTCTGCAATTATCCTTCCAGGAAACTATGATAGTGAAAGATTGATGTCAGTCGTAACTATGGATGAACACTTCACTTCACCATGGATGTATGATGTCCAGTGAATATTTTTTATTTAAACAAAATTCACAGGCCCATTATAAACAGATTCAATATAGCACAAGAGCTGTTCACATAATTTGTCAATCTAGTGTTTTTGTTTGTTTCCTTTTTATTATTTAATCACTGGGTGAGGTTAAGTTTCGCTAATCTACTTCTTATCCTATGTAAATAGATTGCATAATTAGAAAATTATCTTAAACTTGACCTCACCTATTGTAAAATGAAAAAGCAGCAGATAAATGATGTGTATTATAGGCTATAATTGTCAAGTCTAATTTTTGCAATTTTTGTTTTCAAAATCGATCTAGATTTAGTTCCTGTTTCAATGAATAACTGTGACAACTGTTGACAATTAACTATTCTACTATTAAAGGCATTTTAATAATCTGATAGTTCTTTTAAGTGGAAATTTTATATTTTAATACAGTTTAACAGTGAAGTGTATTTTAAGTAGGGGTGTACCGGATTTCAGCTCCGGCTCTGCCAAACCGGAATCCAGCCATTTTTACAAATCTGGCGCCGGCTCTGGCTCCTGCAGACTTTTACTTCATAAATCCGTCCGAATCTGGCTGGCCGGTTTTGCGATAAAATATATATAAATATAATAGCTCCGGCAAATCTGGAAACCGGCAATTTTTACCAATCCGGCTCCGGCTTCGGTCGGATTTCACTTCATAAATTACTACTAATTTTAAGTAGAGGTGTACCAGATTTCAGCCCCGCTCCGGTAAATCCGGAATTTTGCCATATTTAAAAATCTGGCTCCGGCTCCAGTAGGATTTTACTTCATCAATGCTGCCAAATCCGGCTGGCAGGTAGAGCCTTAATCATATATATATTTATAATGGCTCCTGCAAATCCAGAATCCGGCCATTTTTTACAAATCTGGCTTCATCTCCGATGGATTTCACTTCATAAATCCTGACAAATCTGGCTCCGGCCAGATTAAAAAAATTTGAACGCAGTACACCCCTAATTTTAAGTATTAGATTAAATTTTAATTAGAAGTTAATTTTAAAAAACTGTCAAAAGTGTGATGTACATTGTTCCCGAGATTTATGACAGGAGGAGGGGGTGGGGGTCAAAATGGACAAAAATAGTGTGACATACTTTATGGTCGGCCCCTTATCTAAACTACCATGGAAATATTATATTTTTTACTTTATTCCTTTACTAAATTATTTTCATTTTTAATTAATTAGTCTTTCCATGGTAGTTTAGCTAATTTATGAAGTAAATTTAAACAACTTTTGTTTATTTGCACTGATAAAGCCATGTTCTGAAAAGTCTACACCTGTATTTTTCTATTAGTAAAGCTTTTTATTCATTGTGTTATTCACACAATTCATTTGCGTCTCTTTTATTATATTAATATCTAACATGAAATCACATAACTTATTACCCTATCAGTACATCTTTTACCAGTCTTAATAAGTTTTCTAAGAAATTTCATTTTAATTTACATCTAGAGTATATAATATATCTGAATATTTTGTTTTAGAATTTATGACATAAACTAAAATGCACCTGAGGATATTTGTAAGTTCCTGGAGGTAGTACTGCACCTTTGAATGCAGAGGACCCAAAGAGCTCATGACACACTGCATCAGTAGCATTTTGGGTCAGATCTTCATGACATATTCCAAAATAGCTTTCAGTATCATAAAACAAAACTGCACCAGTTTTATTTTGTAAACCAGATGAAAGCCGCACTGCAAAGAAGCTCATATTTTTAAGTAAATATTTTAAAATGTGTTTTTATTATATTATTTTGCATGTAGTAAATATTTTGATTAGACAAGCACTTAGGGGCCGTCCATAAATGACGTCACGCACCTGGGGGGGAGGGGGTCACACTTTTGTGATGATGCATGACGAGGGGGAGGGAGGGGGTTGAAGAAATGTGATGTCACATCAAAAGGGTAACTTTACATAAAACTTCCACTGAAATATTTGGTCGCTTACAATTTATTTAATGACTTTTTTTTTATTTATTTATTTTTTTTTAAATCAGTGCTTCTCAATGTGCCGGTTGGTATGCCATCAGAAGCTGGTTGGCGTAAGCTATCAAGACACAAAAATTAAATATAATTATAATCCTTAAGTTTAAGAACCACAAGATAACGTATGAAATTGTTACTCTGCGTCGTTTGATGTTGACATCAAAGCATTTGTAATGTAACCGCAGCTCAGTTTGTTTCTCTCACGGCAGGAGTCGGCGAACTTTTTTTGCCCGTTACCCCAAAATATACAAGTTTATATGTGCGTTACCCCCCCCCCAACCCCAGACTCTAGGTCCTGCTCACATGACTCGGGGATTTGGGGGAGCGTCGTTAGCCCCCCCCCCGAAAATGCTACTGGTGAGTTTTACAAGCATGACAAGTGTCCAAAAATGATCTGAATAGGATTATGTGTAGATATTTTTAGTCAAAACAACACGGAATATCCTTTTTCTTTAAAGGGGTGGGGGAGGGAATCTATTTGATAGAAATAATAAACGTATAAGTTTGATATAACTGTTCGATTGGTTTTTGGGCAAACCCCACTTGCCATTCTAGATATAATGATAAATGAGCCCAAGTATTCATTAACTTTATTGAATGCATCAAATTCTTGACATCGCAATTCGAGAGTAGCACAAAACAACTTTTCTTCTTAGCTCAATTTTTAAGGCATTAATTTTAAATATCACAGAAAGGATATTGATTCAGACAAGTCATGTGGATTAAGATTATTGTCATTCGTGTCAATATAAATGAAAGTAGGGTGGATTTAGGTGTCTTCGTATAGTACGTGGGAAACAAATCTACAGAGTTGTCAAATTTTTTAAAATGCATTTTCTGGAAGGAACCGGTTCAATAATGGGCATATGTTCCAAGCGTAAACGTACACATGACATATATTAATAAATCTAGTGGATTGTAGTGGATTTTATATGTCCCAAATGATCTTATTTACCCCTGTTTGCCGACCTCTTTCTTACGGGATGCCCGAAAGTCAAATGAGGGATTTTTTAAAAATACATTTTAAAAATACATTATTATTTTTAAATAATTTTTTTTCTAAACAAAGATGCTAACCGTGATGATTAATAGTCAATGTTTAGTTTGTATGCATTAAAATAAAATATAATCTAAGGATGTTAACACAGTTCGTTTTCTGAAATTTTATTTTAAAATTGCTTCATGCGAGTTTCGATATTACAATGTAGACCTTCACTAAATAAATAATAAATACTTAAATGACAAAAAAGTGATTTGAAACATACTTATTTTCAAATAGAAAATAAGGTGTTTTTTTTCTTTGTTTTTTTTTGGGGGGGGGGTCAAAGCTTTGTGACGTATTTTTAGAGGGGTGGTCTAACTTTTTGTGACAACGCGTGACGAGGGGGGGAGGGGGTAAAAAATCGGCCAAAATGGCGTGACGTCATTTATGGACGGCCCCTTATAGAAATAGTTTACTAACAATAAAATCAATGTAAAATCAAATGAATTTAAGTATTGTCTTTATAAAATATTTTTATAATTTCATTCTCAATATCTTTCAGCAAAAAAGGTACATTCATCAAGAGAAGCTTGATTTAAAAGGCTCCTTAAAGAGAAACAAGTACTAAAACTTTTAATGCTTTGAAACCCTATAAAAATAGTCACTTACAATACATTTTTTACTATTCTCAGTAGACACAACATAGGTGCCTAAGGTTGTGCTTTCTTAATAAATGCATTAGAAGAATAAAATTATAGATTTTAATTAATGAAAACTTACCATTTCCATAACAATTGACAGAAACAGGGCCATTGTGGCAAATTGTGGGAGATTCTGTTAATGAATAATTTACCCAGGGAGAAGACTGGCACAGTGCTATGACATTGTCTAAATTATTGCAGTCTTTTGTCAAATTAGTAGACCAAATAATTGGTAATCCTGAATTAAAAGACTTAACACAAAAAAATTAACTTTAAATTTGAAGCAACACACATACTCAAAAAACTTAAGAAATAGACTGTCCAAGCAAATAAACTTAATTTTTCAGTATTTTTATGAATTATAAATGATTGCCTTTATTTTTAAAGATAAATGGCTATAATTTTTAAAAAATTAAATACCTGTGAAGGATTTTGTAATTTAATTAATTAATTGTAAATTGTTTTAATATTGTGTTTGGTTATCTTTTTTTTTAAATAAATAACTTACAGAAGAATGGAAATCTCTTTCTCCATTTTTGAATCCCATGTTGCGACAGAGAACAGTCTCCTGCACACCACCAGTTTCTGAATAACAGAGATATCCTTCCTCTCCATTGTAGGTAACTATTACTACCCCTCTATTGGTATTCAAACCTTTTACAAGTTCAATTTTTGCCACTGAATGGTAGGAATTGGATTTGTAATATATGTAATATAAAAAAATTATGATATTCATTATGCGTTACATGGATCAATTTTTAAAATATGCTTTAATATTAATACTATTATTATTCACTTCATTTTAAATATATATATATACATATATATTATATATATATATATATAATATTATATATATATATATATATATATAATATTATATATATATATATATATATATATATATATATATATATATATATATATATATATATATATATATATATATATATATATATATATACACATATATATTTCATTTATTATAAAGATAAAATTTGGGTAGTGTATACACTCTTCACCTCTGTTCAAATTAATTTTTTTTCCTTTAACTCACATTGGTTCTCATTGTAGCAATATACTTCCAGTGGATATTTCTCCACACAGCTATCATCATTAAGCAAATCAAAGCTGCAATTAGCCAGCAGTTCTACATTATCAGGGCATGTTATTCTGGTGATTATATGAGGGTTCTCATTGACTTTGGTGTGAACTGTTCTTGTGGTTCCGTTTATGAAACCTAATTGTCTACAAACTACCTTAGCAACTGCTTGCATTGGATAGGCCTTATCATTTTGGTCACAAATAGTTCCCCATTGATTCTGATAAGATACTAAAACTGTGTGACCATCCTCAGATAGTTTAACTGTGAAATCTGAAAAAATATGTTGACATGATAAATTCTTTATACAAATATTTGTTTAGTTCATGTTCTTTAGTCTTTAGCATAAATAATTATATCCAATGGATTTTAAGTCCTAACTGAATCTATAACATAAAGATAGTTTAATTTTTAAAAATTTTAAAGATGAAGAATAGATTTTAAAACTATTTATATATATATAAATATATATAAATATATATATATATATATATATATATATATATATATATATATATATATATATATATATATATAAAAATATATATATATAAAAATATATATATATATATATATATATATATATATATATATATATATATATATATATATATATATTTTTATATATATATATATATATATATATATATATATATATATATATATATATATATATATATATATATATATATATATATATATATATATATATTTAAATGAAGTCTATAATAGATGAAAAACTTACTCGTACTTCGGAGTTAATATTAAGATGGCTTACCATTTTCTAAGATGGACACATCACTACATCTCACAACAGCAGGTCCACTACACTGAGATGAACTGATGTAATCTACTTTTGTCCTCAGACAATCCACAATTGTATTTTCAGAACCATTACAGGTATAATTGTGATCAGTATAAATCCAATACTGGGATCCTGGTACAAGATACAGATTAGAAATACAGCCTTTCCTTAGATAAATATTATAAGTTATCACTTATTAGACAATATAATTTGCAATTGTCACGCAAGTAGTGTCTGTCAGTCCTGACGCTACTAATTTTAGAAAGCAAGGAAAACCAAATTACTGCACCAATGCATCAAAAAGTGTGCAAATTATAGATGCGCTGTAAAAAAAATATTATATGACGTCATTGTTCTCGCTCATATTTTAATTTTAGAGAAGGGATCAATGTAAAAAGAGGATTTGATGATGGTTAAAGAGGATTTGATGATGGCGCCCTACAACCCCCATTATAAAATACTTTGTGTACATTTCAGAAAGTTTAATATTTCGTATTTATCAAACAAGGACAAGTTAGTTGGGTTTTTGAAAAAGGTCGGCGCCGTAGGCGCCCTAAAAAGTGCATTTTTTATAAAATAAATAGATTTCAGCTGAAAACTTCCGTCATTTTTGACAGGTGATACGCTAGTAAAATATAATTTACATTGTTCTACATTCTTAAAATAAGTCAAGCAATTATTTTATTTTATTTTTATGTGTATCTTTCTTTCTTTTTTTTTCTTTTTTTTAAAATTATGTTAAACATTTGATGCAGTTCAATTTACCTGTCCATGGGAATGGATTATAGTTCAAAGTTTTACTGGGACCCACAAAACCAAACATTTTGCAAATTGCATTTGTCTCATTTGTGGTAAGAGTGTCTCTGCAAAAGACTCTTGGGGAAGAAACATTAGTGTCATATAAAATGCCAAAGCTGCTTAGTGGTCCTGAATGAAGTCCAACTGAAGGAAAAAAAATTAATTAACAAATGCAAAAATATTGTCTCATATAAATTTAATTCAACTACATGTACAGTAATTGGAAAAAAATATTGTCTATCCTTAAATTTGATTTGTAAAAATAATACATTAAATAAATGTACTCGAAGACTTTTCTTTGAATGCTCTACTTAAATCTACGACCTGCTCTCTTCACAATCTTTATGTCTTAAATGTTTGTAATGTTATAATTTTATGATGCAATGAAAAAATGCTTAAACTCTTTTTAAAATGATTTCTTGTACACAAATACATATACATTTTTAATGAAAAAACTTTGAAATATATTTTACCAGGTTTAGAATAGCAATAAATAGCTTTTAAGCAATCGTAGGTAGAGAATATATTTGTTATAGTCAGCATTGAAGGATCTGTAGCAGAAGTGTAATTTACATAGGAAGCATTTCCCACAAACAGCCAACCCGATTGTACACAGTCCAAAAATGATAATTTTTCATTGGTTTGAAAGCAAAGTGCATCGATAAGCCACAAGTCAGGATTAGTTGGAGATCTTAATTGGCTAGTGGACTTCAAGACTATTCCCCTGTAAGCCTGTTTGTTAACCTCATAGCAAAGAGTGGAAGCTATCGTGTTGGTGTATTCTGATTTGGAGCATATAAAAGCCTCTTTGTCATCCTGAAATTATTTTTTATTTCAATAAGACATCAAATCATGCATTATGTGGTACATTTAAATGATTACAATGTACTATTAAAATTGAATGACTATCTTCACCTTTGATAAACAAAAGAGAAGTATAGTCCTTCATCTAAACATAAATAATGAATTGAGCAGTGAACTATACTACTGTAATTTTTATTCTTAAGGTAACATCAAATACATGATGGTTAAAGATTTCTAGAAAAAAATATTTGAGACAGCAAGTAAACTAACAGCAAATATTATTACTGCAGGTTCTTTTTTTATAAAGTATAACATTTGAAACTATAAATTCATCATAACTTATTTCTATTCACCATTCAAAACATATTCTGGTTTTTAGAATGATAACTTTGATCTCAAATATTCTGTTAAAGTGTCATATGGTGTAGGACTATTTTTTTACTTATTTAACATGACTGATAGAATCGGGATTAGTTTTAAACCTTTTTAACCATTAAGAATTAATCAACGTCATCAAATGAAAAATTATGTCATGCTTGAAAAGAATTTATGAAAGCAATCAGTAGCCAATAGAAGTTTGAAATAAATTTTAAAAAAATATGACAATGCAGTAATTAAGAAACAATGTTACTTACCCATTTGACTTTGGCATAACCATACATGAGACCATCACCACCTACAAGTTGATATTCGGGCCCTGGATCAAAGTGACGTGAGTGTAAAAAAACTATTTTTTTTTAAAATTAAATGTTTTATTATTTTTAAATTTATCTTTTGTGATTGTGTATAGAGACAAGGTATGTTATTTTTTTATTGTTTGCCTTCACTTCAAAAATCGTCTCATGTTTACCAAAAAATAATCAAATACAAATGACCACATTTTGTATCTCTGATATGGCATAGGATAGATTTTCAGTGTATTAGTATTTGTCTTTGGTTAATAATTTTATAAAATAAATGCCCCCTGTCTCACTGGCTGGCCATTTCAATATCTTATCTTGTCTGTTAGAGAATGGCCTTCTATACGAAAGATTATTACATCCAATGATTATCCATGATTTGAGTCTAGTCCTGCATTCTTATTAGAGTTTTAAATTTTGATAAAGTTTGGTTTTCTTGGTTTCTTCGGGCAACCCATTCCATGTCCCAATTCCAGACAGGAAGAATGAGAATTTGTATTTGTTTGTTCTCGCATACGGCATTAGAAAAGTGTTTTCATCCCTATGTCTAGGGCTGTCAATATTGTTAAAAAATGCTGCCCGGGTACCCGTCCAAATTTCGAACGGGTACCCGGGTTACCCGATCGAAACATCGCATAATTTTCCCCGTCATGACCGCTATACAATGCTACCTAGCCACCTTCCATGCACCTCATTTCACACAGTAGCTACACGGCCGGCCTTTTAAGGGCCGTTCATAAATGACGTCAAGCGATTTTGGCCGATTTTTACCCCTCCCCCCATGTCACAGGTTGTCACAAAAACTTAGAGCCCCCTCCAATATGATGTCACAAAGCTTTACGCCCCCCCCCCATAAAAGCCGTACTTCCTTTTTGAAAATTAGCGTATGTTAACTTTATTGTCATTTAATTTTGTATTTAATGTGAAGTTGAACTCTAAAAATCGCTACACGCTTAAATCCATGTAAAACGTCATTAAATAAATTGTATGTAATCAAATATTTCAGGGGAACTTTTATTTAAAGTTGCGCATTTTGATGTGACATCACATTCATTCTTAAATACATCCCTCCCCCTCATCACAAATGTGTGACCCCCTCCTCCCCTAGGTGTGTAACGTTGTTTATGGACGGGCCCTTATCCATCTTACACTGTTAATAACTAATTTATTGACTTTAAAAACTTACAAATTTTGGTGTATTATTAAAAACAGTTTTTGGGCAAGGCACATGCTGTAATGAACACACGAAACACAATCGAATGGAGGGAGGAGGAGGGGGTAGATAAACCACATCGCCAATCGTAAACCCAATGTCGGCGTATTTCAAAGATCAAAGTTAGTCTCAAAGCAGGGGTGTTTTTATTTTAAAAATCAAACACGGCCTCTTTCATCTCTATTCAGTCCATCCTTATTTTCGGCAGAGGAGTTTTGTTTTTCTTGTAAGATTCATTCAAAGAACCAAAACCTTTTTGTGGTTGCGATTTATGTTTTATTTTCAGAGAAAAAAGATGTATAAAAATACAATGTGGTTTGTCGAGTCGGTATTGTATTTCCCTTGACAGATAGTTCTCCTTAGATGTATTTCACAGCATATATTTGAAACAAAAATTTTAATTTGATAAATTGTTTCGAGAGCCGTAAATTAAACACAAAAAAGCCGCATGGGAGCCGAAGTTTGGTTAATATAGAAATTGAAGCCACATTTTCACGGGTACCCGGGCGGAATTTTACTACCCGGGTAATCTAACGAGTCCCGGGTACCCGTTGACAGGCCTACCTATGTCTATTTTAGGGTTGTATTAATTTATCTTTGTGTTGTATTTCCCAATTAGAATTAATTGCCTTATATATTATTACTACTTTGCTCTTTGTTCTTCTATCCTCTAGTGTTTCAAGGTTTAACTAATGGTGTTATTCTTGTCAGTTTTGAATATTCTCCAGTAATGAATCTGGCAGCTCCTTTTTAATTTGTTCTAGTTTATCAATGTTTCCTTTGGTGGATGGGTCCCATATAGAAGATGCATATTCTAGTACAGGTCTCACCAAGGTGAGATGGCATTTTAGTTTTATATCTCCATTACATCTGTAAAAGCTTTTTATTCTCCAGAGGAGACCTATATGAGGCTTAGATTCAGGTGATTTGATAGCATTCCTTAAGTATTATGAACAGCAAATAAGACATTTTTTGTTATTGAAGACCAAAATTAGTCACTTACCAGTGTTGAAGCAATGAACATTTGTTGAATAACAGCTTCCTCTGTTTATTAGAATGAAATCTTGAGTGCATTGGCTAAGTCTTGTCACATTGCTCTCACATGATAAGTTTAAAAAGTTTACAGCATCTCTCAAGTATGTTCTGGAAAGTTTACATTATTGTTGGAATTATAATTAGAAATAAATCAAGAATGTTTGTTAGTGAAATAATCACCTTGACAGAAAAAAATATTTTTTTTATTTCATACTAACACAAAGATTAAATCATTTGTTTTTTAAGTGGGTTTTTTTTGGTATCACAATATTATATAGTAAAATAATTAATGCACACATAACACTGACTTCATTACATTTTAATCATGGCATCTGTTTTGTTTTAAGTTCATTTTAAAAAATAATCTCCATTCAGTATATTACAATGTGGTGTTTTTTTTAGTTGTTATACATACACTAATTACTTCACTGACTCAATTTTAAGTTTTATTTCTAAAATTATCTTTCTTTTTAACATGAAATCCAAAATTCAGTGCAGCTGTCCAATATCATTTTTTAATAAAAGACACAAGACAGCTAAACAGAGATTTATAATGATTGTCTATTGGATCAGGTGTGGGGAAACTTTTTGTCTGAGAGAGCCATAAACACCACATATTTTGAAAAGTAATTCTGTGAGAGCCATACATTATGTTTTAAAACTAAAAATTCAAGTAACTGTGTGCATTTTGTGTAATTTCAACACTAAAAATGTAGATCAAAGGAGTCTGAATAAACTTTTTTTGAATAATTGAACATTTGTCTGAGAGCCAGATGCAGCCATCAATAGAACCACATCTGGCTCGCGAGCCATGGTTTGCCGACCCCTGTATTAGATGATTCAAGAAAACAATTTACTGAATGCATTTTTACCCATCATAGAGTAGACCATAAGAGTATCCATTCATTCTGCAGACAAAGTCTCCAACAGATTTAGGTAAGTTTTGTTTGCATACTGGACTCCACTGATGGTTGTACCAGACCCATAACTCTCTCTCTTTTAGGATACTGGTTAGTTCTAAACAAGAAGCAAATTCTGTTTTAATTTAAAGGAAAAAACAACTGTTTACACCAACAGATTCAATTGAATTTTTGCTACTACTGTACTAGAGAATAGATAGAAAAAAACTGCTTACATATCTGGACCATAGTAATAATAGTAAGCAATGAGTATATAATTGCTGTGTGTCTGTGAACAAATTTTTCTTCTAATCTTCTTTTACATTCACTAAGCAAAACTAATGTTCAGTGTCAATAGTGACAATAGAGATAGCTTACTGTAAACTGACCATCAAAGTCCTGAGTGGTTGTTTCAGTCACATCAGAGGAATTTTGTGTCACTACTTGGCTGGTCTCTACTGAAACTGTACTTGTACTATTAAAGGAGGGAGTTACTAATGGTAAATCTGATTTAGTTGTATCACTTCCAATATATGATACCGCTGTTGTTTCTTCAGAGAAATTTGTCTTAGCTGTTGATGATGTTTGACTATCCGACATTGTCATCGTTTTCACAGAATAACTTGTGGTTGTTTCCCCTGAACTAATCACTGTAGTTATTTCCCCTGTGCTGTTTGTACTAGTTGTGTTATAAATATAAATTTCTTCTGATGTATTCACTGTAGTTATGGATATATTGGAAGTACTCGTTAATCCTGAAACTGATGTTGATGTGCTTGATTGCTCTGTTACTGCTGGGACAGTGACATCAGATGTTGTAGTAGATTCCCCAGTTAATAATGTTGATGCAATTGTTGATGTCTTCATGTTGGAAGTAACGGACAGAGACAGAGTTGTTTTGGTGGTTGTTGATGGCACAGAAATCTGGACTGTATCAAATTTGAATTTCACGCTTGTCCAGAATGGTGCCCCATTGTTTGCACTGGTACTTTCCCAATATTTCTGCTGACCTTCCTGAAGTAAAACTGAAATCTGCTGAAGATCAACACCATTTTTGACATTGTTGTATAAAGTTTTTACATCTGCTGCTGTGTTATTGGTTGGGGGTTTCAAGTAAAGTCTTGCATTACAACCGACACTACCTTGCCTGAGGAAGCAGAGAAATGAAACATAATCAAGAGTTTTTTTAATAGGATTTTTCATTTGAAATTCAAGAAAAAGAAAGAAAAATGTTCATAATAAATTAATGCAAATATCAGCTTTGTGTTGACATATTTAAAGAATGAAATTGAAAAGATATGTCTCAACCCCTAATCATGCTTATGACAGGTTAAAAAAAAACCTCACGTCAGATGTTTTAAAATACTATATTATCAAGATTTAAAAGCTGATTCCCACGACAGACTCACCAAAGGTTTGTAACAACGGCATATTGATAAATGTCTTTCATTGGAGTCTTTTGATAATATGCATCGAGCTGAAAAATGTGTTTTAAAATCAAAACGCAATATAATGTTTATGAGTTGTATTCTATAGATATGCTTTAAATGATTCAAATATCCTTCCACCTCGACTTTAAGGTCCCAGATGTTTAAAATCTATGTTGTTAAATATTCAGTCTTTATTGTAAATCTATGTTGTTAAATATTCAGTCTTTATTGTAAATCTATGTTGTTAAATATTCAGTCTTTATTGTAAATCTATGTTGTTAAATATTCAGTCTTTATTGTAAATCATATGATGAATTATTTAATTTCTTTCAGCATATTCCCTAGTGCAAAGAGTTGCTGGGCATTGTGCCACCTTTATCTCTAATAGCAATGGCATGTGAACACTGCAGCACTTGCCAACAGACCAGCCTGATGATCTGTGCATTCTTATAAGAATGTAGGACGCATGAATCTTCTGCACAGACTGAGTGTCTGTAATGTTAAAAAAACACTTTTGTTTGTATGTGACTTATGAAACATCATAAAAAATGAAATGTTTCATGTTGCTTACACTCTTCTCTATGTTATTGGCAGCAGACTTGAATGCTTTGGAATTAACATTTTTCATGGCTGTCTCCCACAAAATGTCTTCAATGATAGCACTCATCATGACGTCAGGATCTGTAATTTAGTTGTTTTTAATATCTCAGTGCATCTTAAAATATCAAAAGCATGAGATTTTGTGCAAAATAAACTTTTATAGAGCTCATAGAAACAGTTGATATCTTACCTATGGTAGCTTACCTTTGCTGATTTCTTCATTTTCTAGCCTGGATGACACTGACTGACTGTTGTCTTCTGTAACTGAAATGATAATAACATTATATCTTGACTAAACTTGTGGGGACTTGAATGTTTATATATAAACATACATGTACCTAAATGGAAATTTGCGAAGAATTTTTTGTGTGTTTCAAATCAATTGTAAATTGAATTTTCTATTTTTTTTTAAAGTTTGAGGATAAAATTATGATCTTTAAATCCCATTCCTCTGTTCACTATGAATCTGTCACTGGCTTTTTCTATAGTGCATTATTTCATGAATATTTTGCACTTAAAGTGACTTTTATGTTTGACCCTTCCACTTCACATCGATTCTGTTTACAGATGAAACCTGTTGCATGGGTGAAAATAATTCATATTTTAAAGTCGTTTCAATGGTGGAGCCTTTGATAGGTTGAGAACCACTGCTATCAGCATCACAAATACAAATAAGATTGTTGAAAAACAAAATAACCCTCTAAATAAGTGTTTTTAAAAAAAGCTATAATTATTATGATATTAAGTTCACAATATAATTTAAGAATGTAGTGAAAGTTAAATTAATTAAATAGATCATTGATGGCGAACCTATGGGCATGGCGCATGTGCCACAGTCGGCACACAGAGCCTCATCAACCTATGGGCATGGCGCATGTGTCACAGTCGGCACACAGAGCCTCATCAGCAGGCAAGTGACTAAAATGTTACTTCTTTAATCAAACCAGTTAAGACAAACCCACATTTTCGTGTCTCATTGGAGTGTTGGCACTTTGCTATAAATAAGTGGGTTTTGGTTGAATGTTGGCACTTTGCTATAAATAAGTGGGTTTTGGTTGAATGTTAGCACTTTGCTATAAATAATTGGGTTTTGGTTGAATGTTGGCACTTTGCTATAAATAAGTGGGTTTTGGTTGAATGTTGGCACTTTGCTATAAATAAGTGGGTTTTGGTTGAATGTTGGCACTTTGCTATAAATAAGTGGTTTTGGTTGAATTTTGGCACATTGCTATAAATAAGTGGGTTTTGGTTGAATGTTGGCACTTTGCTATAAATAAGTGGGTTTTGGTTGAATGTTGGCACTTTGCTATAAATAAGTGGGTTTTGGTTGAATGTTGGCACTTTGCTATAAATAAGTGGGTTTTGGTTGAATTTTGGCACTTTGCTATAAATAAGTGGGTTTTGGTTGAATGTTGGCACTTTGCTATAAATAAGTGGGTTTTGGTTGAATTTTGGCACTTTGCTATAAATAAGTGGGTTTTGGTTGAATGTTGGCACTTTGCTATAAATAAGTGGGTTTTGGTTGAATTTTGGCACTTTGCTATAAATAAGTGGGTTTTGGTTGAATGTTGGCACTTTGCTATAAATAAGTGGGTTTTGGTTGAATTTTGGCACTTTGCTATAAATAAGTGGGTTTTGATTCAATGTTGGCACTTTGCTATAAATAAGTGGGTTTTGGTTGAATGTTGGCACTTTGCTATAAATAAGTGGGTTTTGGTTCAATGTTGGCACTTTACTATAAATAAGTGGGTTTTGGTTGAATGTTGGCACTTTGCTATAAATAAGTGGGTTTTGGTTCAATGTTGGCACTTTTCTATAAATAAGTGGGTTTTGGTTGAATGTTGGCACTTTGCTATAAATAAGAGGGTTTTGGTTGAATTTTGGCACTTTGCTATAAATAAGTGGGTTTTGGTTGAATGTTGGCACTTTGCTATAAATAAGTGGGTTTTGGTTCAATGTTGGCACTTTGCTATAAATAAGTGGGTTTTGGTTGAATGTTGGCACTTTGCTATAAATAAGTGGGTTTTGGTTGAATTTTGGCACTTTGCTATAAATAAGTGGGTTTTGGTTGAATGTTGGCACTTTTCTATAAATAAGTGGGTTTTGGTTGAATGTTGGCACTTTGCTATAAATAAGAGGGTTTTGGTTGAATTTTGGCACTTTGCTATAAATAAGTGGGTTTTGGTTGAATGTTGGCACTTTGCTATAAATAAGTGGGTTTTGGTTCAATGTTGGCACTTTGCTATAAATAAGTGGGTTTTGGTTGAATGTTGGCACTTTGCTATAAATAAGTGGGTTTTGGTTGAATGTTGGCACTTTGCTATAAATAAGTGGGTTTTGGTTGAATTTTGGCACTTTGCTATAAATAAGTGGGTTTTGGTTCAATGTTGGCACTTTGCTATAAATAAGTGGGTTTTGGTTCAATGTTGGCACTTTACTATAAATAAGTGGGTTTTGGTTGAATGTTGGCACTTTGCTATAAATAAGTGGGTTTTGGTTCAATGTTGGCACTTTGCTATAAATAAGTGGGTTTTGGTTCAATGTTGGCACTTTGCTATAAATAAGTGGGTTTTGGTTCAATGTTGGCACTTTGCTATAAATAAGTGGGTTTTGGTTCAATGTTGGCACTTTGCTATAAATAAGTGGGTTTTGGTTGAATTTTGGCACTTTGCTATAAATAAGTGGGTTTTTTGTTGAATGTTGGCACTTTGCTATAAATAAGTGGGTTTTGGTTGAATGTTGGCACTTTGCTATAAATAAGTGGGTTTTGGTTGAATTTTGGCACTTTGCTATAAATAAGTGGGTTTTGGTTGAATTTTGGCACTTTGCTATAAATAAGTGGGTTTTGGTTGAATGTTGGCACTTTGCTATAAATAAGTGGGTTTTGGTTTAATGTTGGCACTTTGCTATAAATAAGTGGGTTTTGGTTTAATGTTGGCACTTTGCTATAAATAAGTGGGTTTTGGTTCAATGTTGGCACTTTGCTATAAATAAGTGGGTTTTGGTTCAATGTTGGCACTTTGCTATAAATAATTGGGTTTTGGTTCAATGTTGGCACTTTGCTATTTGTAAGTGTGTTTTGGTTCAATGTTGGCACTTTGCTATAAATAAGTGGTTTTTGGTTGAATGTTGGCACTTTGCTATAAATAAGTGGGTTTTGGTTCAATGTTGGCACTTTGCTATAAATAAGTGGGTTTTGGTTGAATGTTGGCACGTTGCTATAAATAAGTGGGTTTTTGTTGAATGTTGGCACTTTGCTATAAATAAGTGGGTTTTAGTTGAATGTTGGCACTTTGCTATAAATAAGTGGGTTTTGGTTGAACTTTGGCCACCAGCCCCAAAAAGGTTCTCCACCACTGAAATCGATCGTATTTAATGTACAGACTCACATCCCAAACTGAGCCCAATGGCGAGTGCAATTGCTAGCAAGACTATCAATATGATTGCTAGAATTCCTACAAGGAGAACAGTTCTACGTCTGTTATCTTTTCTTGGCTTTATTCTTTGCAGTTCTGTGAAAATTAAATTAAAAATGTGTTAATAAGCAAATATAAACAAGGGCAAGTGATGATGACGTCATGGCAGCATTTAATCATGTCTATAACAACTTATAGCGTCTGAACGTTTTTATTGAACTGCAGTGTTGTTCGCGTATTTTTGTTAAGAAAGTTAGCACTTGATATCAATGCTTGTGAAAAAGACATTGTGTAATGTAGCTGGTTGAATATGTTCAGATAATTCTTTAGTAAGCGTACAAAATGTAGTTGAGATTGCAATCAGACTTATAGTAAGGATGTCTATGTTTGTAAGTATGCCTACAACGAGATGATGATAACTTAAGTCAGCGTTGTTCATACATTTATGGACAGTTCTTACAAACTTTTTAAAAAGATATTTTTATCACAAACATTTTACAGCTTAAAAAGATGTATAGAAAAGTAGACAAAAAATATAACAGCTTTATTTAATTAAATCTCGATATTTGTGATTCTTCTCGTTTACTTTATTTCTTGTAATTTCATAATCAATGTTAATAAATTGTTACATAACTCATGTTTATAGGACATAAAGACATAGTCTTAGTATAGGCATGGGCGTCGCTAGGAATTTTTCCAGGGGGGGGGGCAAAAAAAACCCACTTTTTTAATTTAACTGACAATGCCATACAGGTACAATTTTCAATTAAATTCAAGTTCACTATAAAATAAGGGTCGGAAAAAGCCTTAGAAATTAATAAGACTTGCAAATTAGTGCTGTAATAGCAAAAATACAACATTTATTAATCCATTTAATAAATTAAAAACTTAAGTTCTCACGAGAGAATTGAATTTTGCTTTGAAATAATATACGTGTGTAGAAACTGCAAGATTACCAAGGATGGATATCAGAAATTTTTTTACAGGCTAAAAAAATCGAAAAGTAGACCAATCGCGGGATTCCGAAATGCCGTTATTAGAAGATTTTGGGGCGTCTACAGCATCTGACTTATCATTGGCATTGAGGACAACAGTAAAAGTTCAACAGCCAGACACAACTGAAGCAACTGTTTCTAATTTGATTGTCACTGTCACTTCTTCATTTCCTAAATTGGATATTGGGAGGTATGTCTTGACACACGACCTTTCAAATAAATGAAATCTCAGCTGATTCGTGATTGTTGGACCCTTGATAGAAATTATGATTTTAGAGCTGACGGTGAGGGAAACAGAGTTTTTAATTTTTAGATATGCATGGTTATCAGACTATTCACCGTGGCTTGTAGACTTGCAAATGTTAATAGGTACCTTTTGCAAATATTGCGTGTTGTTTCTTCAAAAAGTTATTCTATGAGTTCAGTGGGTATTTGTCATCAAACCATGTACAAAATATAAAGATTTCAATGAAAATGCACGTAGCAACCTGCAAAGCACATTATGGCACAAAGGCTCTCATGAAGATGCAAGCAATTTTTTTTGCATCATTGGAAGCCAAAGCAGTTTCTATAGATGAGCAGTTGGACTCATCATTTAGAAGACAAATTCAAGAAAATCGCAACAAACTGGGTCCGATCATTTCTACAATCCTCTTTTGCTGCATTCATGTTTTAGCACTTCCTGGAACAGAATCAAATTCTGGTAATTTGTATGAACTGTTAGAGTTTCGTGTTGAATCTGGAGATGAAGTTCTTGGTAATCGTTTGTCAATTGGTTCGTGTAGTGCTGAGTATGGTTCATCGACAAAACGCCCCGGACAAAACGGCCCCGACAATTGGGCTCCGACATAATGGCCCCGACAAAACGGCCTGGGCTAATAGATGGACTATTAGTAAAATTTACAATCAAATATATTCGTATTTTTACTCACCTATTCAGTGTCAGGTTTAGATAACAATAAACAATAATAATACCAACACAAAAGTGAATTTAATAGTCTTTACGCGAAATGGTTCCATTAACGGTTGTTTGTTGACAAGAAACAATATACATGTAATAACATCACAAGAAATAATTTTACAATTTTACCACTTTTTTAAGGGTGAAAAATTTGACGAAAGCTTGAAATGCACCAAAAAAAGAGTTTTTGTTAAAAAATGTTAACAATTTGTCTGGGGCCGTTATGTCGGGGCCGTTTTGACGGGTAACCGCTGAGTGTATCTCGGCAACTACGCTAAACACTAAAATCGAAATTTGTGGGTCTCTTTTGCGTGAAGACATTGTTCGTGAAGCAAATAATTCAGTTGCATTTTCTATACTTGCTGACGAGACAAATGACATTTCAGGAGGCATTGAGCAGATGTCACTTGGTGTTAGATTTGTCAAAGAACAAAATGGGAAAATGATGGTCACAGAAGAATTCATTGGATATATTACAATTGTCAATAGAACAGCTGAAGGTTTAGCCAACACCATCATTACTAATTCATTAGAATTTTGATTAAATATGACAAAGCTTGTTGGTCAAGGATACTACGGATGTTCTACAATGGCAGGTAAAGAAGGAGTCCATGCAATAATTCGAAAAAAATACCCAAAAGCAGCATTTGTACATTGCAGTTCACATAAACTAAATCTTGTTGTGAACGATTTAGATAATTATGTGAATGTTGTACAAAACACAATAGGAACAATTAAGCCAATTATAGTGTTTTTCCGAGAAAGTAATCAGCAAAGAAAACTTATTCTAAATGTTCCTTTGCTATGTGAAACTAGATGGTCACATAAATATAAAAGCTTGCGGATTTTTTTCTGAAAATGTTACAGAAATTGTTACACAACTGGACTATTTAGAACAATCAGTAATGTAATCAGTTATACTTGCAGATATAATTCTTTTTTATGTTTGATAAATGTAAACTGTCTTCCATGTAATAAACTTTCAGGAAATTTAGTTCAGTTTTATTGAAACAACTTTATGACATTTTTATGACATTTTTTTCTCAAGTGTAGTGGGGGGGGGGCCAAATGCCCCCCTTGCCCCCCTTCCCTACGCCCATGAGTATAGGTAGTGGTAGTAGTAACTTTTTAAAAGCTCTATGCCAGCGTTTCCCAATCTGTGGGTCGCGAAAACTTGGGGTCTTGGCGGGTTTTCTGGGGGTTGCCAACTATCGAAATAATATTCACTATAATTACTATAATGCAAATTTGCTCTATTTTTAAAAAAAAACTTTATTGAAAATAACTTATTTAAATTGACTGGAGTTCGCGGGTCACATGGCTTTTATAAAAAGGGGTCGCCACCCAAAAAAGTTTGGGAACCACTGCTCTATGCCATATTTTCAATTACTTAATTTTTTAAGAACCTACGGGCCGTCCATAAATGACGTCACGAACCTAGGAGGGAGGCGGTCCACACATTTGTGGGGAGGGGTGTTTGAGAAATATGAAGTCACATCAAAACTCGCAATTTTAAATAAAAGTTCCACTTAAATACAGTGGGACCTCTCTAAGTCAAACTCAAGGGACCCGAAAAAAAAACGAGTTTGGGAAAATGGTGTAGTAGGCGAAGATTAATCAAAGACAATGTTGATATTGAGGGGGGGGGGAACAACCATACCAGCGAGAAAGTTTGACAGGAAGGAGAGGCGGTGTCTGATGTTTCATATTAAAGGAAGCCGACTTAACTTTGAAATAACGACACCACTGAGAAAGCCCCTCCCCCACACTTTACTCCCTCCACAGTTGGATGGGGGCAATAAGATTTTTCATTTTACCCAAACGCATTGGAAAATTCGACTAACGGAGATTGGAGGCCAAAAATCTTCGAGTTAAGGAGATCTAAAATACATTAGTCTTATGGAATTTGGACAGGACCTAACAATTAATTCGATATAGGGAGGTTTTCGACTTAGGGAAGAT